>KZ345001.1:514754-530256 GCA_002352805.1 Teladorsagia circumcincta
AGCAAGAAGCACAACAGGCAGCTTCACTCCGCTGAGATGAGGATGCTAAGATGGGCCTGCGGCTGGACGCGGCTGGACAGGATCAGGAACGAGGACGTCAGGTCGGTAATGCAGACTGCCTCGATCCAGTTAAAGGTACGAGAACAACGTCTGCGATGGTATGGGCACGTTCTAAGGAGGCCACAGGACCATCCGATAAGAACAGCGATGGACTTCGAAGCACAAGGAAGGCGGCCGCGAGGAGCCCCAAAGAAGAGGTGGAGGGATGTCATCAAGAAGGATCTTATCGAAGTCAGGGCCACGAAGGAAGACGCCCTGGATAGAACAAAGTGGCGAAGACTAATAAGGACAGCGGACCCTGCGACTGCGCGGGACTAACGCTAGGGAGAAGAAGAAGACATTCGTAATCTTGTGCACAAACCACACCAATTTGATCCTGGGGTATGCCTTTAAGCTATCGAAGTATGAATACTGCGGACGTCGTTCTACCCATCCGAATGGGATCATGGTTTGGTGGCACTCATTAGTTCTCGCTTCTACTCAACTCTATGGCGTGCACTTACTCGGTTCACCTTATTATTGTTGCTGATGTCATTGCTTTCAAAATAGCTTCACCTATAATTCCTAGTTTTTGAAAACCTCATTTAAGAAAAGAGATGGAGTCATTGACAACTTCCGCACGAGAATTCTTGGATCTGTGTGATATGGAATATCTGGATGGAAGCGGTTTGTTTTCTTGTCCTATTCGAAATTTTCGTGAGTGATTTTCGGAGTAGTGCCTGTTGCAAATCAGGTAGGAATGTCCGAATTTCTAGCATGCTTCTAGGGACGCGCTCGTAGACGGCAAGAGCGCACACAATTTCGTGGGCAAGCAAAATGTCAAAAAACCTGCTATCAGAAAACCACAAATCCGGGGGACGGATTAGGGCGGGCATCCAGTAAGGGGGGGGGGCATGAGGTACGACAGTTCACATCGCCTGAAGTAATCTTTGTTTTTGCAGGGGAGGGGAGCTCCGGGGTGGGTATTAAGTCAAAGCGGGATGGTACACGCAACCCCGGGGAATCCCCCCCCCTTCAAAAGTTGGAATTTCTGTAGCTGACAAGAACTGTCGCACCCCATGCCCCTCTTATTAGATGAGCGCCCGAAACAGTATTTATTTCGCATTTCAGTATTTCGCATTTTCGCAGCTGTGCATGCGTGTGCAATTTCATACCAGACGTGATCGTACGATATTCCTTAGTTTTATCTCTCCTTTGTCCGCCCTGGACGACACATTCTACGATTGTTAAATGTTGGTGATGGGATTCCAAACAGGAACTGCCGTGACTGATTTTTGTCCACGAAAGAAAAACGCAATAAGTGTTGTCGCAAGTTACGGGATTATTTTGTTGGCAGTACATTAACTGCGTAAAACATCTTCTTTTTAAAAACGGGTCTATCAAGTCTTTGTGGGTGCGGGGGGAGGGGAAGGAGATACTCCACGATGCGCGAGCGTTTCTCATCTTCTTCGAATATCCTAAACCCTTCAAGGCTTAGTTGGTTTTAGTAGATGCTTCCATAAGTTGAGATAGCGCCGTCAAAAGAAACCTTCTGAGGCGCTCAAAATAGTGTCGTCCTTTGGCGGGTCGCTGAGTCTTAACCGAGTTTGCAGAGTAGAAAGAATACATAGGTGTCAGGACAAGGGAGCAGACACAAAGAAGAATGAAAGCATAGAGGGAAGCAAGGCGTAGGCAAAGCCGATGACTTCAATCGTTTTGGGGAATGTACGAGGTTTTTCCTAGTTGACTGCTGGGGCTTAGAGGCAAAGAGAGATAGGATGACATCCTCTACGAAGATCTTACACGGCATCTCCCTTTGGCTTAGGAGACCCAGGAATGTTTTATTTTTTAGCAGATCGAAAAAACTTTTTTCCTCTTGGTAAGTGGTCCTAAATATTTGGGATACAAGTTGTGATGTTTCAGGTCATTCACTAGAGGCGCTCTCTCCATCGGAAATCGACAAAGCGTCTTCCGATACAGTTGGTGGGTGTGGGCATACTGGCATAGAACCCACACACTCACATGGGAAAGCTGTCCCTTCACATTCTACAGCCGTACCCACGCAGAAACAGAATGATAACTCTGCAATGAGGTGTGAACGTTTTCCAAAGCCACCATCCAATACGAACGACACAAGCACAGTTCCCGAAACGCCGGAGTCAGTCGTACTGGAAACACCGCCCGAGCTGCACACGGCACCTGTGGTTTGTATCCGAGAGTTCTTAATTAGGTTGACTTCCCTCCCTTTCACAACATCCACTTGGCAATAAGCCCTTATTCAGGCTCACTCCACTCCTCAACCTTGCGGTGATGTCGTCGGATTTCGTATTTACCCAGAGGAGGTAGTGAATTTTTTCTCGATCGCATATTGCCTACCAGATCGAATATTAATTGGGAGCACCGGGCTCATGTCGTTAGGGGGACACTCAAGCGAGTGAACTAGTTACAGTGCTTGGGACTAAGCCTTAGGTACGGAAAGGGATTCTTGAGCAATTTTTGTTCTTCCTGGCATTCCCCCCCCCCTCTCCTGGGCCTAGTCTCCACTACCGTCTGATCACGGTTTTCGATTTTCTTGCCTTGAATGATCTTCGCCACCCCCTCCCCCCCCCCCAGGGTACCAGGGTACTCGACAGGAGGCCTGTACGCGGCGAGGCTGCAGAGACGCGTACGGGTCCTCGGACGAGTCGGAACGCGAATTGTGCGATGTAGGACGTACTGTAGTACATCTTGTTTAACTTTACGCGAAATCGCTTCAGTAAACGTCGCGACCCGTCCGCTAAATCGTCTGCGTCCCTGCCAACTCGCCGCGCGACGGGCCTCTTGTCGGGTACCCCTCCACTCCAAGGCCATGAGCGCCGACCAGTACAATACCCCACTAAGGAATGGAATGCGTCTCAAGGCATTAACAGGAAACAGTGTGGCTATTCTCTGGAATCACGCTTGATGACTTTTAGGTGCCACTATCACTCGCAGCTGCCACTATTAAACTGGCAAAGAAGTATTTCTTAAAGTGACCGTTACTTCAACTACACATATCCATATATTCGTATTGAATTCAGCAGCTCTTATCATTATTCTACGGCGGAATATATCCATACTCAGGTGAGAATAAAACTCGATTTCCATTGGTATGAATGAACAGGGCTTACCATACCCCGAAAGACTGGACAGTTGGTGGCAGTTGAATGGATAACCTATCAGCACTTGATCACATAATAGTGCCGACTTGTCAACTTATCAAATCGATAGAATCAATTAGTTTCCATTCAAAGAGGGGTATTTGAAGAAACGGCTGATTTGATTAGCCGTAAGTAGAGCCATTCTCCTTGAGTATGATGCAACGGCGCACTGCACTCACGATCAGCTCTTCAACCCAGTTCAGGGGCCATATGCAGCAATGCCCGGCCGGGATGGTTCTCTAAAACTGCGTCTGTACTCTGGTCGATGACGCACTCATGGTTGATGGGGGAAACGTCCAAAGATGCAGGTTTTGAGGGCCCTTCCCCGAATTGGGCCTTAATGCATCCTACCCCAGGTGTACACCATATAATGGGGTCAGTCTTTTTCTCCAGTAGAAATACTCGATTTACGAACAAAGGCACGTAGCGCGAAAATTGTTTGTTAAGTAGAGTAACTGTGCCTACTGTAGAGAAAGTCTGTGCCCACAAGGAAAAAACTGGTGCTTATGCGAGCGAAGGGAGCACCCCTAGCTGCCTGGCAAGAAATTCTCCGTCCCCTTCGACTCCCGGGTCTCGCTATGAGGGCCTGAGATCGCTTTCTCTTATTCTTTGCCCCACCACTACACCCTTTACCGCCTCTATCTTTCATTTCAATCAGCATATGTATAATTTGTTGTGCTATCCGCCTTCGAATCACTCAATCCTTCTATTATATAAACCGCTAACTTGGTGTGTCGGTTTGTATGTATGTGTGTCTGTATGTATGTATGTATGTATGTATGTATGTATGTAAGTATGTCCGTCTGTCCGTCCGCAATGAAGTGATAAGGTGCTCATTGGAATAAACAAACCGCTAACAAAAGCAGGTAGCTCACAGGAATTTGGCTATGAATGTTTTGCAATGACATGATTGTGATAACACTGCAACGACTATATAAGCACCTACTGAGCACATTGTCGACCATTCCGTATGGGGTTGCTTTGGCAGCCGGAGGGTCGTGTAGAAAGAAGGGCGAAGGAGGTGGGGGGAAGCCGTTATGTTATGGTGGGCTCTATTATATGAAACACCTTTTTGTGCATAACCTTCCGCTTTGCCCTATTTCACCTGCGGCACCTCCACGAGGTGTCGTGCCGATGTCACAGGTGGGAGAGGGCACAGCGGAAAGCATGCTTACGCAAGAAAGAAGGTCTGGCAGTTGCCGGGGTACCAATCTGGTAGTCTATAGTCTAGCAACAACAAACAATCCTCTTCGCAGTGTACGTAGTGTAAGTACCGCAAGAAACAATGAGGTCCCCACAGGAAAAGAGCCTGTAGTATCTAAACGCACTAATGATCATCGCAGATCATCCCATGTAACGCACACGACGTCAAGAGGGAATTGTGTCGAAGAACCTATTTAGAGCGTAGGATAGAGTAGCTCACGAGTAGCACACATGTGCTACTGTCGCATTTGGCAATTAATATTAGCATTTGGACGAGTTACGTCGCGCACGCCTCAAACACGGTGAATTACAGCGAGCTGCTAATTCAAATACGCGCGGGTTAGTGGAACCGTGGAGCATAATTACAACTGGTCTGGCCCCGCCTCTTCCTTTCCCAAGGAGAATTTTCGTTCTGGGCGACGGTTTTCTTTGCTTTCATTTTTAGTCATTTCGCCATCCGCAACATCATTATCAACCGCTGTGACCCCACAAATTCCTTCTGGAAAGCTAACGATTGCGGAAGAATGAGAATCACGCTGTTTTCGCGCTTGACTCATTGAAAGAAGATGAGACAGGAGTTGCCTGCATAACATACTTAAACGGTCTTTCATGAGATAGGATTCCACAGAGTAGCGAGACTTTTATAAGTCGCGATCGGGAAATTAAGAAATAACTATCGTGATGCAGAAAGAAAAGCTCAGCGGCGGCGCGGACGCGAGCGCGTACCGGTGACGTCAAAATGACGTCGCAGCTGCGACAGGCTCGAAGGAAGGACAAACAGTGGCTAGCGTCGCCGCCACTTGCTGAAATAAGGCTGAGTTTCTGGCCTAAGTGTTCTGGTTAAGTGTTCTATCAGTTGTGTCGCTAGCAAAATGATTATGTCGTGTACGGGTACCTCCCTCGACTTGAAATTTTCCGGAAAGGTAGATCAAGTCGGGGCTTCCATGTGCGAATCCTTTCGAGTACACAGTCAAGTTGAAGTTGACTAAACCAAGCCCGCTCCTCGAATTTGATTCCTACTTCTACTACTCATTACACAGTGGACTAAGGGTGCGATAGAAGCTTGGAGTGCTAAATTTGTCCATATACTGATGAAGGAGTTGACCCTTGCTCTTTCCCTCGCCGCCGCTGTGACGTCACCAACACGCGAACGCGTCCGCGGCGCTGGTGAGCTTTTCCATGGAGTCATCTGTTAGCAGTTTGCTCGTCCCTCTTGTTGAAAAAATCTCGTATGAATGTAAACAATTTGATATTTTTGAAATATTTATTTATTACAGCACGATTGAAGTGTTTAATTCGAAAAGAAGAAGAGTAAGATCCGATGTTAGCGTGCTTTCATTCTTTTTCATAATACTTCTGCATAGTGCCTAATCTCTACTTATCGATTTGGTCACTTTACTTCTCAACGATTCATCGTCGTCATCCTGAATGAAATCAAACTAGGAATCTTGGTTTTCAACAAAACCCACAGGGGAGGATCCCATTCAAATCTACCAGAGGCTGTTATTTGGGCTTAGGTTCGCACGGGTAACCGACAGGAGACCCGGCGCGCGGTGAGAAGACAGAGACGCAGACGGCTCAGCAGACCAGTCGCAACGGATGTTGCAGTGATTTAGCGTCAAGATGAATAGAATGTAGTGTAACACGCCCTGCACGCGCTGCGACTCATCCGCCGAGCCATCTGCGTCTGCTTCTCGGCGCGCGACGGGCCTCCGGTCAGGTACCCGCTTGGCGCGATTTCGCTCGCGAATTGCGCGTCAATTCTCGTGGGCATCCTATTATACCAAATCGAGCGCGGCTCGAGTCTTTGCATCTTGAAACTGAGTCAGTTTTGGCAGAACCATGCGTGGACAACGGGCGATGCAAGAAGAGCTGCGCGCTTGGCAATTACTGCGAAAAGTATCGCATCCGTATCTCTGCGTGTGAGCGCTTGGCTGACACCCTCAATCTCCTGATCATGCTCCGCCCACGGCTAGCGGACTGTGCCTCGTCGCTCTTGACTCATGTTCTCACGCTATACCTTGACTTTCAATTAAAACAAATTCTCACCACAAGTCGTCAGTAGAGGGATCATTTAGTGGTTGGGATAGATATCACAAATGTGCCGTTGTCACGGCTCGAAAGTGTGCGACAATGGCGCTGGGGTCTTAAAAAGTCAGCATTTGGCGACTAATGCTGGCATTCGGACGAGATAGCTCATACGCATCGTGGACTACAGCGTTGCGACTAATTCAAATACACGCGAGTTGGTGAAGCCATGGAGCCAGCAAGTTCGTCCAACTCGTACTGTCCACCCCTTCCTTATTTGAGGAAGGATACTTTTGATGGCCTTATCGACGGTTTTCCTTGCTTCTTTTATCATTTTTTATTCAACTGGGCATCCACAGCTCCATGTATTATCGACTTCTGTGAACCCAAAAATTTGATCTGGGGGTGTTGCTTTAAGTTTTCTGGTATCCGCTAGTTTGATGGCGAAAATACGACCAAATTTTTGGGCTATGTGATAGAAGAGGAGGCGCAACCTACCGCATTAGTTTCACTCCTCGATTTGCTTACTGATACCGTTTGTTTGATAATTGCTTTGGACGGGTCTTTCAACTGAAACAAGGTTCTCAATAATAGATCAGCGTTCAGATAAGATTAAAGTGCTGAAAAGGGACATCTAGTGTAGTTCCACTAGTTTCATAACACAACAAAGACTACGGCAGACCTTGATTTCTTTCCGGAGGGCAGTGATTTTCTTTGCGATCTCATCCATTGTAGGTCGTTGGTCGGGATTAAGCGACCTGAAAGGTTTCATTTGAATGTTGTTAGAACAGACGAGTCTAAGTGAACGTCTTAGGGATTTTGCTATGTAGTAGTGCAATTGTATGACTTGAAACCAGGAAAATTTCGATAAAAATGTACCGATGAAACACTTTCCCGCTCAATTTAAAGCGTAAAAGTGAAGAGAAAAAGCGCTCAGACACCGTCAGACCTTGGGGTGGGAAGTTATCAGAAAAATCTTCGCAGTGCATTCATGCCGGTGGGCGGGGCCTGCGAGGTGGGTGGGGTTACAAAGGGTGTAGATCAGTCGACTATTACGAGATACATATTAGGTGTACACCCATAAATTTTCCAAAATTTTCCCATGTTCTCGCCATTGTGTGCGGAGTTTGAGCAATACGACACACACCCTTGGGTAACTCACGTGCTGACGCCATTGTATCGGCACACAAATAGGTATAGTGAATAAATCATTGTACCCACCGCCCTTAAAGGCAGTATTTACGATGAAAAAGCATCCCATTCCAAATTAAGGTAGGGATGGTGTGTAGTACCAGAATGAAAGCGAAACCACGGAAAACGGCGCAGAACTCGAGATATGGGACCCATTTCTTTTGCCTTGATCTCGGCATTGATGCGACTCCCATCGCTGTATCCTCTTCAATAGAACGCTCTCTCCTATCTAATCACTCGCCGCGTATAGACCTGTGGCGATGACTAAATAGACGGTGGGCGGAGACAGTCGGACCCGTCAAGATTGCGCCATGCTAGCTTTCCGAGGTCAAATCTTCCGCTGTCGATTGCGTGTCTGTCCGCACCCACAAGAGGTCCAGCGGTCTTTCAGCTAGGCAATTTCTCCCTTCTTCGGCCTTCGTTCTTTCCGTGGAGTCGTCCTTCAAATCCATGGTCAGGAAATGTTGAGATTTTATGGATAAACGCGAATATTTTTCCTTCGAATCAGACATTGCTATGCATCCTAAACCCTGTTTTCATAGTCCCAGCGTCATTATCACTCACCAAATCTTTGCCACCATATCTTTGATTGCCTGGGGAGTTTTAGCCGGGAATTCCAGCATTTTTCCTTTTCTAAAACGTTTTCGTGAGATTAATATGAAAAACAGGCTCTTCAAATGTGCAGCCTTTGAACCTTATGAGAGTTGCGATCTTTTTTGGCGGATCATTTGGCCATGGTTTCTGGCCTTCATTGAATATTTCGTAGAGAAGCTGTAAACGAATAGTTGATGTCGCTGCTTGCCCAAACGCTTTTACCCAAAAAAAACCCACCACACCATAACTCCAAATATCGCTTTTTAAGGACCATAGTTGCGGTCGTCTCAGGCATTCCGGAGCCATCCATCTGAAAAGGGCACTTCAGTTTTCGGAACTGGAAAATATGCCAAACTCACCGCTGTGTGGCGAAAGTACTTTCTGGTTGCAAAAGAGGGGTAGCCGTAACTCCTTGCCAAGAAGTAGGCTGAAGGGTGGCGGCCCGAGAAATCATCTCAACGTTTGGCATTGGAGCTCTCCATTAGGTCAGGCTAGACGGTAGGCAGTCTCTGTTCACTATCACATTTGAAAGATTCCACGGAGATTACCCTCAGTCTGCGCGCGGATCCCAGCAGAGGAGTGAAGGCGAGCAATCGACAAATATCTGTACACTTATTTTGGACGGTCATCAGTGAGTCGCGCTTCGATTTCGGGTCTGACCACAGGGCCACGTTTAAAATATGCGGAAAATCGAGAGACGGATCAGGGCAATTGCCCACCAGTCTTACATCAGGATGAAAGTCAATCTTGACATCACCTGACTGCTAGAACTAGGTGTGCAAACGCGGGAGGCTACAATGTTTGCCACCGTTGACGACGAGTACGCAAAACTATTGGTTGGAATAGAATGCGTTATATCAAGTCTCACAACACGTTCACCTCTGAGCTGCGACTGCATGTGGCTCCTGAGATGCTAGAGCTGCTACGGACGAGGAAAGGTAAAGTCGGTAACATGGGCCTTCGTTGAGAAAAGCGTCCTTAATGAGGAAATTCGCGCCAGGTAGAGCACGATTACAGAGAAACGCCTCCCGCAGGCACTCGAAGCAGCCAAAGAACTGACAAATGCCAAAAGGGGCTATCGAGAGATTAGACCGAAGACATCTTGCTCTGATTTCCTGGTCAAGCCTGACGGCACCGTAACATATAGCCAAGAGGCAATAGACGAGCTGATTCGCGGTTTTCGCAGCAATCTCTTTGGCAGTCAGGTGAAGGTGAAGCCTACCGAAGAGCGGACCAGATCGAGTGAGATTGGGGAGTCTCTCTATGCTGGCTAAAGAGGTAGTGGACCTCCTCAACGTGTTGTTTGACCGCACAGTGTGCGAAGGAGTAACCATAGCGCATGGAAGGGGTCCACTACGCTGCTCATTCACACGAAAGGATCGCAGCACGATCTGAACAACTGCCACCCAATATGTCTCCTTTTTTAATGTGTAATCTTCTCCCGCCCTATCCTCAACAGATGCGCCACTATGTCAACGAACCCGAGTGTAAAACAAAGCAGTTACCGCTCATACTTTTCTACTGCCGACCACATTCACTAATACCACTACTGACGGAACGTTGCTACGAGTACGGCACCCGCTGTGCCTTTATTTGTTGACTTCAAAAAGGCCTCCGACAACGTGGAGTATGAGAGTGCAGTGCCATGGGTGAGTGCGGTATCCCCAAAGCCTACATTAGAATCGCGTGTCGGAGCAGACGGACTGTTATACCGACATCGAACTCATGAAACACCGGTTCGCGTCAATCCCGGCGCAGCGTCAAACAAGGCCAGGTCGTATACCTCGAGCCAGAATGTGGCCACGCATCTGCGCGCTAAATACTTAGGATGTTGCTGTTAGTAAGCTGCCATGTCCTGCGCACTCGAGCTTGCCTCATGTGACGCAAGTGTACTGGTAGTAGGGTTGTGTGATCCCCAAGCAGCATGGCGCGGTGGGCCACTCATATCGTCAACAAAATCTAGCCGTTAGACTGGTAGGCCCGGCAGCACCAGCCAACATAGCTTATTTCACTAGCCTATAAGTCGGCGTACCGTAACGGAATTTGCTCCAATGGTGGTTCACCTTCACTTTCTCCACCTTTTCCTCCTAAATCCTCAGCGATCTTCGATAGTCCGAAATCCGAAATCTGTAACGTAAGTTCTGAACGAATGTTGGTTACACCGCCATAATTAAATACCACTAGAGAATAATCCTTCCATTCAAGTGTGAATGAAAGAGTGAAAGGAATAAGAACGTTTATACGAACAAGAAAACTCGTCCAAACAGGTTCCTTCTACATCCTACATATGGTGGACTGTTGCTGAAGGAAGGGGGTCTTTGTTCGGGACAAAATTGACGATTTTTTTTCTGAGATCACTCCTCATCCTCTACTTCATTACTGAGTGCTCCTACACACAAATTTATCTCAGTTCTTGCCTTCAAAAGTATCTCATAAAAATCACAATCACACAAAGGAATCGCTGGAGTTAGCTAAGTTAGCCACGTTGGCATCGTTCGAGAGACTACGATTTCCCATCCGTTCTGAGAAACAACTCTTTAAGATACAATAGTCCCCCTTCGGGTATTACGCACAGTCACGTGCAGCTAGGCACTACAGTGGCGTCAAAGTATTAGGCTGAGTCATGAGCAAGTGCGATTTCTTCATATCTAGGCCATCCTTCCCCAAAATATTTGTTACTTCCGGAAAGTAATGGGTATCGACCGCAGAACCCATTCATATTAAGAAGTTCGTCCATCAGTCCCCGCCTTTATGAAAATTTAATGCCGTCCATTTCAATTCATGATCGTCGCTGCCTACCTTACGAAATCTACTTGGGACGAGAGACGCCTATCGCAATGTGGAAGCTGGTGGAGAAGACTCCTCGAAAGAGTGGATCTGTCCAAAGTGGTTGGAGGGTTTCCGAGAGCGACTATAACCTTCAAGACCAACCACATTCCGCGCACCCACCGACGGTAGATATTGAACGCATTCAGGAGTTCTTCAAGATAGCCCGTGCGTCAGTACGCGTCAAATTACCCAAACTATATTCAGTCCTCCCACAGCACAATGAATCGTGCCCTCCGAGCCATGAGGACATTATACATGTTGGGAGATAAAATCACACGAGCTGGATGAGGTTGCTCGGAGGACACGTGTTAAAATCTGCCAAAATTTGCTACTCAAAAGTCGTAGTTTCCATTTGTTGTAATGGTCACTAGAGTTGAGAAGCGCGCAGTCTATTCAAGCAAAATTTGGAGGCATCGTTGGGAAATGCAGCTAAGCTGCGGCAACGAGCTCCAAAAGGTGATCTTCACTAAGGTGGATTCTTCTCTCTGATTGTAGGACTGCGGCATACAGACTCCAAGCGATAACACCGCGGCGAGCTTGGACACTCACTGCTTCAGCCGCGCAGATTTGCTTCGGATATTGCAACTTGTAGCCTCCATTAGAGAACCATAGCCAAGATTCTGTATCCTGTATTGGAGTCACATCGCAACCCACGTTACGAGCAAAGGTCAGATTACTTCACAGAAACCTGGATTTATGATTCTTCCCCGCTCTTCATAATCCACTATCTTATACCAATCAATCACCATTTGCTCCGCTTGCTTACTTCTGTATGGAAAGCGTGAAAGTACGATCATCGGGAACACTTCGCAACAGTCGTCACTTATTCCTCTCATGGAAGGCTGCGTAATTCTGGGAGAGCTATTTTCCTCCCATATGGATGGAGGACAGTTGTAGAGAGCTGTGTTAATATGGCATTTATCAAGTATGATCCTGAAGGAGTTGTTTTGGGAAATTCATGTCAAATCGGCACTTACACGTGATCCAACCTAATAGTTTATCAAGAGGACACGATCAATTGTTGAAAAAAGTGTGCTTACTGTACAAAAGTTGGAAGTAACAACTGAAGTTGGCCCAAAGTGAGTGAAGCGTGTCGATTCGCGTGTGAAAAGGGAGCCCGTAGCGGCTTAACAAGGGCATACCCGTCTGCCTGACCCCCTCGTCCCTTCCCGCCCAGTGAGTGGCTACCCCTGCTGTTGGTCGCTCACTTTCCGCTTACAACCATTTAGCAGGAAATCAGAGCAGAACGTTCACATTTATGACTTCAGCACTGATATGGCTAGCCCAAAGCGGAATTCTACGGGGAAAACGGGGGTGTATTTTGCTGGTCCGAACCGTTATCCTTATCTGCTGTCTCTGTTGGCAACTCTAATTTCATTTCCAATGGAAGGTTGACTTATCCTACCATCATCCTTTAAGCTGCTGCCTCAGTAGACTCACTTTAATTTGACCAGCTTCTGAGATGAGGCAATTTCTGGCGGCTAAGTCTCGGTGAACACACGACTTTGAATGAAGGTACCGCATTCCTCGTGATGTCTGAATTTTCGGTCTCAGTTATCTTCGTTGTATGTCGGCTCAATCTCAGCTTGGAATCTCCAACTTGCCTCTGATGCATAACAGATTAATTCGCCAACTTCTATTTGCGAGTTATACTTTTGGAGGTGATCTTGTAAATTGCCACCGGGGCAGAATTCCATCACTATCATCACTGGATAGTGGTCACAGGCGACGCCATACAGCTGTGAATCAGTCTTCATTTGATAAAAATCGCATCTTATAACGGATCTATTTTTGAGAATGAAATTGTCAAATGTAAGAGGGCTGATGTCAAGAGCATGAGCGTCTTCGGGGTCAAGCGTGGACTGTAGCCAGTTACAGATGTACCAATTTTCTTCCCACCCCAGAAAAAAACCAACCAACAAAATTTCCATTCGAGTGGGGCGCAAACGCTGCCTGTAGGATCAGCAGTATGGGTTTGAGATTTTAACTTTTTTGCTTTCTCTCATCAAGATTTACCAGTCATCATGACCACGTCCATTTTCGGACAAAGTACACAGCCCCATACAATCGTGGAGTGTACCTTCAGGCCCGAGAAACACTCTAATGCTCCCTCTCCCCAGTTCCAGTGGCACCAAGGTGCAATGAGGGTGAGGGAGGGAGGGAGAGGTAAATATGATAAACAAGACGATAAAGCGACAACCATGAATTTGTCAAAAACGTATCGCCACTTCCAGTACGATTTTCTCCTACCAATTTCGGAAATTTCCCTCCATATTCCCTCCCCTCACGTCTGATACATAGCGCTGGCCCCAATGTTTCAATACCGTATGTTTGCTCTGATTCAATTAATAATTCACAAAAAGATAGCCGGCGAAATGTGGCTTGGTGGGGGCCAGTCGCCGCCACGGCGCGCGGGCACCTTTGCGTTCTTCGGGAAACCCGTGAGTCAGGGGGAGTGTAGGCAGTCTACACTCCCCTGACTCACGGGGGGGGAGTCTAGGGGGTGAGGGCAGTCACTTGACATGCGTGAAAAGCTGGTATGTTTGAGTTTACACTATCTCGCTGAGAGGGCGCGAAAATGCGCGGCACCGCGGCGGCCACTGCCCCCTCCGAGGCACATTGCGCCAGGTAGCCAATCGGTTGATTGGCTCTACCGCAACGCGACCGCGGACGCTAGCGAATCGCTCGATTCGCAAAGTCTGACATTGGCCTCACTCAGGCTCTGTAGCTGTGGAGGTGCCTCTAAGTCGATATTGCGCCAAGTGACCGGAAGGGTAACCGGTCGAAAATGAAAGGGGAAGACTGCCGTCAGTTTGAGCCAGCGGAACTCAGTCCGCGGGTCGTGAATACGTCTTTTTGTCTGTACTCTTCCATGGTGGAACTCGCGGACTAGAAGGATTCTTTGACTCACTTGAATGACGTGTTTATGGACGTAGTAACTCATCAGATGGGCTTCGTGCATCATGGATTCTCTGGCCTTTTTGGCTTCCTCTGTCATTGTATCAATCGATGCTCCGTGGCAAATCTGTAACGTCGAATCTGTAATGCTCAAAAATCTAAATTGAGGAGAAAGGCCCAGCAAGACATGCATTCTTACCTTGATGGCCACCTGAATCACATCGTTTTCTTCTCGTTCGTACAATCCTTTGTACACTTTACAAAAATTGCCGGAGCCAACCAAGTCCTTAAGAAACATCAACTTCTCCTTGTGGCAGACGCACTCATACGTACATAAAAATATCTAGACCCTACTGTTCATAAAGCAACAGTTTGGCGTGTTTTTGTTTGCCTGCCTGTTTATGTTTTCCCCGTAACCTCCAAAACGCCACTCCACTTTCACTCCACTTTCAAGTGAATGTATACCTTTTGCATATCGAATGTGCATGCAGCATGTTTGATGAGCCACTTCGGTCTGTGAATCGGTTTTGTCATTTTCAAATGTCCCGGGAGATCGTGTTTCTTGAAAAGAAGACATTTACAAGCGTTAATATCTAAGAAAAAATGCTCTTACTGAAGGTACACTGGCAAGGAAGCTTTTGTGTTTAGGTGAAATCTGAGGCCTTATTCCGGCAGGTTTTTGCCCTCAAAGGGCGTCAAGGCGAACTACTTGGACAAAGTGGCTACAAGCATGGCGCAGCTCTCGCATAATTGAAGAGAAGCCCCGGGATAAAATGGGTGTGTAGCAGCATTCAGCAATAAAGCTCGAGTTGGGAAGTGGCCTGGAAAATAAATATAGAGCAAAAATTACGGCATTCCAGCCGCATTGCACGTTAGGATGAAGAAGGAGCGCTTTGGACGAGTTGCGCGAGCTTACCTACAGCTGCTCTAATGACGGTGGACCACACTGTAACCCGCTTTTCTTGCAGCGCCACATGGTGGGCGACGGCTGAAGGCCTGGCTTGCGGACGAATGGGGTGTGTCTTCCAGGTCGATCGAGCTTCTTGCGCCTCTGTCGCGTACTTTCGAGTCGCAGAGCAGACACGACATCAACGCCTGTCCGCCTGTCTACTACGATTGGAGAACGAATAGGTGAGCTGCATAATCCTGGACTGTGTATTCAAGGCTTGCTCGGCAGTGGCCTATCGTGAAGCCGCCTGTTTTCACGTATTACGTTCAGGCACCCGGAAATATCCAGTCGTTTGTTAAAAACAAGTTTACCTGGTAATATTCGATGAGTTCCACAACAGTGTTGAACTTTGGGCAAGATTTCTTTTTCGCCAAAGCTCCAAGTGACCATTTACCTTGCTCGAATCTCAAAAACAAACGGTAAAGTACTCAAAAATGATCACCTATTCTTGGAATGCGCCAAACATTACGCATCCATTCGGATCACAGCAGCATGTTCGGATGCGATTAACCCTGCATATGCTGGAGAGCCAGCCGATGCGCATGTCACTAGGTACTGTTCAAGTCGGCTTCCCCATCCTACCGCATGTACC
>KZ345001.1:600629-610977 GCA_002352805.1 Teladorsagia circumcincta
ACAGCTTGCAAAGTTTTCGAAGGTCTCCAAAAGTTTTTTTGGCATCAAAAGTAGTTTGTTGCAAGACTTAAGGACCGACCTAATATTTAATCTTTCGGAAAAATGAATTTAGAATTCCTTCTCCCCAATCTGAGGCTTAGTCCGGGCTCAGCAAAAAGGACGTATTTCAAGCGGTTATCAATGCAGTGTCACCACAATGCCCCCTTATCTTGAGAGAGCGCCCATGTTGTGAAAAAAATGAATCCAAATTTGTTGGCCTTGGTCATAGCACTAGTTGAATGCAGAACTAGGTGCTCTCACGGTAGTCAAGCGTGGCGTCCATGCGATCTCAAATATGCTGCTATCGACCTCAAATATGTATCACCCTGTAATGCTACGATGAGGTTTATGACGTGAAATCCGCGGCTATTAGCTTTTAGCAACAGCTCACTGGCCGCTAATCAATGAATAAAAGCACCAACTATTCTTGTCGGAATTTAGCTCTAATGGAGTGTTCATAGTTGGCGAGTAGGCGATTAGGCGATCTCTCTATGAGAAAAATATACGGATCGATTAGGCGATTAGGCAAGTAGGCGAGTAGGCGAGTAGTCGATTAGGCGATTAGGCAGTGAAGACTACATACGTTTTGATTACATTGCTCCGTCCATAGGACGTTGTAGGCGAGTAGGCGATTAGGCGTGTAGACGATCGCTCAATAGGCGGAGCAACAGATCAATACGTATCCTTACCTTACCTACTCGCCTACACGCCTAATCGACTACTCGCCTAATCGCCTGATCGCACGTACGATCGCCAATTATGAACACTCCATAACGCATTTTATCTTTCACTGTTACTACTTACTCAACTTGTAACTTCGATAATCATTTTTTTATCATTGACTCTGGCTCCCATCGATTTAACACATTGACGACAGCTCGCGTTTTGGCTTTTTTGGCCAGGTGGGACATGAGCAGTTTGGCGTTCCCGGTCTCTGAGACGCGCAACCGCGTCTCATTGTCCCACAAGGTGCGTTTTTCGGAACTCAACACTGAGAAAGCGAAACAAGAGTACAATGGGAGAGAGACGTGTCAGCAGCGCGGCACTCGGCCTCTCTGCGCCTTTTGAGCGAGATAGTGATAAAATAGCACAAAAATAAAGGGCTGTAAACCAGAGGGAGTAAGCCAGTTCAGGGAAGTGGGGAGTAGGGAAAGCCACTCGAAATCCGTAGGAACTGGAATGTGTGCGTTTACATCATTTTCCTCGAAGGGCGCACTGAAGTTGAGCACACTTTCGCTAACTCTAGCTTCCCTTCAGCTCTCCAAGCGCCCGAAGCGAGCAGGTTTAGCAGCTGTTTTCGAGCATATCTAACCATTTCATGGACCATTGCGTTTATAGTTAGGTTACTGTATGACCTATAAAATATATACAAACAACCTGGAAAGAAGCCGCGCATTCGCTAGAAAAAGGCATGAGTAGGGTGAGACGCGCAACCGCGTTTCAATGTCTCATGTGGGCTGCAAACTGAGACGCGCAACCGCGTCTCACTGTCGTCAATGTGTTAATAGCGACCAGTTTTCGCACTCACGACCAAAAAACCGTTGTTCGAAACTACCATAGGGGCGATGTCAAATTTTGCGAATCCGTTGGCAGCTCCCCTCCGGAACAGTGATCATCCGTTATCATCCTTGCTCTGGTGCACTGAACAACGCCGATGGCCTTCCGCTCGCCTCTTTTATGAATGAACCTCTTAAATCCCGACGGTACAATGGGTTTTCAGAATTGTTAATGCAGTACTAAATGTTTATCGAAATGTACGAATTACTTCAATACCACAATCGTAAAGAATGACGTTGAACGGTGCGCGATAGAATGCACGCTCACACGGGGAGAGATCGTAAATAGGGGGAGGGCGGCAGAATACATACCGAATTTAACATCGCATTAACAGTGAAATACAAAAAATTACCAACGAGTGCGGGCTGTGTTGTGGTGAGGGGCACGACATTTGAAGTTAAAGAGGAACTGAATATATAAAAGACACTGCACTTGGATATATATTATATGAACAGAAAACTCACACACGAAAGAGGAGCACAAGTCGTTGGAGACAATGACAAGAGAATAATATGGTAGAAAACAACGCAAAGGATATAATGAAGTATGAAACTCAACAACATGATTAACAATTGTTCAATCCTACCGGTGCCTTAATACGAGCTCTGCTAATGCACACAAGCGCAAAGGAACCGGAATAGTAACGGTGCGATGAAAAGCTAATTAACCAACGTTTACCCACACACACTCGATGAACAGTGAACTTCGACTGAGGAAACACAAACTAAGAGGCTGCTATCAACGCATCTCATCTTCGTCAACCATAGCATTTGGGTCCAGCATTCCTGGTACGGCGTTCTTCTTCGCTTGAACCGCTTGTATCTCAGCCTCTCTTTCTTCGAGGAACAAGTCGGAGGTATCTTCTCCATTGAACTCCTGGAAAATAAAAAAAAACAATATTATGCCCTCAAGTGGCATGAAAAACTGAACGAAAGGAGAAAGCAGAAAACTGACCTTGATTTGCACAAGGAAATCACGAAGGTGATTTCGCATGCCGCCTTGGTCTGTATTGAAACTGAAGAATCCCTTGATGATAACTCGGATTTGGCCCCTGAAATAAGCACGAATCTGTGACTGTCAGAGTAGCTGAAGATAATGGGACACTTACTCGGTAAGATTGGTAAAATGCTGCACGAAAATATTGGCGATGTACTCGTAGATATAGTCGACATTACTCTGCTTGGGATTATCATCATTCAAGGGCACCGTGATCAAGAATTCACACGCCTTGAACAGTCGGCACAACACCTCAGCATAGTAAGTCAGACCTGCAATGAATAACACAAAATGAATGATGAAATGCTCAACACGAACAATCCATTTGAAATACGGATCGTATTCAACTCTAACTCATAATTCAGTGGTCCGCTGCATAAATCTCACCATTAGCCAGCGGTTTCTTGATCTTGACGAAAATTTCTCCAGGGGTAACGAGCGCTGCAGTTACGATTCATGCCACTACGACACCCTCTGCTTAAAGCAATAGTCCCAGCAGGACTTTTACCTACGATTCTATTGGTGTGAGACGATGCGCTAGCCCTGGTCGGAACATAGCAAGTGTGACTGAACAAAAAACTCACCTTAGAAAGCCGCTAGAGAGCGAGCTGAACCACTTTTAAGTGGGCGTAGTCGGGAATCGATTGCAATCCCCTCGCCGGACTCCAACCACGCCCACTTCGAAGCGGTTCACCCCGCTCTCTAGCGGCTTTCCAATGTGAGTTTTTTTTTTGTTTAAACGCTGGGACTGTTGCTTTAAGGTGGTATCATGCCGCAATAAATCCATCAGTAGTTGATATGCGCATCATTTTAATTCGATATGCGCACTTTTTATCACGCATTGGTAATAGACTGCTCACGGGTTACCCACATCGAGACCTAGCAAACCTCTGTCTTGATATGATGAAGACCTACGATTACTAATTTATGCATATCATGGGGGGGGGGAGAGGGAATGGACTCCGGCAGAGACTCCAGCATGCTTATTAGATACTCACGCTGCAACAGCCTCTGTACGTTAACCTTGTTTTATTTATGAGATTTTTTTTGCTAACATGCTATGCGTATTCTCAAAATTTCCACACAACACCATCGCAAGTCATGTCACCTTGAACTGCAGTATCATATGCAAAGCCCTCAACGACTAATAACAGATAAGACCAGTGTGCGAAGAGCGACCCAGTGTTTCATAGGACTGATATCGGTAGAGTTAAAAAGCAGACAAAAGAATATCTGTTCGTCAGTCGACGTGGAATCATCTTTTGGAAAAGTGTTCTCGATACCCTCATACACTTCACCTTCGCCTTCTGTCACCCTCAGTGACGGCTAGCTACTTGTACTAGGCTGCTAACAGCAGTGTTACAATCTACAGCATCTATGTGAACGTGCAGAGATCATCATTCGTCGGATTGTGTGCGACAATGCGCTCCGGAAGTTTTAGCTCGTTAAAGCGACAGATTACGATAACGGGTGGATGCAGCATGGAAGTAAATGCATCAGCGAAAGCAGTAGTCAGAGGCCAGAGGATGCGTTATGTGGTCTTCTTGTGGTCCAAGGTGCGTTAGTTGCAAAACACTGGGCTTGCCAATCCTTTCTGAGCTCCTTCTCCTCTGCCTGTGCTCCGCCCACCAGAGTTAGCCAGTAGCAGCTGCCCTTTATTGTCATTTTAAAAGGATATTATACTTCGAGCGGTAGTATCCTCTAGCTTTATTACGAAATGCTTTATCAATCGGAGCTTGGTGTTTGCTGACATGATGGTGGTCAACAGGTTAAGGCGTGCGAACGACCTTACTAGCTTGCGAGCTCGTCCATTGGTGGAAGCTATATGTTTCAACGGGCAAATGAAGGGTCTCGTTTTGCGTGCTTTTGACGGATTTCTTTGCTTTTTGCCACTGGTGCATTATTAGAAGTCCCCACTTCCACTGAGAACTCTAACCAATTGCATCGTAATCTCTCGCTTCAAGACACAATCATACTACTGCACAGCAACCAATGTATTAGAAGGCCACCAATGGTTACCATACAAAAACTCATTTGTTGCGCGGCGCACCGAAAATCGCACAGCACTCGACTTCAGGTGTTCGCTTAGCTAGGAAACTTGTGGAGACGCAGAGACAGCGAGATAGTATGGGTTACAGAGGAAAGGGTGAGAGATGTCGCCCGATGCAATTGTCGCGTAATAATACGGCGCGGCACGCTGCAAACGGTTGCAGCGTCGTGACCTAACAATACACAAAACCTACATTCGACGGTTTATTGTTAGGCATTGACTGAAATACGAAGCAAATAAAGCAGAAACAAGGGAAAGCAAGAAAAAGACTTTCAGGCAAGTTTTCGTGGAAAGCAAAACCAATCTCCGTAAGGAGTCTACCAGCTACTACTTGCCTATGAGCCCGAAACAATACAGCCGCGGCTTTCGGCTCAGTAATCAGGATCACAGAATATCTTCAGTTAAAAAAAGCAATTCTGAGCTCAGAGTCACAAGAGGAGTATAAAAATGAACACCTTATTTCAACTGATGGGATGGAACCAGTGACCTTCAATGGTCTGGTTGGAAAAGTGACTGCCCCCAAATGGTCGCAGAAAAGCTCTGTATTAGGAGAAAGTGAAAAATCACGATCGCAGTTGTTCCAAAACAGAACCCCTTCTCGTTCACACAAACTAATTTTTTGCGAATCGAAAAACAGTGACGCGCAGGTAGTTCGCTTTAGCGTCATCGACTTTCGATCAGAGTTGAATTTTGGAAATTATGAAGAAATAGACAAATTCAACATAAGTATGTTTCTGTATGAGTCATTGCTTCTTCTCTGACCAGACAAAAGAGAAGAAAAAACAGGAGGAAAAAAAGTGTCACTCGAAATATTAAGCATTTTCGAGGTAGCATAATCAGTTAAGATCGGAAGCATGCATGAGTGGGACTTGATTTTGACCTGTCCCTTAATATTCATTTCATTTTATTTAGCTATTTTCTTGTGTGGGCATTATAGAGGACCAGTAACGCTCAAGAATAATGCTCCGTTGATTTCTCAATGGAGCTTCGGCAGTAGCCAAAACTAAGCTCAAATGTTGTTCTGTCTAAAAGCGAAAGAAAGGACGAAAAACACGTACCTGCAACATGGACTTGACTACTGTCTGCCACAACGGCCAAAACATGCTGTAAAATTTGCATGTAAAACCGTTTGTAGAAGGGCTGCGATTGCTCTCGAGGTAGAAACTCCACACGATCCAGCATATCTTTTAGAATATCCAGACCTGGAGAAACATCTTAGCCTTACAGTAGCTTTTCTTCATTACAATAGACTAACCAATCTCAGCCACGTTACGCATAGAGTGCTGGAACGCCCACACAACCGCATCAATGATGTAGCTGAGTTGCTCTGGCGGTAAAGCGAGGAAAATTTGGAAACATTCGACAGTCAAAGCATGAATCAGTTGGAAGAAATTAGTACGGTGCTCCGGGAAAGCCTGAAAGGTTTTTATAGGAGCGAAATAAACATCAACGAACATGGAATAATCCGAAATTAGTAAGTATAGATCAAGACTCACTTCCATATCCTTGTTTATCATTTCCAAAGTGCACTCGAACACAGCAGCGAGGATTTGAGGTACTTGTGAAGCCAACATCGACTAAAATCACAATAACACGTAATACAGTCAAACATGAGGTCACAAAAATAAACTACCCCGAGTTTCGTAACGATGATGCTGAGAAGCGAAAGTACTTTCGGTTCTCTAGCCGCTGGAACGTTTTTCTGGTAGTCAAAGAGCACGGCATCGAAAAGAGGTGGAACGATGTTTTCAAGAACCATCTAAAATCAAATATCACGCGGAATACCTTCGAACCCCAAAAAGTTAACGAAAAACTCGTATGATTAACCTGTCTGTCCTTCGCACTGGCCACCCATGTTGAAATCAGGATCAAAATCTCACGTTTCACTGCACGCATCGTCTTCAGCAGAGGCATCTATAAAACAATATACAAAAATATTGAACGAAACATCGGTCAAAAAAAAAGAAAAAAAGCAGGTAAACAACCTTTACCTTACCTTTAATACTTCCTGTCCATTCTGCTCAACAGCTGTCGATACTTTTTCGGATAAAATACGATAAAGAGAAAGCAAGTCAATGTACAACCGACTAAGCTGGGTGATGAATGGATTGCCAGCAGCTTTACAACATGCGACATTTGTTTTCAAGATGTTCAAAAGATTTCTTGACACCTAAATAAATTAATTACATGCTTGAAATAAATGTGGAAAGCAATAAAGGCTTTGAGTGAAAATACCTCCGCATCTTCGAGCACAGCCATATTCTCGCCAGCATTTGCAATTATTTCATCCCAAACCGAGTTTGGCAATGCCATCAATTTTTCTATCAAATCAGCTTGTTGATCAGGTTCATCGCTTGCCGAGGAGATTATGTGTCCAACCGCTTCGTAGAAAACATGGACCTAAACATCGAAAGATGTAGCTACCTTTCAGTTTCATATGTGAATACCCTGAAGACGTAAGGAACATTGAAATCGCGAGCCCACTCAATTTGTAAAATTTTCTTCATTTTTAATTTATCAAATTTTACAATCAACTCGCAATGTAACTGTTTTCAGAAGGAAACATGAGCAATCATCAGAATAGAGTTGACGTTTGCGTCAGAGCTCCAGCAATGTTGTGATCAATCATGCACTATTGACACAATGACTTGCACAAATGCTGACGCGGTTGAATTTCAGCTGTTCCTGTGAGCAAATATATCCGGGTTCATCAAGAACCTTTTTCTCTGATTTTACAAAACCAATCATGGGTCAATAGTCGACGTCAAAATTTCCATTGGAAGGCCGCCGGCAACGCCTTGTACAAGGACAACCAAACCGATCATTTGGACAGCATCAAAACATCATTTCCTTGCAAATTATCATCTTCAATTAAGAAGAAAAACCATGCGACAGTGCAGGTCTAAAAAAGTTCATTTTTTTGAACTTGTGTTAATGTCTCCTGAATACTTTTCAACTTCTGACTTCCGAAAACTCTCATGGATCCATGCATTGCCTTCACAGAAGCGCAACTTGCGCCATCTCTGCCGAAGCCTAGCTTACGGATGAGTGTGATTATTAGGATAGAAAGCGACTTTTCCGCTCCTCGCACGCGAAACGTACTACGGTGCGGGAACCCAGGGACCACTTCTGAGCAGTGATGGACTTGGGGTTCCTGCAGCGAAAAACGGAAAAGTCGTTTTCTGTCCTAGCGAACCACACCCCTTACGGACGTTGACGTACATGAGATGACGAAAAAGATAGCCATGGCTCCCCACTGACACTTCTGATTTCCCACTAAGAGCGTCCCGTTAACAGTTGAAGGTTTCTTAGGTCCCGATAATGATAACATTTGCATTACACAACGTGACAGCGGGACATGTATCGCTGTCCGAGTTTTGTACGCCACAAACACGACAGGGACAGGACGACAGCAACGTGGCCTATGATGCGGCCTACTATTGCCTTGATATTATACTTCACCAACATGAAAACCCGACAAGCCTCAATGTACCACTGAAACTGCTTCCTTCTGCCCCTCAAGGAACCAGTCAGCTAGTCTCAAGGATTCTGGGCATGTGAACATCACGAAACATTTCGTACTGTTTTACAACATTTAGATTCAAAGATCCCAAACAAACAAAAGGAAAGGGTCCAAATAAACAGTAGATCGTACCTGTGAAGGAGCAAGATCGCAAATGATTCCACTCAGATTTTTCAGCATTTCATCAATAAATGGAGTTTGTTCGCCGACTTGCATCTGTAATAAAAGTAAACATGCATGCATAAGTGTGTCTCCTAAAACATTTGTCAACAAACTACTAACAATCACGAAGTGACGTTTACACTTCATCGCGATCTTAATGAAAGTGTCGCATGCCATGTCTTGAACTCCTTCATGGGTTTCGTGCATAAACTCGAACAGCTTGTTGATTACCTTAAACAGAACACATATAAACAACATATCCATGCGATGTAGAACTGTAAAGCAACTTGCCGTTTTCAGGAACTTCCAATGAGCTCGAAGAAATCGTGGATATTGCCCCACAACGTACATTATGTTCGACGCGATCACAGCTTTATTGTCCTTACCTCGTTTCTGTTCACACAAACCAAGCAGATCTAAGCAGTATTTGCAATAATGAAGAATTTAATGATAATCCTCGCTATGAAATTAGCATGAAAATTTGGTGGAGAACAGGACATGATAATCGTGAGCATGAATGGCAATAACGAACCTCTGATCACAAGAACAAGGAAGCGTTTTTCATCCTCTTCAACCATGGTGCCAGAAATCGAACCAACTGCCCAACATAGTGTGTTCAGGTTCTTCCATGAGAATTCTGATCCATTAACCTGGAAGAAAACTCAGAAAGTGAAAGCGAAGACAGTCATTTTTTTTTTCGAACCTCTAAGCGCTAAAACACCCATTCCCATCTATCTTTTCAAAGTTCAAATAGGTGGAAAAAGTTCCCAAAAAGAATTGATCCACAACGACTGCCATTGGCCTCTGAAATGGTTTCAAACGTCACCTCCCAATGTTTACGGGATTACTAATGCACTCAAAATTAAAATCGAAACAGTAATGACAAAAATTTGGTCCCAATCAAGAGTACATTTCGGTATGGAAGATGCAGAGACGAATAATTTGTCGGATGGCTTCAGAAACACCTACCCCAGTATTTTGTTAATGGATTTTCAAATCACATTTCAATTAAAAAACGGTCCTAAAAGTATCCAACCTGACTAGCAAGCTTATCCGTCATTTTCTGCTCGGTATCCTTGCAGTCCAAATGCGTGAGGTAGACTAGACATTCACGCATGTTTTTGTAGAGCGTAATGGAATCAGTATCCTTGACAATTTCACGCACAACCTAAAAAAAGGTAAAGGTGAATAAAGGTGAAAGCAGAGCAAAGACGAAAAGTAAAATCACAAAACCGACTTCGCCCTGATCATTCTCCACTACCAAAACCTCCTCCGGTTTCGCCATTCGGGAAATCATGATGGTACGCAAATTCGACAAATGCTCCCTGGAAAAAGAAATCTCTAATCCTGCCCTCTTCAGATGGTGAACAATTCCTCAATTCAATAGAAAATAGATATGTGAGGTAATGAACGAACTTGTACAACTTTCTTCTCGGGTGTTCTTTCGCTCCAGCAGCGCCTCCACAGCTGAATGATATGGCAATGGGTGGAGATGGTGGTGCGAACGGATTCAAACGGTAAAGTTCAGATGTCAAAGCGCACCAGTAATCAAGACACACCTTAATACAGCTCTTTTGATGCATAATGTAGACACATCAATTATTTAAATACGATAACAATAAAAGAAATAAATAGAAAAATGATAGTCTGGTCCTAAATTCAGACAACATTCAGACTGAAAATATCAACTCAGTTGAATCTATAAATATAGTTGATATATAGCTGATATCTATCGAACAAGCACGCGGAAAACCTAACAAACCTTGAAAATTTCAACGTCTTCCACTTGACTTATTGACAGAAGCAGCTCGATGGCGTATTTATGATAATCGGTAACTTGAGGGCACGCACTGTTGTAAGTCTGAAAATACAATGAAAAATTTTAAGGAACCATGGGAAGAACACGTGTATTTTCTATTTGCAATCGTTTTAATAGACTGGGAAGGATAGCGCCATACGGCAATCTTCCCAATCATTTTCTAAATCAAAAGCCGAGTAAACGAACCTCAACTAGTGCAGAG
>KZ345001.1:614565-626646 GCA_002352805.1 Teladorsagia circumcincta
GGCGAACAGCCGTCTAGTCGATAGAATAATGTAGGTAAGGAAAGTCGGCAAATTAGAGCCGCTGTAACTTTGGGAAAAGGACTGGCTCCAGTGACTGGGTCGGTTGACCTGTTAACTGATGCTTGTGCGGTTTCGTCCGTGGCTGGGTGATGGTCACGCTGATGCTGAACTAGTGACAAGACTGCCTTGTGGATGTTTTCAGGTCTGTGCTTTGTGTTCGGGCATAGTATCCTGACCACGGACCATCAAAACAGTCGAACTGGAAAAAAAGTGGGCGGAGTTTGCAAGTGGGCGGAGTTTGTGCGATGGGCGGAGCATATCTTTATGTATCTGTGTAGTGTATACGTCGTATGCTGAGTTACAAGGCTGGCTAGCGGCTGGATACCGAGATATAACGACTTTTCGATAACTCGAAAAGGGGCGGAGCTCGCGCAGTGGGCGGAGTATGTATACATGTGTGTGGTATGTATGTGTGTATGTGTCAAAGTTACAAGCCAAGAGGCCAACTGGATATCGAGATATAACCACTTTTTTATAACACAGAAGTGGGCGGAGCTTGCGCGGTGGGCGGGGTGTGGTATGTATGTATGTGGTATGTATGTGTGTGTGTACGAGTTACAGGTCATTGAAGCAACTGGATGTGATTTTCGAAAAAGCCGCTAACCACGCCCAACGTGGTCTAACTTGCCAGATCGGACGACTGGTCCGGCTCGACGTTGCCTCAGGTGCCAGATCGGACGTGAAATTAAACCGCTCTTATCTATGGGATTTTAGGGTAACTAATATTCCACCTTTGACTGAAATGGCCGAGATAAGATGAGCTTAGCCATGGGGGGGGGTATGAACGGTATGGTAAGAAGATGCTGCCGCTTGGCATGAGAAGCACTCAAGAAAAAAAGACCGACGACTATAGGGGTATCAAATTAATCATGAGTACGCTGCCGTTGTCAATCTTTCAATGGTGGGTGGGAAAAAATGTTGGGTAAGTTAGAGGGCTCCGTTGCCCCCTTATCACGCCGTTGTTAAAAGGCCACTGCCCTGAAGCGTTCCCAATTGTCTCATTGGGTGAGTCCTCTACCCAGCCCACTATGCCTCTTTTCCATTGCTTCCCATGGGATTTATCGCGATCGCTCCCTCTGAGGGTGGTGTCAGAGTCCGCGATTCGTCGCGCAATACGCGTGAAATCCTTCGCGCGATACGCGCGAATCAAAGCTCACCATTCAATCATCATTACCAAGTAGAAATGGCGAAGATATTGAAAAGCATCTCGCAGTATTGATCAGAGCACTTGCGATTTCTCCGATCCATCGCGCGACGGATCGCGGACTCTGACACCAGCCCAACAGAAAACGTGAGTTTGAATAAGTGAGCCTCAGCTTCAACTCATAAGAGACAGCGTTGGCAAAAAGTGGCTATACACGATCAAATGCAGTGCTTGATACTGGGAAGAAGAACTGATAGAACTGGTTCTACGCAACAGTTCAACGTTGACACATCTAACAAATAAATTACGGCCTGCCACCAAACATCCGTATCAATCGCATTCTCTAATCTTTGATCGTACCAAATCTCTACTCAATGTCACCCCATCAACGAACACCTTATTTCAACAACTGTTGTTGTTGCAGAAACTCATTTCTAAGTGCTCAAGTCCCGCAAAGGCAGGGTGCTAGGTAGCGAAAAATGGTGCTACTGAGCGAAAAATGAAAGTTGATTTCAATAAGCCATCGAAAGACAAATTCGTGTTTTTTTTCCGAAGCTTGGAGGAGTTTGCTGCGTTTTTATCCGAAAGCGCAACATCGGCCATCCTTTTAAACCCTTCCTAGGCTGCACACTTCATTAGGCAACTTGTTGGCTCCCTCGCTTTCATAACAGCCTTTATCTCAATCACCGAGGCGTAGAATCGACCACCCAAAACGTGGCCTAAACGTGGCGTCAACCATTGGGTGGTCGAGCCCTTGCCTCGACCACCCAGTGGTCACCATAGGGTGGTCGAGCCCTCACCTCGACCACCCAATGTTGGCCAATGGGTGGTCGAGCCCTCGACTCGACCACCCAGTGATCGACCACCCAGTTGTTAGTGACGCTATGATCAAAGATCTGAAAAGTGAAGAAAGTCTAGACTTCATCCTCATGACCTTGAGAAAGCCTATCAATTAGCTAAAAATGATCTAATTTTCTTACACCAAAGCTATGGAGGAAAACTCATGCAGAATCTAATTTTCTTATATCTAAGCTATGGAAAGAAACTCATGCAGACCTTGGTCCAAGAATTCGGATTTTCCTTTAATTCTACTAGGATCATATTTGCCAATTTCTGTTCTTCACCGGTAGCTCTGTTCATCATCGTCACAACCTGTAATCGATTGACTTTACTTTTTACTAGAAGACCATAGAACAGCCCTACAATCGAACCTGATCGAGAAGTTGCACATTGAGTTTGCCATCTCCTTGGAACTGTTTCTTTGCCTCTTCAAGTATAACCATAGGTGTCGCCGTTAGAGCTGCCATTTTTGATTGTAGGTTTGATATTCGTTTTGCGGTAGTTTCCGGACTCTTCTTCCACCGCACACACTCGCAGTATAATAATACAATAAAAAACTCCCACACACACTCTCACTCACACACGACCCGGGATATTGCGATTTAGCCCAGTCCTGAAATACGAACAAATCAATACCAAGTGATAGCCGACAAATCATCAAGTAGAAAAACCATGGCAACATGGAGAAAAAAAAGTAATGGAAATGTTGCGATAGAACTTCCCACAAGGACAGAAATTTCCCACGATGGGTTGAGAAATGGACCCTTTCAAAATAGAACCCGTTGTAAGAAAAAGCGAAAAAATGCAACAAAGGTCCCAACGGAATCAGCGGGTGCCGACATCGACGATTCGAAATCGGGAAACCCCGCAGTCCGTCACGTTCGTTTCTGCAGAGGGCGCGTGACAGGCGTTGGGTGGTGTGTCGTCGCCCGAAATTAGCACTCAAAACAAATTCGAATTTTAAAATCTATTCCTGCACAGGTATTGGGTTCGATTTTCTCGAATTTTCCACCTATGAGGCACTATCTGAACACAGTTGCGTTAATGCTGAAGGTTATAGTTTTGTTTCCTGTGGAAATGGAAATTAATGAAGAAAAACTGGCCACAATGAGGAACCCAACCCTACGGGGATATTTTTGAATTTCGAATTATCAATCGATAGGTATTTGGGATGAGTAATGAGCAGGGTCACGAGGACAAATTTTATGGCGACGCTTGAATGTTGTATCATCGAGCTTTCCGAAATTGGTGAGAGCTTGAATGGAGTCGACTCGTCCAGATGCCAAAGAGCTGGGATGGGTCTCCCGTAAGGGGGAGGAATCGGGGGGGGGGGGTTACGGACGTTACATGGAACTCCCTTCTATGGTCCTGCGATGAATGGCTATATATCTTGATTGGAGAATGGCGCCTGGCTTGGTCCAGATCCTGAGGATGAAGGTAAGAGTCCTAAGCAGGGTCAACTACCCGTTGCGCAACGACCAATGAGGGGGGTCTTATTTGGCCAATGGAGGGTGAGGGAGTCGTATGCTCAAGTTAGTTACAAATTTGAAAGTACCGAGGCATGGTAAAGTGGCAAATGAGGACAAACTTTCAAGTACCACTGCGACTGCTCGCCACAGACGGTTGAATGGCTCATCCCATAGCGAGGGTTCTTACCAGGAAATGCTTTGAAATCCCCATGGAACTTCGGAAAGAGACAGAAATATTGCGATAGTCTTCAACGCTGATTACAAATATCGACACTAAAACTGCTACCTGAACTTCTAAGAAAGTCATGAGCCTTCAAACATGGCATTAGAACGTTACAGAGGCAAGTTAATCTGGTGGAATCACGGTCTTTGTGGCTCTGCGCTAAAAACTAATGCCATATTTGTAATCGGGACACCCATTAACCTCTATAGACAATGTTTGTGTGACAGTGTTACACAGTGTGACAATGGTAGGCACCTCACTAACGCTCCTTTGCCAACTTTAAAGGCTCATAACTTCTTAAGAAAAACCTGGAAGCAGTTATAGCGTCCATATTTGTAATCAGCGTTGAAGACTCGGCACATTTGGGTCTCCTTCCAGAGTTCATGTTCCAGCGAGCACGAGCAAACAGATTTTTGCAGAGCTTCCCTTTTTTGCAGATCAAACCACAGTGGAAGAAAGTGCAGTGATCTGGCGGATTGATTTCTTGTGTCGTAATAGACAATTCTGGAAGAAAAAAGGCTTCAATTTCAGAGTTTTCCAGGAGAATCAAGCATAAGCTATAGAACGCTGATCTTGTAGAATTCAATGGTCTTCACCGCTTCTTATTATTACAACTCTGAAGAAAGTTCTAGGCATTTGAAGGTTGCAAACTCGCGTTTCAGGAGAATGGCCTAGAAAAGCCTTAGAAGGAGAAAACGGAATAACGGGACTATTATTTTTTGGGAGAATGGTCTTTCAGAAAATTTTCAAGATATATTTGAGGGCTGCAATCCACTAGTTTCTAATTGACTTTGGAAATCTTGAAAAAGTTGTTTATGCAGGAAGCTACGAACGTTTGAATGACGAAAACTCACGTGTTCTCAAACATTGGACCACAAACTTCAGGAAGAAGAAAGAGCGGAACTATTGTTCTGGGAACGTGCTCCCTGGAACGACCTGCGGGACTTTTTTGGAAGCACTGATTTTTGATTTCTAATTAGCTTTAAAAATCTGCAAAAAGTTGATTATGAAGAAAGTTATAGTTATTAAGGTTTGAATGTTGAAAACCAGCATGTGCAAAAAAAAGGAAAAACGGGACGATTTTCTGAAGAATTGAACATTTGCAAAACTTCAAACGTTTTTTTTAGAATGAAAACAATTTGTATTTCTTTAAATTTTTGTATCCCATCCCATGATAAAGCTTCTATAGATAGATGCGACCTTTTTGAGTAAAGAGAATGGCCGATGTCAGAGTTCGCGATTGGAGCGATTCGGTCACGTTGAGACCAAAGCCAATCGCGCGACCATCGCTCCAATCGCGAACTCTGACATCGGCCAATCGCATCGTAATCGTAATCTATTGAAACCACAATTACAGATCGAACTGGCGTGGTAAAAAAAAAGTCGATAGTGAAAATGTAGATGGTGAGTTAACTGTTAACGGAGAAAAAGCGAAGAATAACGTGGCGACGCTTTTAAACAGAGGCGTCTTTCAAAACGAAGAGATTGGTGCGACGGACGAGTTGTCTGGAGTAGCTTCCTTTGCCGGCATTTATAGCTGGATCGTGCCACGCACTCCTTTCGTGTGCTCTCCAAGGCTAAGTCGGATGGCGCGTGTTTCGAAACTGCCACGTGATGGCGAAAGAGTAGCTGTCTTGTGACTAAGCTCTGGAGGAGCAGACGAACAGGGCGCCACGCCATCGCGTCGCTCCCCGAACCCGAGTTTCACCCAAATGGAATCAACAAAAATAGGGCATCCCTAATTTCGAAACGCGGGATAGTTTGCAAGGAATCGCGCGAAAACCCGCATCCAAACACGCGCTCTCCACGGTTGCAACGATGCGTCTGCGCTACTGTAGCGGCCCCACCCACTTCGAAGGGGTTCGCCACGCCTCCTGCGGCTTTGAGGTGAGTTAGGTCATTTAGTTGTTATCTACTTGACTAGGGCTAGTGCATCTTCCCATCCCATCAGTATCGAGTAGTTAGAACCCTGCTGGGACTGTCGCTTTGATACTGCAAGGTTTATTTTTCCAGTTTATGAAAAAGGGAGATTCGGATGTTCGAAAAAATATTAGATTTCTGAAAGCAAAATCCCTGCAATTATAATCAAGCCATTATTATCATTATAATATGCAAAATTTTGAGAATAACTTCTATTTAATGAGTAAAGGTTTACGTTGTTTCGATTCCCATCCTTTGAGCAAGCCAAAGCGCGCCAACTTCCCTCTACCCACCACCTTTCAATGTCGGTGTAGGCCAATTCATCGATGATGGGCATAAAATATGAAAATACATAAATAGCTAGTACAGGAGGGATCTCACCGATACCCTTCGAAAGGTAGGGGGTCGTAAAAAATTTGAAATTTGCGCAACGCACGGTTGACCCTGGTCCTAAGACTAGCCTTGGAGGAATGGGTGAGTCAACTACAGTGTGGCAAAAATTTGAGTGCGTGCGATCGCACTAGTCATGAGCCGATGTTTAGACGAGAGAGCGCAGGCGGGAGCATCAGATTGAGGCGGTTTGGAAAACCTAGTTCAAGTAGTCCGCGGACGGTAGACCGATGTCAGACTTTGCGAATGAAGCGATTCGTTAACGTCGCGGTCGCGTCGCGTAGTGAGCGGCGTGATGCCGAATGCTGGGGAATCGCTCGATACGGGAAGCCTGACAGCGGCCTAAAGGGAGAAGGGGAGGGAGACGTGGTGCAACAGCTTGCGAGGCTCATAGTAGTCCCAGTTTTTGTCGGGCCAAGAGCCTATAGAGTGGCTGTAGAAGCGAAATCAAAATGGCTGAACATCTCGTGGATTCCGTCCCTCCGCAGAAATTAGACTTACTGTAGCGGCACGAGCTCCAAGCCCCTCCTTGCTGCGATAGACCCTGTCCAATGCTTGTCTATTTTTGACTACAAATCGCCCCTATTGCAATCATCACTTAACGTTTGTGCGTTTAGGCCACCCATACTTCTATTTTTTCATACACTTACACTTTGCAAACGTGAAGGCTGTCGTCCTCATGTGTGTAAAGTGTATGTGAATGTTTTGAAATGAATGTAATAATTATTCTGTGTAAAGGATGTATTGTGGGGGACGTGATCGCAATTGTCGCCACTTGCCAATGCGAAGGGTGTGTGGGCAAATCTGGGATCAAATCCCGCTCGCGCCATCCAAACTGCCATCCGAACCGCCATCCAGTCCCCTGCGGTCGGCTCAAGGATGTCAATCTCGTGTGGGATCAGAGAAAATCTCTTGAATGCAAGGACAGGGATTTATGGTCGAAATCGAGCCTTTCCCTGAACAAGACACGCAAGGGGAGCATAAACACAAATATTGGTTTGACAAGGACGGTGCACTTAGGCATTTGGCTGCAGCATTGGCCCCTCCCAACACCACTGACCCCACTCCACAATCATTACTATTTCGCTTCCTCGCTACTGGGAGTGGGAATTTATTTTCTCTCTTGCTTATGAATTCTCCCCGCTTTTTCATCAATGAACTTGCTCTTCACACCTCTACGGTCATTTACACGCATAGTAACCCAGCAGTTTAATCTTGGCCTTTAAGGGCAAGCTTCACTATCAAATAAATAAGGTAATTCCCCTCAAATGTGAAAATAGGGTTGGGAGGTGGAAAGCCAGAGCAGAGAAAAAAAGGAAAAAAATCCTGAAATACACAGGAAATACGAGCCTTCTGCTCTACATTAGGAGAAGTTCAAAATAACGGCAGAGACATGGTGATGTGAGCGCGGAGAGTGGTAGAGAAGTACGAGTGGAGAGAGCATAGCATTGCGACGCAGACAAGATATCGAACGGTGGGCGGAGCCTGCCTCAACTGGTGGAGCGTGCCAAAGTTCTTGGCGGCTAGCGTCTTAGTGGCGCGTTTTGATGCAGGAACGTGGCGCGTCTTCCGTAGTTGTGTCTCACGCACTTCTAGCCGCTCTAAGGGCTTAGCAGGTTGGTTTGAGCCCAAAGTTTGCCTTTAAGTTCGGCTCACTCTTGACTTGTTTAAACCTCACCAGCAGACTCGCAAAACGATTGATAGGTCAAATCACATTTAATTCCAATGACGCTTCCTACGATTTTAAATGTGTAAGTAAAGCGAGCCTTGAAAGGGCTGCATAAATTCTTAGGCAATGATCCATGTTTAGCTTTCAGGGCGTGGCGACGTAGCAACAGCTTCGTCGAGGAGTCTACTATCGCCTTGAACCGAGGACGCCTGGATAAAGCATCCTTTCTTCTCTTGAGCGAAATCCTGTCACTACGAAAGTTACTAGTGATCTCACCGACGTGGTGCCAGCTATCCTGTCTATCCATGGGCCATCTTTGCATTTGTGCCTTTTTATGATGCTTTGTCCGACGGTCATCTGTCCTACTTAACCGTCATGCTGTCTAAAGGATGGATGTTATGAGTATTCTTCTCTCCAGAAGCAGAATTAGAGCATCTTTCTGCGTGCATCGCTTACTAATGAAAGTCGAATGCATGACGCATTCCCAAGGAAATCATCATTGACAAAGGCTTTATCCTTGAACCTTGTAGTTAATCGTTTGCAGCAACATAACTCAAAGGTTTCGTTGCTCAAAAGTCTCCGAGGAGTGGCTCCCATTTTTAAACATCCAGGTGAGAATTCAAGGAAGAGTGCTCTCACCAATGGTTTAGGAAGCCCAGCAATAAAAATGTGATTGTAAATTGCCGAGCCGCTCATCCTGCCCAAACTAAACGGGCTTTTGTAAAGAACACGTTTCTAACTGCAAGCAGCTTTTGTACGAGAGAAGGTGAGCGAAAAGAATCGCTAAAAATGGCACACGAGTTGACTGCTTCAAATGACTGCTAGACTCCATCGACTTTCCGCAGGGCAAGAAACGGTGGAGCGATGAACAGGCCCTATGGTATTTCGCAGACTAACAAAATTCCCTTCATGCTACCATTCGTCTCTGATACGCTTAGCGCATCCATGAGAAAGTGCCTATGAAGGTCACGATTGGAAAGCACAGTCGCCATTTTTCAACATTCTACCCCATAAATTGAAGCAACCCCTCAAACGCAATCGACTTTACGACCGTCTATGTACCCCCCCCCCCACTTGCGTGGTCTGTCCGACTGGCAGGGAAAGTGCAGGGAAAGTGACTGCAGCATCTCAGGGTTGGTTTACGAAAGCACTTCTTCCACCTGTGGGGACGTGTGCGTGTGAGTTTCCTGTGCCTTGGCGGAACGTGGATAGAAGAGCTGATCTGGATGCTTGAGAAACTCTGCTGATTCGGACCAACAGTGTCGCTCATTGAGGTAGTTTGTTAATGCGTGGATACGATGCGCTCCGTGACCTTGCTGACGGAACTGGTCAAAAATATAAGCCTGTCATTGAAGACATTCTCCTTAGCTTTCTTGAGAATTGTCTTAAACATCCAACCTTCCATGGCCTTGGAACTTCTCCCCGGTGTAAGAATCTGTTAAGCATAACGCTATCAGTGGAAACAAGCCTAAAAGCTACCTTTTTCAGGAAAACATGCGGCAGACTGCCCGGAGATGTTGACACTTAGCGGGGAAGCCTACGTAGTGTGTTACAAACCAAATCGCTCGATATGTCAATTCAGTCCAAATAATGGTCAATGAGGGGAGTAAGCAGGCGCCGGTAACATCGTCAAGTTTATGGACAGATTTCAAGAATTTAGCGAATAAATTCGTCATAGGTTAGCAGCATCATCTTCAACCAAGCCTTCTGGGAAACCAAACCAGGAATGGAGTCTGTCATCTTATGCTTCCTTGCAGTATCGCAGAATAGCGTTGAGCTTTGAGGAGCAGATGAACTTTAATCTTCCGTTATCTGGCAAAGTGTAAGTGCTCCTTCAAGCCGCCTAAACAGACAGACAGGGCATCGTTCAGAGTTTTTATGAGCTCATTCCGTTTAGATAATCACAATTTTTCCCACCAATTGGTTACACTCTGTTACGAATTTATGATAGAGATCGTCCACATGTTCGGCATTACTGCTCACTGTAACCCAGTGAATTCGAGATAATCCAAAGATTATCGCCTGAGTCACCCTTGGAGAATACGGAGTAGCGTATTTTTTTGGGGTTTCGAATTTTGGATTTCGAACTTGGTGGACTTGTGGTAAGATGTACTAAAAAGTGGCACAACGCTGTGGCAAAAATTTCGGAGAAAGCCGATATAGTGAACTGCAAAATGCGGGTCTAAAGCAGGATGGACTGTGGTAGGTCAAAATAAACAACATGTTCTGTCTTGATGCCCGAATTTGAATGATCAGCGTCTGAACCAGAGCATGGAAGTCTTTTTTGATTATGAGTCTAGAAGAAATCCTATTGCGTAGTATAGCAAGCACTCCACCAACGGTCCTATCTCCCTTGCGGTCGCACCGAAGAACATCGTAGGTCGAGTCAAGCTAAGGGCACCATTGTGAATAACGTTGGGTTTACATCAATACTGGTATGAATAAATCTTTTTTGGAGCAAAAAATTTAGGCCAGGCATTTGGTTAACAATCGAATGCGTTGATGATTTGAACATCATGAATTATCAGAGAACCTTTGTGGAGTTGTTGGATGCATAGTGAGTTGCACGAAGATCGAGAAACGCATAGACTCTTCTTAGTGTCTAGCAGCCACTGGTAGAGTCGGAGGTGGAGTGCGCAACACTAGCAACTTGACTGGCGGCTAGAGGGGTACGGTTGGTCGGGCTTACGGCAGGGTTTCTAGGAGGGGGCTCGCGTGAATTTAGCAATTCATGAAGGAATATCACGAACAATGTACGTAAGTCTACTTTCCTAGCTGTTCATAATTCCGGCTTTCTTCCTAAACGATATGTCGTATTCGAGTTCTTCACGAGTATAATCAGCTCTCGCATACAAACGCACGGAGTCCTTTGTCAATGACTTTCTACCAGCTCTCATGTGCCGGTGTAATCTGTTGTCCAGCTATTGGTTTCTGAATGATTTTCATTATCCTTGGGCGGGAACTATGAAAATTCGACCTGAGCTTTGGGTGGCGCTAGACATCGAGTTTACTACAGCTAAACTCCTTGAGTAGGTCATCGTTCCGTCGAGGGTCGATGACCTCTACTTGTCAGACACTCGTGTGGCCTCCTCGGTGCCTTGCTCGCCAGTACCGACCCACGTTATCCGGCAGGCTTTAGCGTCGACGAGTTTGGCGTCTGATTTGAACTTGACGAGCGTACTGTGGAGGGCTAAATATGGCAGAGCCATTTGCTCGTTCGCAACGAGACTCTCTACAATAGCGGTAATCTTGTTTGAAACTACAGCCTGTGATTCTTGCTTTTAAATGAACAAGCCAAATACCTTTTGAAGTCGTTCAAAGTGCTCATCCCAACTTTTCAGTATTGGAGCTAAACACGCGGGTTTCTCACTCGTAAAGTCTCGCTTCGACATCGAAGGAAGAACAATCGTTGATCAACCGCACACAGAGGTCAATACAGGCGGCGTAACTAGTTGAAGAAAGTGTATCAACAGACTGGCGAAGGAGGCCGCTGAGCTTGTCTGCAAGACGAAAGGAGATATCGTCAGCCTCTGAAAATTCTTGACCCCAAAATCAGGGATGCAATAATGATCAGTTGGATGCAATAATGATCAGTTGGGTACCGAGGTAAGTTTCCTGAACAGAGAGCTAACTAGCGGCGTTTCATGCTGTCTAAAAGGTCACTGGATGAGCCTTTATATGAGCGAAAAAGCCTGAAGAAGGCCTTCTTCTCAGTGCTCATCAACCAATTTTGAATTTTGTTCCGCATTGGCAAACACGCCAAGCACCAAAGCGCTTGTTAAATTCAATAATTTTAACTCCTCCATATTGTAAGCCACGCCGGCAAGCGCGGTGTCCCGACGTTTCGTTTATATATGATTCATCAAAGTGTTTTGACACGTAACGAGGAGACTAAGAAGGGCTCGTGAAGCCGACTTGGAGAGCCCAAACTGCAGCTAAATTTCTCCAGCTTCTTTCATCGTCGGATTGACGCCCTTGCTTACTTGGATTAGCTCAATAATATAGCCGTGCTCCTACATTCTTCTTTTAGATGTGCTTTATTTTGTAGTGATTCAATAACTACTTGCGATTTTATGCAAGCTTTGCGTTATGATGTTATTAGGACACATACATGGTAATTACATAGGTGTTCTAATTGGGCGAGGTTCTGTCAGAGGTGTCGACTGTTATAGACGGCATTTCCAGTGCAGCACAACAAATGCGGCGATTCAAATTTATCTGCAATTACAAGTGTCAACCATTATAAACGGCATTTCCAGTACAACACAACAAATGCAGCGATTCAAATTTATCTGCAATTACAAGTGTCAACCATTATAAACGGCATTTCCAGTACAACACAACAAATGCAGCGATTCAAATTTAT
>KZ345001.1:641941-662748 GCA_002352805.1 Teladorsagia circumcincta
TCATGCCTTGCAGGTTAACCGGTCTTGCTAGCGGTTTGTTTGCCATGAGCTTTATCACACCACTTCATTTTGCGGACGGACATACACATCCATCCAGACAGACATACAAACCGACACACCAAGTTAGCGGTTTATAAAATAGAAGGATCCTTATCGGTACTCATGAACAAAGAGGCTCAGAAATAGGTTTGGGAGAAAATGGAATTCCAGCTAGAGAAAATCACAAGCAAGCAAAATGGTTAACTTAGGATAGGTAAAGTTGTGAGCTGAGTTGAGAATAGTTCGGAGAGCTGCAATACTTATTAAAAGTACACGTAGCTAGTAGCGAATCGCCCGATTCGCAAAGTCTGATATCGTCCTGCGAGACTGTTGTCGCTTTCCCACTCTCTCGAATCGCTGCTCTCGAACAGCTACCGTATCGCCCGTGTCCCACCATTTGCTAGCAATTCGCTGGATTCACAAAGCCTGAAACCGATCTTGAAATCGCTACGGTGCCTAGAAGAATCCCCAGCCACCGCATGTTTGATTGGAACATGATATTTTGTGATTCGGGAGAAATGGACAACATCAGGAATAGTTCACAGAATTTATGGATACATGCCCTTGACCCAAAGCGCACCGTTCAGTTTTGCCCTACTGCATCGACACGGCTAGTTTAGCATGAACTGCTGCTTCACGTTCTTTTAGGGATTCAGCGCCTAACTGCGGCGACATTCACATGACGCAAATTGTTTTCATGTGTAACGAAATTTTGGTTTCTATGTGAATCCGGGCAGGACAAAGTCTGAAGGATTAAACGAAGTGTTGTGACAAGCCGAGGTTTCCTTTGCAGATTGTCCAATCAAATCGCAGAATCCAAACATGAAGGCTACATGGCTACATCAGCTGGAATTAAAGATCAATATTCATTTTGTAATGGTTACATTTATAAGTATTAGGTTGAGTCATAAGTAATTGCCGATTTGACAAAAAAAATTCAACAGTTCACAACTATCTTCTAAACCACCTTACAAGGAAAGGCCCTCTTGCCGCTATAGCCATTCGAAAAGCGATGCATACGCCTAGATACAACTTCGAACGCTGATCTCAAATCTACCTCCCAAATCTGCTAAACGATTCTCTGAACGGAGTTATGAAGCAAAATAGTGCAACGCCAGTGGTCGGCAGTCAAAGTCGAAATGTCGAAGGAACGGTCCCTCATCGTAAATACTGTTTTGCATCCTTCAAGGATTCACTTAAATGGGCTAACAAAAGCAGTTTAGTCATATCCTCGAAGAACTGAAACAGTAAACACAATAGGAGACCGATCCTGATGATATTGATTTCAGGTCGAACTGTGTTCGAATTTCGAACTTGTGCTCAATTGAGGCCTCTTCCTTTGTCATTTCCTCTGTGGCCCTGCCATCAACGCCGATAATATTGATGAAAAACAACACTTGAGAAACATCAGCCTCGCAATCAAAGTTTCTGAAATATCAAAGCAGGCGCTATATCTTACTTTTAAAAGCTATTTTTCTCCACTTCAGGAACTTTCGTAGCTTTTTCTTTTCATCGCCTTCATTCAATCGTTGATCATATTCAAGTGTTGCTGTAGTCAGTGATGTTTTAACTCTTTCACGACCCCATGGCCCGCCGGCGAGCCACACCAAGTCGGTCATGTGGGACCGTATGGCCCGCCGGCGGGCCACGGCGGAAATTTCCCAGACAGTTGCCCATTTCGATAATTTTTCATGACTTCAAGCAGTATTTGACTAGGGACCCCTTCAGGAAACCCATTCAGAGAATGGTCCGGAAACTGCATAGGTTTACCGCAAAAAGAAAGAAAAAACACTTGTAATAGGGCCACGGTCGCACCTCACTAAAAACGCGCGCGGTCCCAGGCGCCAGACAAATTTAGAGCACGCGGTCCTCAAAGGGTGAAAAGGGAAGGGCGGGTAGGTGGAAAGGTACTATAGCACTTTGAGGACCACGGATAAATCGTCTGACTCCTTTTTGGGATGCGCCACGCATTCCAGTTCCATTCAGAATTGAACTGGCAATCTGAATACTACTTGATCCAAGCATGACTTCCAAGGGCAAACCAGTGTTTCTTCCTCCTAAACAACTCTGGTACCAATTTAATGGACCCCGTAGAGTTGGAAGGCGTGACTGGCCTACACGGCGTGAGACCATAGATCCAAAGACCGTGCACACTTCGCCTTACAACATTTCCGCCCACTACTGTACGTATGGGTTGGATATCAATTCCTAAACCAATCTTGCAGAGGCCTCTTCCCTAAAATCTATGTCAAGACCAACTATAAATCAGGGTAGCTTACAAATCAAGCAGGGTAGTTTGCAAATCGAAAGCTGTTCAAAGCTGAAAGACGGTAGTTGAAAAGCGGAGTGGTTTTGATCATCTCGTTGGTGGAAGTCCGCTAAAGAGGCGATTCCAACCATTCTCCCTAGCACGGTGAGGGGCAGGGTCAACCGTCACCTTCGCACTTTTTCTGAAATTTTGCGACTTCCCTTTCTTAGAGGGGGCCTCGATGCGACACCATCACTATCAGCCTCAGAAGGCTCCCCAAAGAACCCCCTTCCCCCTTTTCCGCCTATCACATTCACCATCATGGCCGTTTCTATGGTATCTGATTCCGAGACCAGTCGAGACAGCTCAACTCCACCCACTTTTTCCTCCATTATTCTCCAACGCCTTCGAGCGGGTACGGGGGAGGGGTAAATACATTATAAAGCAGCAAATCCACCATTTTTGTATAAAGTGAACGGCAGTTGACCCTGGTGAGGGGTCTAGTCCAACAATGACATTCAATGACGTCATCAAAACCACCACCGCCTCCCTGCCATCGTGATCACTACCTTTAACGTTGCGAAGATTTTGGTAAGGTCTAGCAGTGACGAAAAAGCTCGAAAAGTCTATATAATTCCAAGCTCACATCACTTCCCGCCCACGCATAGCATTTCGGAATATCCTGTGCTCAACAGGTGCACAGGCTAGCTCTCATCATGTATTAATGAGTTGATAGGCGTGTAACTGAGGAACCATAGGTGATACTTGACGCAGCAAAAATCGCCGCAGCAGATCGGTAACAACCGTTGAGTTGCTGTTGGAAGCACATTTATTTATCGCTTTCATTTCATCATCTGCTTTAAGTTTTTTTCCTTTTACACTACCTTCCATAAATTAAGCTCCATGCCTCCTTGGGAATGCACGGTTCGGTCTGCGCCTTTACGTAGCTTGCCAATTCTATAAGGTTGGTCAGAGCACCCTTGTTCCAATGTTTTAAAGTGGCTTTGACCCCGATGTTACGCTAAAGGATTCCACGGCCGACTGGTGCAGATAATTGCCCGGTAGCTTCCCAAAAGGACGAGAAAACCCGGGGCTGACTGGTGCCTCAGGCCGGCCTGGGTCTTCTCGTGCTATTGAAAGTCACTTCTCCTATGACTTGCATTGAGTTCACCACTGGTTTCTCTGACACGTCCAAATGGATGTAGAATAAATAACGAAGTAAATAAACAAATTCAAATAAATAATTGGTCATAGCAGAGGGGTTTGGTCGGGTGATCGTAAACCATAAATCGCATCGTTAATTTCAGGCTCTGAAGAAGGCGATCAGTGAACCTCACGAAGAGCTAAAGCAAAAAAACAATAAATAAATAAAAACGAGCAAATAAATGAATGAAAAAAATAAATAAATAAATAAATAAATAAATAAATAAATAAATAAATAAATAAATAGACAAATAAAAATAAATAAATAAAAATAAATGAGTAAATAAATAAATAAATAAATAAATAAATAAATAAATAAATAAATAAATAAATAAATAAATAAATAAATAAATAGAAGCTGAATAAATAAATAGGTCGAAATGCACATAGTCTTTTGTAATGGTGAGTTCTTCCTTTCAAGCCGGCCTTACCTTACTGTCGTGATAAGTAACCTTCTCACCAATAAATGAGAAAGTCGTCGGTGCAGACTGTACACTACAACTGACGAGGCCGCCAGACAGTGGCAGGGGAGACGGTCAAGAGTCCCTCGCGGCCGCCGCGCCAAAACTAGGTCACCGCGCGCGGCGTCGCCGGCGCTTTTGCATTTGAAATATGCCAATTTGCCAATAAAATGACCCCTGTTTCAACAATTTATGCAACGCTTTTTTCTTCCATGTACGCCTATTTCTGCATTTTTTTTCATGTCGTTGGTGTTTTCACCTTTACTTTCATGTTTTCCTCCCATTTTCACGCCCCAAAGAACCTTCCTATCTTCGTATTGTTCGTCAGATTGGGGGAGAGAAAAGCTCACCGGCGGCGCGGACGCGATCGCGTGCTGGTGACGTCAAAATGACAGGAAAGGGCAAGCTGTTTCCGGTGCCGCGCTGCCACTTCGCTCAAATAGTGCTGGATTTCTGGCACTATACCAACTTGTTCAATTAATTGTTCCGCATCAAAATGATTGTGTTATGTACAGGTCCTGTTCTCGCACTAGAAAATGGAATTTTTTGAAAATGTAGGGGGAGTCGAGGCTTTCATGTGCAAACCCTTAGGAACACGTCAAGTCAAAGTTGATTAGACCTAGCCCGTCCTTCGAGTTCGATTCCTACTTGCTTCTAATTATTACTCTGTGAAATAAGAGCGCGATAGATGATCGGAGTACTTAGTGCACCCAAGTATTGGTGACAGAGCTGGCCCCTTCGCTCCCTCGCCGCCGCTGTGACGTCACCAACACGCGAACGTCCGCGCCGCTGGTGAGCTTTTCCATGGAGCCCGTCAGACTAGCACCTTCTGATCTTGGCAGATTGCCATGTTTTGAACACCCCAGACGACGGATACTGTAGCCGTCACGCGCGGTGACCCACTTCTGCTCGTGCGGCCACCTCAGGGGATTCCTGTCTCGCACCCAGGTGGCAGATGACAATGCCACTTTTTCGCAGCCGTCGTTACATGTGGTGTAATATCTGCACCGACGACTTTCTCGTTTATTAAAGGGGAGTGTATGTACGAATTCATTCCTGAGGACTCTCTTGAAGGTGATAGATAGGAGCATAATGGCTCTGTTGATGTTTGGTCGATATCTCGTGAGATCTAGCCACTAACAGTTGTCGTTCACCGTCTCCTTATGAAGTCAGGCTTGCTTAACGCAGGTGGTGTGTGATACCCTGGCACATTACGCCGCAACTTTGGTCTTTAGACCCAATTTTAATATATACGCCCTAATTAGTTTTTGTTTCTGTACGTTCATTTTAAGCACGTCATACTGGTTTTCACAGCTCAAAGACCTCTATTTCCACTCTCTGGCCGGTGTCAGACTGCATACAGTAGCACTTCCTCCCTATTAAAGCCATCTCCGTCTTTTACAAAGTTCACGGAGCGTAGCGGAAGCCTAATTCACTTATAGCTCTTTGTTGACATGAACTTTGATTAAATTACTGGTGAAATCCGACGACCATTTGCCTTCCTTTGCTGGCAAACAGACTCAGTGCAAAGGCCACTTTTGAAATCCCTGCCGAGCAACTTGGCTTCAGCTATTATCACTCCTGATCCGTTACAAAAGTTTGGACGTTTCCAGCTATTTAAGTTGTGTTTTCTTGTAAGTGAGTCCTGGTACCATCTTTTCTGCTTTCCTGTTTAGAGCATCTGGAAATTCTTTCGTTGTCTACACAATATTATATGGTTAATTTATAACCATTATGAATAAATAATAAATCAAGACCTCCCATCCCTTCGATGTCGCTTATTTGGTACTCCATCCCTTCGATGTTGCTTATTTGGTACTCCATCCCTTCGATGTTGGTATTCGGTACTGAGGATGGTAACGCTGACTTGTACAACGCCTAGCCTCGACGGAGACGTTCGTTTGTCCTCCTGAGGTCAAGTCACCAGAGTCATGATTGAAGCCTAAGGTTAGGCTTGGGTATGCTAAAGCTCATGTCTAGACTTTAACTTAGTCCTAGGCGCATTACGAGCAAATCAGAGGTGTCTTCTTCAGAGGTGACCTGACCTTATGAGGAGAACTGAACGCGTCATGCCCCATGTAGCCCTACTATATTTCTCTGTAACACCGTATTCAGAAGCATTCAATCATCATAGATTGCATTAAAAGAGACAACGATTACGAATGGATAGAAAGTGTGTGGCGCATCCGAAAACGGAATCGAATAACACCGAATGCTTGCCGTTTTCGAATTCGATTTTATTTTTCCAAAAAAAAATCACAATTGCACACCTTATGGATAACGAGTTACTCTATTCTATTGTTTTACGTATTTCACCTCTTATTTCGTTCTGTGGCTCCTCGATAGTTTGCTTCATGCGCAACAGCTGCTTATGACGTTTGAAGTGATCCCTGTACTCATGAGATCAGGAGGACGAGCAAAGATCAGGAGGCTAACCATAAATCGCAGTGATCGAAATTTCCATCACTCTCTCATTAAAGAGAACGTCAGGGATTTCCGGTCAAAATTAAGCTTTCATATTGGAAAAGTGCAGCGATACGGAAGTGAAAAACACATACACAACTTCCGGGACCACTTAGAAGGCCGAGTAGTTAGGGCCCTAGGATGCTGTATTGGCCCCAACCTACACCACCACCCGCATACAAACCAGCGCTATTTCGCTTCGCTTCGAGTGGAGATAGGGTTTCATTTCGGCCTTGTCGGTAGTTTCTTCCCGTTTTTCCATTGCTGGCACTGCACTACACATCTCCACTGCCACTTGCAAGAGACTCCGGGGAGGCAGCTTGTATGAAGACCACTAGGACTAAGCCTTGCAAAGAGAGAAGAATTCCGGACAGAGTGAGAATTGCTTACGCACCTCGGAGTCCCTAATCTCCTCTAAAACTTAGTCCTAACTCCGTGAACCTGACGCCATGTGTTATGAGCTGCCCCTCCCCCAGAGCTATGCGCCCTTGAGGGTTTTCCCACAATTTAAGGCTCAACCCTAAACCTTAATTCTAAAGAGAACGTGTTATTAGTGGTTTCAAAAACGTTGAGCGTCTCAACCGGATGATCGATTCCCCCTTATTAAAACAGATCCAATTTACTAGATCATAAAGACTTATTTTGGGAGAAAACTTCGACACAAACTCACACAGAAAAAAGCGTCTCGATGTTGGTATAATAACCCAGTGGGATATATTCCCTTGAACTTTGTTGTTCGCTGAAGCATGGCGTGTTCTATGACCAAAATTTCGTATGATAATATTATTCTGAATAAATATCAGAGTAGTGCACTACTAGGAATAGTACATGACAAAGTTCCTCATGAGACCACTGATATTTTTGACCTTGTGTTGACCCCTACATAGTTAGGGTATCCAGGTGTAGTGAACCAAAACTCTCCTCTGCTTTTTCATTTATTTAGCAGTATACAAGCTCGTAGCTTTGAACTGAATTCGATAAGTAACTTCTGTGTTCGGTCGCAGTTCACCATTGCTGGCCGCTATCTCCTCTTTGAATCTATCCTGAAAGATTTAACCATCGATGAGAATGAGAAATTGCTAGTAAAATGTCCAGAGATGAAGTCGTGACTGTGTATTACAGAACGATTTTGGCTTCTTTCGGGACAAGTAATTATCAATGCAGTGCCGCCATTTTTGTAGCGCCTTAGGCCCAAAATAAGACATCTTAAAACTCAACCTGTGCAGTTCCCGGGTGCAGGGGGAGGGGGAGGGTGGGGGGAACAGTAAAAAAGACATTTTGTCTTCTTATCAAAATGGATTCAATCGCACTTTGCTAAACATAAACCGAGCGCTCTCAACTTAAAATCGAAGAGCACACTCTACTCTGTGAATAAAATTTCATAGTAGCCATCTATGTGGATGGCATCAGATAAATTTGCTCCAGAAACATGTTGCACTGGTCGAGCTCAGAGGGGTCCTCGACGGATCGGGTACCATCATCGGTTTCTGGAAGACGGGTTTCCAGATGATTTGCATGGTCAGTGCGAATGCCACTAGGTCGATAAAAGAAATTTTGTCAGAGCTTCAGGATGAAGCAGTTACGGTAGGTCTCCTTGAGCTCTACGATGATGACATATGACGTCATATCCTGAAGACTGTGGGCGGGGGGGGGCGAGGAATATTTACTGAGAAACTCCCGTTGACGATGACAATCCCTGCCAAGAAAAACAGGCCGAAGTGCAACATGGGCAAAATGCTATTTTTTGCCCCCCCCCCCCTGTATAAGAAAATCAAAAGTGAAACAAATTGTCAAATAGAGAAGAAAACTGCTTTAATTTTCCGTAGGATATGGTTTACATGAGTGCTGGATGGCAACTTTTTGTCGAGTTGATTTCCCACATCGCAAGTCTCAACCAAGGTGAAGAACGGTCGAGAAAGTTCTCAACCATGGCTCTCGGCTATGTGAGAGCAGTGTCTAGAGTTAATGTACGGGCGGAGGGCACAGACGGCTCGCAGGTGTCGAGAGTGAATATCCGCGCGGGAGAGCGTGAAGGAACAGACAAAAATCCTCGACGAGCCACTGCCATTTCTTTTAGTGATTCTCACCCTGGTCTCGAATTCTTCCAGTTCAAAAGGGTATGAAAGCGAAACACAATTCTAGAGCAAGCGGATCTATTTCGAGTGGTTTACGACTTCATTTAAAAGCATGTAGGCAAGCAATCCCTTTCGAGAACAATTATACTTACGGGAATATGTAACAGCATAGGTAAAAGGTAACCACGACTGTCAGGACGTCGTAAGAGATCAGGGCGTGGGGGTTCCAGAAGGCTTGAAAAACTATCCGCTTTTTGCGACCTCATGATTTTCATTTAGTGCTTGTCTCCAAGGTCAGAAAAAAGGCTAATTTCCTTCAAGATCTGCTAGTGGATTACGAGGGTGACCGTAACTCAGAAGTCACCTTTAGCTTGCTGATAGCAGCAATGTGCCTGCTCGATAAGACACCTTGCAGGATACAAGCAATGGGTGACAAGCCCCCGTTAGTGGAGGTAGTTCCAGCAAGAAAATTCTTTCGACGAAAATTGCCTTCGGTGAATCGTGGAGCGTTTCAGCTGATGAAATCTGACAAGACAAGGAGAAGTGCACGAACCAATTCGGACAGCTGTGTGACATCGTCTTCTAAATTGAACCAAGCGGAAAATTGCATTGGTAGCGCGCGGACATTTTCATTTATTAGATTGGCTTTTTGTCTTCTCGGAAGTTCAACGGAGTGGAATGGCTTCGAGGTCTGCGCAAAAGCCTTTTTGCAAAGTGCAGCCGAGCTACAGAGTTCCGGCACACTTCCACGCAGCTGTGCAGACTTTATCGGTGGAGAGATCGCATCTGCTCGTGTTGTCATGCAATCAACCCAGAATGGGCGTAGGGCACGCTTGCGAAGGTTAAGATGGATTAGGGTGCAATGTTCACGTGCTTCCACCCTGAGAACACTTCATCAGAGTTCATCAGAATCTTTTATTGGCGTCACTTGAAAGATCTAGCGGAAGCTCTTGACAGACTTACAGCTTCACTCGTTTGCTTAGCTTTTCTCCTTCTTACATATCCTACTATTCATACCTCCTGTACTTCAACTGCTACTACCCTACTAATCCATTACTACGCCAAAAATGCCCTCCCATAGTAACCATACCTTCTGTGCAAGTCATTCGTCCGGCAAAGTATACCTTTAGCGGTTGCAGATAGAACAGTTATCTTCTATGGGATTCTTCTACGCGACTTTTGCTGCGGGTGTTGCTTTGAACAATCGTACTTCCAGCTCGATGGTTCAAAGCAACACCCCCAGCAAAAGCCGTGTAGAAGAATCTACTTGTTGGGCAATAGAGAGCAGGCCACGAGTATCACAGATGCGTCGTTGTCCAAACTGCGCGACAATGGCGCTAGGGTCTCACAAAATCAGCGTTTGACGACAATTCTCAGCATACGGACGAGATACCTCGCGCACACCTAATGACACGTAACGTGTATTACGGCGTTGCGGCTACTTCAAACACGCGCGATTCAGTAGCGCCACGGGGCAAGCCATTTTGGACAACTCCTCCGGCTCGCCCCCCTTCATTTTTGAAAGACATACTTCATAATGGCTTCATGCTTCCGTCTTCCATGCTCCTTTTTGCATTATTGTCAACTGGACATCCACAACTCCATCATCGACCTTTGCGAACACACAAATTGGATCGGAGGTTGATTCAACAGTTCTTCAGCGCTAGATATTTCTAGTTTGGCACAACATCTCTACTCTTTCTCTACACATTGTAAGAATTGCCAGAGTGGCCATTGATGAACTAGGGTTGATCTCCTACTCTCAGACACTTTCAGACCGTAGAGGGTTACGATCACATCCGCTTTACTTGACAACTTCTAATGGCACGAAAGTACTGATGGAATACAATAATACGCCAGTTGCAACACTAGCGAAAGAGGGATTGCTCGAGGATGTGGCACATAAGTGCCAGGTGAAGTACAACCTCAAAGGATTGGCAACATGAGTCTCATCACATGGAGGAAGCTACAGCCTGTGTTAATGGCACTGTCTACTCACTCTACTCACCTAGTGCGGGAGGTTATGAGCGAGGATCTGGTAGATGATAGGATGAAGTCGAAAAAAAATGCCCGCTTCGCGGGTGCCACGTGTCCTAATTGAAATTTTTGTGTTCCGTATACAACCCTAGAATAAATTGAACTCTTTTGATTAATGCATATTCAAAATATGTGGTTTCGAATTTTCGCATTGATTCGAAAATCGGAGAAAAATACAAGTTTTATCCCAACAAATCAAAGGACTTGGACTGATGTTCTTGCAAAATCTCTGCAACCTCAAGAGGTGTTTCCATATTATTTTCATCATTTGCGACCACATAAATGCTGGTTCAGCAAGGTTCATCAATACCCGCCTATTTCGTACATTGTCGTTGTAGTGAAGGGTGACTTCGTGATTAACACATAGGCTTGCTAATCTAAAATATTAGATCGGTCAAAGTAAATCCTTCGTTTTGCACTTCGAGCATTTCCCTGTGTCATTTTGGTAGTTTCTTCCGGAATTATTTGAGCATTTTGGGTGTCATTTTGTAGAAGAAGATCTGCCTTTTCATTCCCATTTGATGGCTTGAAGTAGTTCGGAGAACATTGGTCGTTTCCCCCTCTTTTTTAGGATACGGAAAATCGTAATTTGGCCTTTCGTGTCTTCACACATAGAAGAGGCACGCCAGAGTCGGCTGGTAATATGGTAGCTGCCTAAAGAAAGCATGCACCTAAGGGACGAAAAGCGCCAGATTGGCTCGTCAGGTCTGGGCCTGGAGAAATGGAGCTCAGAAATGACGTACGTAGTAAAGAGAAGCCCCTTATATACAGGATTGCACAAAGGAAGGAGCGTATCACTGGCACTCAACAACAGCTGTAGCAGGAGAGGTTGGAGTCTCTGAAGGCACCGTGCTTGGCCGCTTGCACGCCATGGGGAAGGAGGAAAACCTCATCAATCTGTTTATCGAATGACCCATGCTGGCATCTCGAATCGGCCACCTCCATATAGCCCAGGTATATCTCTGATAAACTGACATCTTCCGTTTTTCAACACAATTCTTGGACAATCGCTCCATGAACAGGAGTATGTCGAAATTGCCTTTTGACAGCTTTCAGCCTACAATAATTCAAATTTCTGTTTGAAGGGAAGACATTAACGTGAGCATGATTGACGACCATATGGCCAACATAATAGTTTCTCCAAATCTAAAGGTTGAGCCTTCAAATTTGAGGGCTCGAAACGCCGGATACTTTTCCACCGACCTGATGTGTCAGTTATGCCGGTGTTGATTCCTCTTAGAGCTCATTTTGAGAAGATTGTTCATGTGGTTCTATTATTTCAGCTATAAAAATCGCATTTTTGTTCAATCATTCCCAAAAATAAGTTGGAGATCTACTACATACCTATGCGGTATGCACATTTACGGAAGGAGGAAGAAGCGTCCGAAAAAGTTTTTTCGAGCCCCCGTAGGCGAAAAACTCTTACGTCGTTCACATATTGAAACTCCAGCCTTGATGAATAAAGGCGTGCATTGAGGAGCTTGAAGAATCCGAGTGTTCTTTGTCAGGAATGAGCATTAAGTGCTTATTGGGCAGTAGAAGCGTGGTAATGGAACGAGATTCCAGGGTCCACCTCTATCTACCCTTGATTTTCATGCTTTTTATGGTTTGCCAAGAAATTCATTTTACCCCAGTTCGCGATATTCTTTTATATTTCATTTGCGTGTGCGTTGGTTCTTTTTTTGAGGAAGTTTGTGAATGGCGAGTGACCCTTCAGTTTAGTCGTTCAGCTGAACGGACGAGCACTCGAGTGTTCCAACTCGATCACGCTCCACAATTCTTAATTCCATCGAAGGATTTTGACCCTATCAAGCTTTTTGCCATCTGCTTAATTCATCATCATCATTGCTCTTCATGTTCTTCCAGAATCCCTGAGTGCTAGAACACTGAATTTACCAAAAACAAATCAAAATTGAATTGACCATTTGTTGAATACATATTCAGATTTCACTTACCATTAGGTCAGCCGATCTTTATCCTCCCAAACAAGTCCGGCACCTTGACCAACCCTACGGTGAAGGAAAGTCGAACAGCATAGAGCTTTTACGACCCAGCATTCCATCTCGAACTTCGCACGCGTCTGTCCCTTATGCGCCTACTGAGGTCTCAGGTACCATTGGCCTTATTCGAGAAAACTCGTTCAACAATTTGAGGAACGAAAACCTTAGTCAAAAGATCATGTCCCCATTCTGGCCGTCCACGACGAAACAGCTAGTGCCGTATTATTCTCCCCGAAGGTGTAAGGGGACGGGAATTCCTTTAACTTTTCCCCGTCTTCCCAACTGAGATTGCCCTGATAAAGGGCCACATTCAATTTCTATATGTGGGTGAAAGTAAACATGTACTGAGAGTGAAGAAACCATGTTGTTCGAAACAAATAAATTCAAAGGAAACTTAGGGTCACCTAGCTTCGGGGGAGGGTAGCATACGGCAGTCAAATTGACTGTGGAGCACACTTTTTTCAAAGAAATTATAAGAAGCTGTAAGGATTTTGTTGAATAGTTCAACACTTCCTGAGAGTTTTCAACCATTCCATGGTGCTGCCCCATGGTAGGTAGATTTACCTGTAGTGTAGTTCGTGTTATCTTTCTTAAATAGAGCTATAGAACTTGCGATATCGCACTGAAATCCAATGTTAAAAAGTTTACTAAGGCGCTGAAAAATGAACACAACTTTTGTTTTTTGCAGCGGCTCTGATGGTGAGTGCAGAAGCTGGGTAAACCGGAATTAGAGCGGATTACGACCCCTTTCCCAGGCTTCGAGGGAAATCCCTCTTTTCGTAAACAGACGTATTCCTTTTGAGTCGCTGGAGTCGCATCTTCCTTTATTAAGAATGTCTTCGATAGTAGACATGTTTCATGACTTGTTATAGTTCCTTGTGAACATAATAAAATATTGTGTGGTGCCGATAGAACGCAACACATTTTTATCTCCCATTCCTAGTTTTCCCACTTCTTTGGACTCTTTGGAGGCGGTAGAGTAAAACTGAGGTTAGAATATGTTCAATTCTATTCCGGTAGTGGTGCATCCGGCTCTTCTGGTGAGGTGGGGGGGGAGGGCGGGGGTGTGGGATAGACACTGAAATTGCCCTAATGTGAAGGATACCTGCCCAACAGCCATGTCATAGGTTTATATTTCCACAAAGGGTAATATTAAAGGCAGCAGCACTATAAATACTGCTTTCCTGTGAACTCGAGAAAAAAGATGCTCGCTGGACAATCCTTCGATCTCTGGTCATATCCCAATCGGTCTCTCGCTAAAATTACTTGTGACGGTTTGAGTGTATTGGGTCATCATCTCATGCATAATTCACCGATGCTGACGATGACGTCTCTTTCTTGTCTGCACACGCATTCATTTATATTTAACGGCACTGCATATCCGATCAGGTAGGTGAGAAGGTGAAAGATCCTTCTTAGCACATCCAGGGTGTACACTGTGTTGAGCGTTAGCCTAAGCTTTCTCCTATTTCAAAAGAGAAATAGAGCTCCTCTACATCACAAATTCTGCATCCCAACTCTATAAATTTTGAGCTAGTTTTGGAGTTTTTCATGTTCGCGGGACTGAGTATCGCTTTGGTTTGAATTTGCTGTCTGTTATTTTCTGCTTGGATGAGGTATGACCTATGTATGGCGCAACTGGAAACTATGGCCAGGGTGAAAATCGCTTGAGGAAGCGGCAATGGCTCGTCGAGGATTTTCGCTCCTTCTTTCGCACTCTCCCGCGGTGACATTCACTCTCGCCATCTACGAGCCGTCTGTGCCCTCTGCGCGCTCATTGACTCTCAACACTACTCTCGCACAGCAGAGAGCTAGCCGAGGGAATCCTCGACCCTCTTCCTACGATACTACAACGTCCCTGACTAAGGCAACAATAAAAGAGTTCTTGCTGCAGAGCTAGCGAGCTCTTCCTTACTGCTAACTGCTGTTTTTGGGAGCAGTACGCCTTGCAAAAGTTTCACAAGAATGCTGGTTAATGAGCAAAACATTCGCTGCAAGCAGGACTCGAACTCGTTTTCTGTTGAAGAGGAAACCGCAGACGTCTTTTGGTATTGCTCAAGTCGAACTTGATCGTTTTGGCTGATTTTTAGCAGCTTTTTTTTCATGGTTGGCATGCGACGTCAAATAGGCAGGGGATCAGTTCTCGTTATGGGAAGTACTTTTTGAAAATCTCAACCCAGCTTTCCTGCGCGTTTTTGTGATAATAGCGGTTAGACAGGGTGATAGGATATGGATTGCACGCTCAGGTTGGAGCTCGCTTCCTCTATTGCTTGTTAAGGATCGTAGTGAGGAATTATATTTTCATTTCGTGATAATACGGTATGATTTTATTGAAGTGTTGAGATTGTGAAAAATGATCAACTGAAAGAAGCGATTTTCTTTGCAGATGTTTAGCTATCGTTTTGTTTTATTATTGATGGTAAAATGTCAAAAAAAAATCACTCAGGAGTGTCAAGTTTGACATTATTAAAAAAAGCGTTTGTGGTGATTTTTTTTTTGACCGTACAGTATCAAGGGCATTTGAATAATAGTAAGGCAAATTTACATTCATATTAACGCTACACATCCAAACAAATCTGTCATAGTTATGTTAATCCCGGAGATCACAATGGCTTGGATGTTCCGGCCTTTATGAGTCGACATAGGAGCTTTGACGTGCTTCCATAGCTGACGGTCCCTACGGTCCGTGCGGATCGTACGGACCGTGCGGACCGCGAGCAGAGGGTGAAACTCGTCAACATGCGCCCTGGCGCACAATGCGCACTTAGCGCGCAGTTGCGAAATGCACCGAAATCGAGGTTATCGATCGGAGGGGGCGACTGCGCGCCAAGTACGCATTGTGCGCCAGGGCGCGTGTTGACGCTTTTCAAACTCTGCGCAATCTGCACGGACCGCGGGCATCGTCAGCTACCGTCAACTATGAAGGCAGCTTTAGCGAGATTTGTTACAGGATCAGATCCTTGAACATTGCACGAGGTGTCACTTTCCATTACACTACCTCCATACAAGAATAAGGGATATAGTAATGATGCCGGAATAGTATTGAACTCTCAAGATGTAATACAGAATCCCGGAGTTGTGTATAAAATCTTACTTTTTTCTAGCGGATCAAAATGCTCAGTTGTTGGCAAAACTTCCTGTGGAGACGAATCCCGACTGGGGCGGAAGTATTGCCCACAACTCAGAAATCTTGTGCTAGCTGAAGCTTTGCACGCTGCTTCTAATTTTGAAGAACTTCGCTCTGTTCATTTTACTTTTGCATTTCGCTTTTTCGTAAAACAAAACGCCATAAAGGTGGGGAGGATGCTGTGACAAGACGTGCGCCTAGTTCCCGACCAGGTGAGCCACCCCCCCCCCCACTTTCATAGGGTTGGCGACTAGGACTAAGCCTTCCGGCAGAGCGAAATGTTTGAAAGTCTGCTCCTAGTAGTCACGTTACAGACCAAACACGCATCAAGACAGACGCATTTACATCCCTCCAAACTTTTGTCTGGGGGTCAAATATGAGATAATGTTCCGGAAAATTCACTAGTTTTTCAGTAACACGTTTTACTGTTTTCCTTTTCAGCCAGGATGAAAATCGCTCGAGGAAACGGCAACGGCTATGCTGGGATTTTCGCCTGTTCTTTTACGCTCTCCCGCGCGGACATTCACTCTCGACACCTGCGAGCTGTCTGTGCCCTCCTCGCGTACATTAACTCTTGCCACTACTCTCGCGCAGCAGAGTGCCATGGTCGAAGAATTCCTCGACCGTTATTCATCCTGCTTCTAGCCCTTGGTGCGGAAGAACGCTTGACACATGTTACGTTGACACTCGCAGGAAAGTAATCAGTTTTGGTAGGAGAACTTCTCTGGCTAACTTACAGCAGTAAAGGAGGAAATTATCTCTGCTGTGGTCCAAACGCAAGTGAAAACCGGAGATTGATGCACGTTTTTGCTTTCCCTCTCCCAGCCCCCTCGATGGCACTGAGCGGACCCTCGAAACCTCATTCCACAGGATGCAGTCCTTCTACATATGTCACTTTGCTATTCATAAACGAGCTAATCAGTCTTCTCCGTCCATGTTAATTGTCGCATGCCGCTTTTGGCCTCATTCCTGCTTAGGACCTTGCATTTATTTATCTTTGCTCTCGCTCAATGAAAGGAGAACTTATAGAGGGCAAGTTCACTTTGTGGGTTTTCAGGTAAAAACCTACAGCTTGTTGTGATTGTATGGTTCCTTCTAGTGATAACAACTAGTGCCTCTGTAATTGCTACTGTAGCACCCGAAACCAAAACTCACAGTTTATAAAACCTTGAGTCAACTCCTAAGTGGTCAAAAGCCTCCAGAATAATTGAAAATACCATCAGCTTTCCCCGTAGGTCAATAGAAGAATTTCCATACACAATCCCAGTGCGATACGTTTGCTTCACACGGTGTATTCGTGAAGTACAGCAGCTAGCCCAACCGCTGCTTCAGAATTTCATGCGGTCACTAAATTCCGTATCAATGGAAGAATCAAAGAGATTATACTGTACCGGATATCTACGAAGTTTTCAAGGCTCTCAAGGGTGCGTCACACACTCCACTTTATCTTTCATCTCAAGTGGATTTCAGTATCGTTTGTTGCCAAAATAACGTATCACGTCGATTTGTTGGAGATACTCTAGCAATAGCTTCAACTCGAAGTTAAGTCTTCAATCATGCATCTATGCTTTGCTTGCAAGATGGCGACAACATTAGTTCGCCTCGAGACGCTCCCTTCGACATCTCTACCGATTCCTCTCTTTCATTCCTTTTCACACTGGTCACGGATTTTTTTTTCTACTCTGTCAATTTTGTAGGAGCGTCTTGGATGCCTCACGCTTGTGTGATGTTGCAAAATAGGTCCATCGGATAGTAGAAAATGTCTTATTACCACGAAGACCGTCAGCGTGAACCGAAAACTGAGGTTTTTTTTTTCACCGAAAACTGAACCATTTTTTTTGGCATTCATTGGACGGCTCACGAAAAAGAACCATACTCCTGTGTTGTGTGCACGCGTTCCTACATCATGCTAAAAGCAGTTTTCAAAAAGCCTGGCCCGACCTGAGGGCCGTTCCTGGTAACTCATATTCAGAAAGGTGAAAACAGGAAAAGAGGCAGTGTGGCAGTCGTTTCCCGTCACTTTTCTAGCAAACCCCATGTGTTTCGTATGAAAACCGGAGCGCCTTGACCGAGTTCCTTTTTATAAAGAGGAGCTTTATCATAGTGATCTAGCATTCTAGTTTATTTACAAAGTTGTCTGCTGCGTCCAAGACCACTCCAGCATTGTCATGGTCCAATACCTTCCTCTTCCCTCCCTAGTATTAATCACACGCATTCGCAGGGCCCACTATTCCTGTCAGTTGTCGCCATCTGTTCAATGCAAGGTATCTTCTACCGAAACTTTGACTTCGATGTGATCTTTCTTGACGACATCCTTCCACCTTCTCTGCCCTTTGTTCATCTGTTTCTGTGTCACCACTCGATTAACAAATGTGTACTTGACGAAGATGTGCAGTTATTCCTGGCAAAAGTGAAAGTGGAAATGGCAGTGAACACAATTTTGTGTTTCCAGAGTAATCTGCACTAAGGTAGTTAGAGCAATCTTACAAAGATGGAGGTATGATTTCCTGTAAAGATTCGAGCTTTGCTCCCTAGTCATACGCCAACTACTCCCCTTGACACTGCATCCATTTTCCCCTAAGCAGGGCTACGGGTAGTTTCGGTTCAGCCCTCTTGTGTACAAAGAACATGTTGAGATCGCATCATTTTTGTAGAATTGCTAGAATGTGAAGAGCGTGAAGAGTATTTAAAAACCGGGTACATCAAGATTTTTTTCTTGTTGGTCTGCATTACTGCATGTGAAACTATATAGTATTCCGATTATTAGCACATAATCAGCCGGGCTAACTCATCATGAAATCAGCTGCTGACCGCTACTATTCCGAAGCAGGTGCATTCTTACCAAATCAAGCAAGAATACGCTATCAAGGCTTTTCTGAAGAGTTGGTCAATCACCAAACTATGGTCCTTAAGAAGTCTCTTCAGTTGTGCTAGCCAAAAGAGTAGCAAGTCCCATTGAATGCGCAGCACGGATTTTTCTCATAGAAGAAGGTAATGGAGCGCAGATGGCCTAATGGGCAAACTTTTGGAGCGAGCGAGAGGATGCAAGACTCGACCCAAGCGATGATTATCCATACCTTACTCATCCCCACTTGGTCGGCTGCGCACTAAAAAAGTGATGCTGTCGTTGTAAACTAGAATCAAACGATGACCAACGAGGGTTTTACTGATTCATTTTGTGGGAATGCACGGCCTTTACCGTTCACCTGTACCACACCATTCAATCCCAAAGGCGAAGTTAGGGAAGCGACAGTGGCGCCTTTGAAAGCTCATGACCTGGGGATTATTCCGAATCGGAACCCCTGAGCAAACAAGGCTGTAGCTCGAGGGATCTAGTTCCAAAATCGTTCAGGATTCCAAAATCTACTTATCCACTTCATCACTGGAAGTCGACGAGTAGATCGAATCTCACGTCATTCCCCCTGCTACAAGAAGTCAAATTTGAATGCATGGCGCATCCTAAAATCAGGGAACGTTCAATGCCCAATGATTTCTCACTCTCTGTTTTACTATAAGCTGGTAGTGTGGTGGGTAATGATGCCTCGCACGATCCAGTATTCAAATAGGTTCAAATGTTGGGTCGCACGTTGTCCAGGTCAACCACATAAGAAAGAGCAAACATCGAATCAAACAACTTGAGAGATTTGTATTCCTTAGGAGCCTTTCATTCTTCCGGTGTCCGTTAGTTTTTAGACTGGTCTGGTGGGATACTGATTGACCAAACACAAATCTGACTTGTACGTCGACTGTCCTTTTAAAGGCATGCTCCAGGATCAGATTGGTGTGATCCTTGCACACGAATACAAGTGTATTGGTGCAAAAGGGGCCGGCAGTCAAGAAGAAATGAAAAATGCCCGTCTAGATCGCTTAGTTTGAAGACTCGTCCACCTTCGTACTCATCTAAGCTAAGGCAATGAGCTACTAAGCGAAGAGAGAAGAGTATAGGGTGAGAGGGTGCAACAGATGAGAAGGTGCCAGACAATAGCCTGATAAAAAAATCTGCAGCTCTAGCAGCTTATTTTGCAAGGCCGTTGCGCTCTTGTCGGGTGATTTCCGTACACGGGAATACCACATCTGTGCTTGTTCCCTAGGGGTCTATTTTACAGACCGGAGGGAACCGTTCACACGACTTCTACCTGGTATGTACCTTCAAGTCACTGTCTAGAGCAAATCGCATCCAAAATGCCCCCCGATTCTGAATGCAAGTAGAATGCGTGGCGCATACCTTAAAGAGCTTGATCATCGCCGAATGCTCTGTTGCTTTTTGCTTTTATGCTTATTGCAATCACGGCTATGGTACCATTTGTTACCTATCTATTATCACGTCTTAACTGAACTCACCGTGTTTTCGTAGTGAGGGAAAGCGGCGATTAGATTAGAAACCCCTCGATTAAAACGAAGTATGACACATGCCAGCTTGCATGCAAGCCGGAGGCGCTCCTGTTTATCTTCCTCTTTCCCACATCCGTCCTTATTCTTAATGCTTCTAGCAATCTGAAATGAGGTTAACCACACGGCACCTCAAAGGCGAAACTCGCGTCATTCAGATACCGCTGAGATGTGGATGTAAGGGTGCCAAGTGGTGAGGCTGTAAAAAAATAAACACAATCGGTAAAAAACCTGGGAAACGGCGCGCTCTTCTCCCTCGTTGGTTTCAAATTTGTACGACTCAAAGCAATACTCCAGATCAAATTTGAGGATTCATAGTGGTCGATAATAGAGTTGTGGGTGGCCAGTCGACTGTAAATGAAAAAAAAGGAAAACCGTCGATGAATTTATTAACAACACTCTTCTCTCATATAAGGAAAGGGAGGGCCAGACAAGTTGTTGCTTGCTTGCTCTATGGCTACACTAGCCCGCGTTTTAGAACTAGCCGCAACGCCGTAATACACGCTGCGCACCATCGAGTGCATGTATCTCAGCCAAATGCTAAGATTAGTCGTCAAACTCCGACTTTAAAGGAGGACTCCACGGAAAGTCGAGCTAGGGAGAAATTGCCTTGTGGGGAGACCGGCGAACATCCTGAGGGTGCGGACAGGCACGCAATCGGCAGCGGCAGATTTGACCTCGGAGAGCTAGCAGGGCTCAGACTTCGCCTGTCTCCGCCGAGCGTCTGTCTAATCACTCGCCACAGGTCTATACGCGGCGAGTGAT
>KZ345001.1:669278-680133 GCA_002352805.1 Teladorsagia circumcincta
TGAGATTGCAAAAACTCTCCTCGGTCGGGAATTGAACCCGGGTTTCGCATGTGACAGACGTACTCACCACTGCACTACAACTACACTCCCTTCGTGGAAGAGAATCAAAATAGGAGGGGTCGTGCCAAGACTTTGATTTTAGGGGGGGGGGGGGTCGTACTTCTGCGACCACGTCCTCGACACGATTGTCACCCTGGAAGGCAACCCATGAGAATGAACGCAGAAATGGTTAGTGTGATCGGTTGTAGGAAAATCATGAAAAACGGCCAAGATAGCGAGAAATGGGACTCTTGTCTTGCCTGCTGCTTTCCGAACTGATGCGACTGCCGTCTTCAACGCTAGCGCTCTCTCTGATAGGAGAGCTACGGCGAGTGGTTAGCCAGTCGGTAGGCATACCGCGTTAATGCTGCGGCGGGAGAGCCACACTAGATCGTTGATTGCAAATTATGTGTCAGTCCGAACCCTTATGGGGTTCGCCTGTCTTTCCACTAGCTCTCTCCTTTCTTATCGTGGAGTAGTTCTTCAAAGACAATACTCGCATAAGCCGATTCAATCGAAATCTGAAAGAAGAGGCGTCAGTATGAGTGGCATGAAAAACCATGTAAAATGGTCACGAACTCGAGGAACGACATCCTCTTTTCTCCGTAGATTCAAATTTGGACAAGTTAGTCCCACGATTGTTGGCGCTTTGGTGACCGTTGCAACAATCTGTCTTTTGTAAGTATACTAGTACAGATTAGTAATTTTATATTTAGGTTGTCGTTATGATAGTATGCATATTTTATAGGTTGTCGTTATGATACACTCATACTGCGCAATGAATCGTCCATGCGTGAAAACGAAAGCTGAAATAAGTAAGATTTCAAGGTGAGGCGGCTAACTATGAAAGACATTCCTGAGAAGAAAATCACGCAACACGTCCGGGTTACGGTATGTCTACACCCCGTTGGGCATTTTTTTGCTTCTAATAACGCTGTTGATGGGGAGCTCCCCCCTCGAAAGCACCACATATCGTCTACTTGGATTCCTCTCTAGCTGCTCCACTACCCATCTTGTATTTACATTGAAATCGATTTTTATCACGAATTGTGTCGTTGAAGTAAGACCCCCAGCAAAATCGTGTCGAAGAATTTAGTGGGTGGGGTGGTGTTGCACACGAGTGGCACAGATATGCTGTTGTCGCGGATGGAAAGTGCGCGACAATGGTGCTAGGGTCTTTTGAGGTCAGCATTTGGCGACTAATTCGAGCTTTTGGACGAGATGTCTCGCACGCACCCCACGATATGCACCGTCTTAAGCCGATGTCAGACTTTGCGAATCGCGCCGTTCGTTACTAGCAATACCCAAAGTCTGACATCGGCCTTACGGACATTGCGGCCACTCAAATACGGTGGTTAGTTTAGCCATGAGGCAAGCAACTTCGCACAACTCGTGTGGCCCGCCCATTTCCCCGTTTGTGAGGGGACACTTGTTAGGAGCTTCTTCGACGATTTTCCTTGCTTATTTTTTATTTTTTAGTCAACTGAGCATCCACAACTCCACTGTCGTGTTCTATGTGTCCACTAATTCCATCTGAGGGTGCTACTTTAATGTTGGGAATGTTTCTTCACTGACTTCAACTTATCCTAAACAGAAAAAAATAGCCAAATCTAGTTCGGCTGTCAGGCTTACCGATGAAAGAGAGAGAAAGAGAGAAATCATTGGAGAAAAAAGCGGAAATGTGAGCTCTCGTATCATGGACTCATCCCACTAGTAGAGCATAAGTCCATGGGTTGAGAAATGATGGCCACCAATGGATTGTTACCCATCTCTCCTTGTGGCCTGCCCAGAAAGATGCTCGGAAATTCCCACTACAGCTGCACTTCTTTCGAATGCAAACTCTTGTGAGTTTTCTGCGACTTCGGTTTCTCAAGCCTGAAGCTAAAGTAGAATGCGTTTCGGCTCCACACAAGGACCGCGACAGCCGACTAATTTGAGATCAGTTTTCAGCTTCTCTCGTCCAGGCTTCCAGTATGTTTCGATCACCTTATCAGGAGACAATACCATTGCTGCTGAATGTCGCCATAATACAATTTTCAGATGTTCCACACACTTCACTCCATGAAGGAATTGAACTCTCACCTCTCGTTTTTACTGATACGATCTATTGTTTTTTCTAGCGTGCCCTGACACTTGTTTGTAATTCGATGTTGTGCACGCATTTATAGGTGTTCGTCAAGCCTAATTTGATCATAACCAGAAATTTTCAGAAATTTTCTTCACCTGCAAGGACCAACAAAAATTGTAAGACAAACCTTCACAGTTAGCCGCTTCAATATGAGTGTAAGTGTCGCAGTCATTTCCTATAAGTTGAAAAGTGTGCCCGGAGATGGTCTTCGGACGGTTGATGTCCGGCCTGTTCTGTGCCGGTGGTTCAGTGAAATTCTTCTTCCTCTCGTCAACCTGCTTGTGGATTGACTGCCGAAGTGCCGCTTCTTGATGGAGTGGTGCTCAGCTCCGAGTGCAGTCGATCGGGATGTCTTCTTCCTCCAGTTGTTGCGGGCCCAGTGACTTCTTTCCCGTCTTCTGCACCGTGAGCAGCTTCTTGTGATCCGTGGTCTTGTAGATGGGCTTCCTCTGGAAGTATCGGCGGTCCAAGGCTCCACGGCTCTGCAGTTGGCTAAGTAGCTGAATGGCAAGGTAGGTTACACGAGTGAAGGTGAACAGGTATCAAAGGACTCAACCGTCCATGGGCACACTTTACATCTACGATATGCATCTATTTATTGGCTATGCAGTAAATGGCAGAAGGTAAATTTAACACAAAATCGCTAGTATATAACATGTACGGTGAATATTAGAAACATCAGGTTTGCTACAGAAAATCTCTAATACGAGAGATCCCATAGAATTCATAACAACATGTTTACGGTAATGAAATCGTAACTCAACACAGTGAGTCACGTTGTGCTAGATGCACTCTATATTATGGTATTTTACATATTAGTGCATTTGAGATCGGCCTGCGCGGCTTTTGGTGCGGGGATGTTTCCGCACATCCTATACCTGCTGCAAACGCGGGATGGGGCCATGGTGAATCGTTTTTGGGGTGTTCTCAACGGGGGGATCGCATTTCGTGCTTCTAGGAGGAAGGTGGAGGATCGTATTTAGCGAATAAGAAACTTTTTTCCCCGGATTCCATGTTCTCTCATCTTGAAACCTCGGCATTTTCGGTATTGTTTTTGCTTTATCCTTCTGCCTCGAGGTTGTTAGGTGGAATATTTTATTGAAGCCAACGACGGGACAGTCGAAACCTTGGCCTCAATAAATATTCCACCTAACCACCTCGAGGCAGAAGAATAAAGTAAAAACTTTTTTCTCCTGAGATACATGATAAAACTGAAAAGTTAGAAACTATTTGGGAAGTTTGAAGAAATTATTTCTAAAATTAAATCTCTAAGTCTTTAAGTCTCTAATCTCTAAGAGAAAGAATTATGAAATTATTACCCCTTTCACTCCTAACCGCTCAATCAAAAGGGGTCAGATAGTTGATATTAGGCTACTCCGGGAAAAGATCAAACCTGGTTGTAAATTTGCTGATCACCATCTTTATGTATAGGAATACTACTACGCTTTTAGGGGAGAGTGGGGTGTGTGGCTCATCCCAAAATGATTTTGGACGCTGAATACTGTTTTCTTCTAACTGCACGACTTACAAGCAGAAAGCTGACAGCTTGGGGTCAGTTAGTTTTGTCACCATGGATGTCACCATCGCTGCTCTTGACTTGATCGTCTGTCCACGAGAAGCTCCTTCCACCATGAAAGTGCATTTTTTGAGTGATGAACAAAAGTGGACGATGACACGCCCTCTCAGCTGACTGGCAGGTACAGCACCAGTTCAAGATGAATGTTTTTGCCCTCATTGTTCTTCAATTCTTCTTCATTTCTACGAGGTTAAAAATGAACAGCATCATCCGAGGACGTTTCCGCCATTTTATCTCTGGGATTTTTTTTATTCCCCTTCACTTATTCTTGACTTTACTGTTTGTTTCCATTACTCTTGAACATAACGCTTGGGCTCCGGGTGTAGCGTAGGTCGCAGGAGTATGGAGTTGGCATAAAATTGTCGAAGAGCAGAACAAAGAGGAAGGGGCCATCACGGTAGTATTCTAGTCCCATAATACTTCGAATCCTTGATTAAATGGAAAATTTCAAAAATGATCTTCCTAAGTTAATAAGTGGACAATGCAATTTCAAATACATGCTAAGCAATCATTTACCATCTTTATAAGGGGAAAATTACACAATTTTCAAGAAGGTCATTCAAAAAGAATAGCTTTTTTTTCCACTTATTAGGCAATGAGATTGACTGCTGTTTTTAAATGTGTTTGGAATAAAACCTTAATTATCATCTGAAAACTCAAGGTCCCTGGATGAAATTTATTCGTGTGGGCGTACATCCGAAAGGGATATATGACGCGCTTCGAAAATATTGGGTTTCTTTTTCTGCTGATAATAGTTGGGAAGAGCTTTTCCATTAAATTATCCTACGCCAACCATGATGGTATGAAGTTAATTGCAAAGTGAATTTTCTGAAAGATCAATTCCGTTAATAACTATGACCTACTTTTGCACGTCATTTTGAGCATAGTTCACTACATCTATTTGACTGGTTGTAATCTATGTGCAATGCTGCTCGGGTGGGCACGCCAATTTTTTGGATACAGTATGGCGAAATGTACGTTGGGGCTGGTGACCACAGCTATGATGTGGCGAGACGCTACGAGTAGCATAATCACTATCGCTCTTTCTCTACTTTTGATGGTTATTCTTGCTGGATCGTTCAATACACACTATCGTCGATAGTTAACTTTGGGTGGAAGCGGAGACTCGCTCCTCCCAGGCTTAGTCTATTGACTCTCGTGACGTCATGGCAGTGGGCACAAGTCTCAACGTACCTGTTGTGCCTACCGTATTCAAAAAATTGGTGTACCCACCCAGCTAGCAAAGCACCACAATTTACTTCATGGACACTGGTAACAACATGGTGAACAGAATATTGCCCCATAGCGGCTGATCCTCAAAGGAAAAGCGGGAATGGAGCTGGGAGCACGTGTTTATGTTTTTCTGCTTGGGGTAGTGTCCAGATCTGGGCAGAAATTCACCAGGGGAGACTTTCGACCTCCCATACTTCTATGAATTGGTTAATGGAGATGTGGGTAAATTATTGCGTTCAAGGATTCTGGTTACAAATATGGAGACCAAAATTGCTACGTGAGTTTTCCAAGGAAGTTGTGAGCGATCAAACTTAACAGGAAATGAAGCGCTAGTATATAAGGCGCGCGTATAATCTATCCGCATTAGGTTTTTAAATTTTCTCTGAAACCTTGCTTATCGGGGTAAATTGGTGATGTTATCGAGAACATAACCTTCATCCTGGACCAGAGAGTTCATTTGACGTAGGTTGGGCGCATTAGCTTGTTTTTTGGTGCAGTTCTTGTCAACTTGGACCGCTCGCAACTTGCTTGAAAAGATTCCGTGGCAATTTTGGCCTCCCTCCTGAGTATTCTTGACCGCAACAACTTACCTATATTTTCGCCCAATGGTCTGTGAGAACTTGAAGGCTTCCCTGGTTAGAGCTCAAAAGGGATTCGAAAAGTGACGCTAAGGTGCGATGGTCCGTTCACTGGACAACCTTGGGGCTTGTACGCCCAGTGACCGGACCATCGCATCTTACTTGGAGACCTGTTTGTAATGACCCCTCTCTCCTTGAATACACCGCGGGTTTCATCGGAATCCTTTTCGAAGCAAAATTTGGACTCAGAATACTGTGACCTTTCAACGAATAATTGGATCAGTACCGTAACCCACGTTCCAGATCCAGTAGAGCGAAGATTTTGACATATCAGGGGAGCTACAGATAGCACTGAATTCGACTCACACTTCAGCTTGCCTAGGTTCCAAATAGTAACCTACAAATTCTAAGCTGCCTCACTTTCGTGTCATTCAAGCGACGAGAATCTCACTGCTAACCATCCTACGGCGGCCCGTTTGGTGAGTTTATCGCTCTCATTACTAAAATACTCGAAGCGCTTCCAACATGACGTCGGAATTGCAAAGGGGGATCAGGCGCTTGATGGAGTAGTTTACAATTTGGGTAGCTTTGTGTCATGCATGGGTCTGTGTTGACGAAGTAGAGACTGGAAAACGATGCTTAGTGCTGGCTCCATCAGACTCACTTTGCATAAATTTTGAAACCTATTTTCTTGGAGACCTTGAGAAGAATCCCACTGATGCTTTTGTTGGCATAATGGCCAGATATGGCGTACCAACATGGTGCTCATGGTGCCTTGTGACTCAAATCTCACTTGGGGTGGCCAAAAACTGGTTGGGAACCGTCCTGGGCGGAAAGAGCACTGATTTCTGATTTAACTCTCCCTAAACTTTACCGCTGTATTTTTGCGGCCTTACATGAAGTCTCCAAAACCAGTAACGCGACCTTCACACGCACGCAACTGTGTACCTCTCCCAAACCCTAAATTCGTCTTCTTTTGACGCCAGCTATATCAGTGGTATCCACGAAAATATCCGACCAGGAGGGGCAATAGTTACATACATACTCATTTGAAGTATAGGGAAGCTCAATTACTAGCACCAAAATGGTACTACTGGTAGATATGCTGAACTTCCGAGGCAGCGAAAACTACTAAGGCTGTGCGCCATGTGTAGGAGGGGGGGGGGGGCAAAAAAGGATCATTTTGTCCGTCCATTCTCAGCACTGAGTCAGTCGCACATTGCCGAATTCTAAGCGGTTGCTTCCACCTGATTATTGAGCCCAATACTCCAAATTATCCCTTATCTCTATAAGAACCTTTCAAACTGAGAAGGTAGTCTCCCTTTGAAAGATAAAACCTAGTTAATAGGGGTAGATCAGGGGCTAATGGGGGAGCGCTGAATTTGGTATGTGGGGGGGGAAAGGTGGCTCTCAATTCGCCACACCTTCCCCCCCCCATACCAAATTCAGGGCTCTGCACGTGTGGAAGGAATACTCTTGGTGGATTTTTTGGTAATCTCTGTAATGCATTGCATACTGTGCCGTCAAGAAAGAAACCACCGTAGACTCATACTGTCATAACACATGTCGAACCTGATATTCTTGGCTGGGTAAGTTCGCTTTTTGTTAGATAAAACGAAGAATGTGGGCAATGTTGGAAATGTTATGAGATCACCTTACTGGGCAATCTAGCCTCGAATTCTGTCCTCTCAACTGACGTTTAATGAAAGGTTTTGTGAGTTTCTTTATTCCAAAGCACTTCAAACGACCACGAAATCGACAGTTTTTTCTCCTGCATGTTGGCTCATTAGTCGTTCCGTCTGTGATAAGTGGCTCATCCTCTTCCCCATCCCGCCCTAAAATTGCCTCTGTTGGTGTTTGACAATTTAGGCTGGGTGCGCGCTGCTAGTGGCGGAGTCAACCGTGCCATCGAGCTTGACCGTTTTCAGAATTTTTACGCCTCCCCTTAGCCGTGCCGATACCCCCTCTTCTTCTCCCCTCCTCACCACCACACGTGCCTTCAGATGAATGCTCACTTGCGAGGGGGCAAATATAACTATGGAGGGCAAGTTCTTAGTCCCGCGTATTCATGTAGAGTTTTTTGTCCAAAATTGTGACAACCCCCCTCCCCCCGTACGATCACACGTTCGCACTTCTCGGAGATATTGTCAAGCTTGATAACGCAAATACGACTCCCTTCCGAAAATTCTAATTACGACCTCCGTTCGAACTCTCCAAGCTTTTCCCCGATCTGTGGACTGAGCCGAGTTATAAGTTTTGTGCCAAACTCCACCCACTTTAGTGCACGTTCCGCCCACCAAAAACCCTTGATCACTCCTACTTTGCTAGCCAATGTCCACTTTTTCTCCGATTTGGATGATTGACCCCGCTTGGCACTGCACACGTTTTAATCACCTCACACAAGTGCGGTAACACGTAGTAGGAGTCTGTCGCAGGACTTGTATCAGTTGGTCAGGACGCGTGCAGTGCCACACGGGGTTAACCATTCAAAACGAAGAATAAGTGGATGTGGACTAGCAGGTGTTGAGTTTACTTGAGTATTCAATCTTCCTGTGCTTATAAAAGATCACTCTTTTTGTTCACTAGCCTCTGTTCCAATGCATTGAAAGTGAATATGCAGCGCATTATAATAATTAATCATTCAGCCTCTTGCACCTTCACTGGAGCGTATAGACTTGCCTCAATTGTCGAATATTGCACTTCTTACGAAGCTTTCTCGTGTTTCTTGGGGTTTGAGTATCAACCACTGTCGCAGCGCTTCGTCGCTGGTCAGAAAAGGTGCTTCATATTAGCCGGGGTAGCGAGTCCCCCGTGCGATGCTACGTAGTGTATGACCGAAAATATTTTATTTAGAATCATTTGATTTGTTGTCGAGCACGCCGTACCGAATACTCATAATAAATACGACATCTCTTCGTAACGGCGCCGACATGGCGTGACGATGATCTCTACCGTAGATGATGGATGAAGTTGATGAGTCGCGCGTTAAGTCCACCCCTTGCTGCTGCCTACGGCGTCACCAACACAACCGACCGCGCTCTCCTCACTCTTCGCAGGGCACTCCCATTCGTGACGTCATGTTTTTGCAGAAGAAATCTGTGTTGTGTTTTTATTCGTCATAAAGACATCCATATAGGCATCATCATTGTCGACAGCCCTTCCTCTACATTGTATTCGCACCATTTCGGTGTAATAAATAAATAAATAAGCAAATAAATAAATAAATAAATAAATAAATAAATAAATAAATCGTTAGTGAAATATTGGAAACCTAGAGTTGCCTAGCCTTCCTTTCTCTTTCTATCTCTCTCTCACCTTCCTTCTTTCCAGTGTTGCTGTTCAGCGACCCAGCGGTTACGGCTCCAGGCCGAAGCTGCGGACTAACCAGCAGGGTCCTTGAGGAGGGGCAAGGTCTCTTTCTGCGTCTTAATCTCATTCACTTGCGCTCCGTATAGGAACGTTGGGCGAACTGACCTTCAATTTTGAACAGACCATACAGGATGAAATCCCAAACTTATTACAAAAATTACAGGTACCGTACTCGTTACAGTATTAGACACGTTACTTGCCAGTAGTGCTGGTTCCACCCTAAGGCTGATCTCACACTTGCGAATGGAGGGATTCGCTAGCGTCCGCTGTCGCGTTGCGGTACCAGCCAATAGAGGGAATCGCTAGCCGCGACGCGACCGCGGACGCAAAGTTTGACTCGTAATAATTCAGGGGGACAACTACATCTTGCGAAATATTCGAAAGTTGAAGGTACCGTACCTGTCACGGTGTTGGCGCAGTACTAGCCAGTACTTTCGGCTTCATCCTGAAATGCCGGTACCATACCTATTACTGTACTAGATACGGTGCCGGCCTATAGTGCTAGCTCTATGAAGCATGTTTGAATGTATACAGTGACCGTACCTATTGAGTGATCAGATGCATTACCTACCTATACTGCTAGCTTTGTGCTGCTTCTGACCCTCGTCTTTTGCAGCTAAAATTATCCCTGAGGTAGTATTTGGCATTTATAAAGTATTTCGATAGAGTGGAGGTGAAGATCTGTACTGACTCTGAGCGTCGTGTGCTAGCACTTTTTCTTTCATTTCTATCAACTCCAGGAAACTCTCGCTTATTCGCCGTATTAATTCCTATCACTCTTCATTTTTATCTCGTGAATTTCGTGGATTTCGCTCGCTCACCCCGCGTTTTCCAACATCTTTCCAACAAGCCCTGCTTAGACGTGATTTCAGGATGCGTATCAGCGGATTTTTTGTGTTCCTTGCGTGTATCGTCGCTTGGGCGTTCGCAGCACCCGTGAGCGATACGGAAGCTGCGTACAGGATATGTAAGCCACTCCGCTATTCAACAGCATTCACCACTCTGATGAATTCTGCCTATTTTCAGTGAACAAATATCTACAGAGGTTCAGCTCCGATGACTTGCAGGATGTGTACCCATACGGAGATCATGGGTAGGTTCAGTTCCTTCGTTATCAGGAATATCCACGAAGATTTATGTGCATAGGACGGGGCGCTAGAACCAAAGTAATGAAGTACCTGCCCCCATTATGTGGGAGCTATGACGTCCTTTTTCATCTAAACGCACTGGAGAAAATTACTGGGGCCGTCCGATTAGGTGAATGAAAAAGTTAAAAAATTACCTTGGTGACGACTAGATGGGATGTAGAATTTTCATCGAACGAAATGACTTTTGTCATAGCATTAAATGAACTCTAGCGAGGAATGAAATCGAGGAGAAAAAGGCTTGAGCGAGAGACTTTTAATTTCGTAATGAGTGGTCCACATTCCCCGTTCCCATCGGGAGGGTAGGCAGTGACGGACTAGGTTCAGGTTGAAATTCACCCTCAGTCAACTCTGAAACTATATTTAACTCAACGACCTCTTCAAGTAGCCCACTCCTCCCCTCTTCTCCACCTCCTGAACAGATTTATAGAACAACCTGAGATTTGAAAAATTTCTTCTTCACCTGAGCGACAATTGACGGCCCTGTACAAATGGGGTGAGTGTGCCCACCTTTTGACGCATGTTAAGTGACTGCCCTCACCCCCCCCCCCTAGATTGGATAGACTCCCTTAGTTCACAACTTTTCCGATACTCGTAACACTGTAGTAGTGGTCAGCAGCCTCACTTACACACATTTCGCGCTACCGTGTTCAAAAAATGCGGCGTGCCCACCCTATTTGTATAGTACCCAATCGACATTCAGTTCTGTGCTGGAGAATACTGTATAATTATCCCTACTATATATAAAGCGCTAAGTCTGTCTGTCTGTCTGTCCGTGTGTGTGTGT
>KZ345001.1:680842-703058 GCA_002352805.1 Teladorsagia circumcincta
CAATCACCTGGAGTTGATTCCAGGATATGATATAGGGGCGGACGGGGAACATATTTGGCGGGGACCCAAGGTCATATCAGCTGATAAGATTCGATAAGGGGCGTTAGAACGCTAACGCCACGAAATTCATAGCGCACGTCGCAGCAGCGTTGAGGCGCTGCCTATTAGATAAGATGTAGGCAAAGGGACGGAAAGATATTCCGCAGGGGACCGAAGGTGATAACGGCCGATGAGAGCTGATAAGAGGCGCTGGAGTGCAAATTTCACGAAATTCACTGCGAGTGTCCCAGCAGCAGTGAGGCGTTTGTTCCGACAAGTGATGTAGTGATTGGGACGGGAACATATTTGGGGGGGGGGGTCCGAAAGTGATAAGGGCCGATAAGGGCTGATAAGAGGCGCTGAAACGTAATTTCACAGGATTCACAGCGAGTGTCCCAGCAGTAGTGAAGCTTTGGTTCCAACAAGTGAAGTAGAGGCTGGGACGGGAACATATTTGGTGGGGGTAAGAAAGTGATAAGAGCTGATAAGGGCTGATAAGAGGAGCTGAAATGAAAGTATCGCGAAATTCGCTGCAAGTCTACCGGCAGCAGTAAGGCCTTGGTTCCAACAAAAGATGTAGAGGGTGGGACGGGAGCATTGGTGAGGGACAGAAAGTGACAACAACTGATAGCGGCTGTTAATAACGATATGCGTAAAAATGCAGATGTCACTCAAAACCTGACTCTAGATAAGGAGGGCGTTTCATTCCAATCGTTTCAACTCAATTTTATTTGCGTTATCATCGCCACGACCGCTACTTCCACCAGACTTCCTAGGAATGCACTGTGGTTGTTAGGAAAAGTGCTATTATGATTACTGGGGGTTTCCGTCTCAACATCATTACATCAACAATTCGACCGCTTAAGTATCCAGCCCTTCGATTCATGATGGTTGTTTACAACACCAGTTGAGCTCAGCACTCCACCGCGCGTATCAAAGGGTGAACCTCAGCAGAACAAGGCAGCCTGTCGAAGGTATGCTAACGCGTTTCACGAAGCAACTAATTGTTGGGTTCGGCGGCGGAAGCCAAGGCTCCACGGGCTGTTCACCATCACCAAAGCCTACCGTGTCATGCACGCGGTAGTGTGCGGAGCTAAACTGGTAAAGTAAATAACATAATTCGCATCTGAAAGAAAAGCTTGTTTATGGTTCTCTAAGAACGGGCCACTTTTCACTCCCTTTAGCCCTCGTCAACGGACAGAATGGAGGAACTGTAACCCTATGCGGGTTTGTGAGCAACTACTGCTCTTCATAAGATCATGAAAATTCCGGCCAAAACGAAGTTCTGCATCCTGTCAGGGTAGAGGAATGAGGCAGCTTTCTACGTTGGGTGTTTCGACTGACCGGCTTCGGAATGTCAGGAAAGGATGAACTGTTTCTTTGGTAGTAGCAGTTTTACAAATTCAGGGCATTTTGCAGCATTTTAATGTCGATTGAAGATTTTGCCCATACAAGAGTTCGATCTCATGTGAGCGGGTGAATGCTGGAGGATGAATGGGAGTTCGAAAAATACAGAATCTTGTCACCATTGGGAGTCGATCTATTGAGCATTGCTTGACTGTTTTTTGCACTGATGGCGTCAATAGAGAAATATTTATCACCCCCTACTACCGTGTTTCAGGCACGCTCCCTCATGAAGACGTTAGAACACCAGGCATTACAGTACCTTCCAAAATGCGCTATGCATTCCTATTTCAATTCAGAGACGGGGGGTAGCTTCTCAAATGCAGTCGATCCATACAGTGACTACATGGTGCCCAAAAGGGCAAAGTCCGTCTCTTTAACCAACCACAGATCTGGCAGAAGCTACCAGATCTTAAAGGGAGCCAAGGCCGAGGTTGGAGATGAGAATTGAACTTTGGATCAAGCGCGCTGTAAGTGTATGGGTTAGTATGTGGCTCCATAAGAGCATAAACCACTTCAAGAAAGGGGGGGGGGTTGCGTTTCTTAATGATTACATACATATGACAAGTATCCTGAGGAAGATTAATTAATTCAGTAGGATTCTTCTCGGATCTTGAACTCGAAGGGGTCTTGACAAACATACAGTAGCGGTCAAAAGCGTTCGCCGAAACCGTCCTTCGTAAATAAATTTGTTCTCACCTTTAAAATTCCCTTCATGTATTGATGTGGTTGTTCTTTGGTGTTTTTGAGTCCTTGAGCCTTAAGCATTCAAGACATTTGGTAGGAAAGTCTCCAACTTATTTTGAGTCTTTTTTTGGGGAAAGGATGCAGGGAGAACCGCTTCGGCCAACTCTTTTGACCGCTACTGTAAATCCGTTTGCTTTTTTGATCGTGCGGTGCTGGCTTATTGCCGTTTCTGTATGATGACACTTTCATTTTGAGTTGTGGGTCCTCAAAATTTCAAGTGAGCGGTAAGCTATTTCTGGAACCTGAGAATGAAATGGAAATTGAAATTTCTGGAAAATCACCACCAGTGCAAGTAAGAGTGCGAAAATAATCACGCTAAAGAAATCACTACCTTCAGAATTCATTATTACTAAGCTTGCCATTGAAAATTATAGTACTCAAACCTTATTTTTGACAGGGAAAAGGGCGATGACGTACAAACAGCTAGTAAACAGGGATTACCGATGTTCAAAGACAAATTGCGGCTGGCGCTTGTGAGTGCATGGAAGCGTCATCTTAATGAGTAATAGTACTCAGTTTAAATCCGCTGACGTTCTTCAAGAGCTACTCAAGGATATTAGAATTGCTAGGACAATGAGCAGGGGTCATTTTCCAACATTTTAAACACACCTTTTCTAGTTACTGGATTACATCAAACATGGAGGGAAGCGGGAGGCGGATGGGAAGAAGAGAGCTGGGATTTTCCTATAAAATTTCCTATTATTTCAGACATGCCTTTCTTGTGTCTCCCATGAACATAAAGCTATTTCACTAGATTACGACCCCACTTTAGAAATTCATATATACGGTCTCCCGTGGGGATTACCCAACACATGGGGATCGTGGGGATTACCCAACACATGAATGATCGTGTTTGCGATCTCCTTCTCTCCCGAAACCGACCCAATATGACACTCCAAGGGTTCCTGAAATTTTTTTGAGCATTTCATTGAGGTCGGTGCACTGTTCAATATTCAACCCGTACTTCAATAGGTTTTTGCTTTTGAGACTTTCAATATGCTCAGAGCGATAGAACATTTGATTGATTGGGTACAAATTTAGTCTGCTGTGCTGCCTACCTCTGCTCAATTCTACAATGTTCATAAACTCTCAGGCCTATTTACCATCAGGACCAATAGATCCAGTTTACTGGTCGTAGATGTCCAAATTTGCTTCATTTTGAGCTGTCACAAAGATTGAAAGGTCTCGGAAAATGGGAGGATCGTGAGGAGTTGCCTAAGTTGTAGTTGGGGTTCGACAAAGCTCCACTAACACCCCGATCAATCACTGATGTGTAGCTCCACCATAGAAAAAGAAGTAAAGACCCCTAATCCTCTGGAGAAAAAGATGAAACCCTTCTGAAGCACTTGTACCACCCATATATTTTGTGGTGTTCTCTTTGAAGGGCATGTGCTTTTTGTAAAGCAGAATTATGTATTGTACTGCTCTGGCAAGCATTGGCAGAGCTTTTTTGATCAAACAAGAACGGAGCACTCAAAGTGGATCTCAGAAGGGATCTTATAATTTGGAACTTGCATGGAAAATATGTGGAGCCACAAGCCTTTAAAAGAACTAGACCAAGAGGTTGGATTGTGGCTAATCTTCTCGCTTCATTCTCGTTGCTCATTGGATAGTCTCTCAAGTTCGTAGCAATTTCGTGGAGCGGTATGTGTTTCGGAAGGGGGAGCAGACCGTAAAGTTGCGTAAAGGTTACGGTAGTGGTTGACCTTGTCACATTGCTACGGTAACGCCCATTTTACGCCGAAGCCATGGAGGTCGGCAGCAAGGTGAATAACGGTTGAGTATTTTCTCGACCTTAGCTCTCCACTATGTGAGAGTAGTGTCGAGAGTGAATGTACTTGCGGAGAGCACTGACGGCTCCTAGGTGGAGAGAGTGGATGTCCGAGCGGGAATTCATGACTGAATAGGCAAAAATCCTCGACAATTCTTCGACGAACCTCGTCCAATTTTCACCCTGGCCGACAAGATTCCAGTGTGCGTAAGCAATTTTCATCTATCTCAGAGTTACTCATTCCTCTCACAGGCTTGGTATAAGAGTTCCCCATCATCCCTAGTATGTTCCTGACCGCTACTGTGTGGCATGTTGCAGACTGTTCTCCCCTACCCTCAGTGCAATTAAAGCTACTCCTAACAGGTTACTCAATCATTTTCATTGTACTAGTTTTCCTCGTTTAGGAGGCTACTTTCAGTTATACGTGAAACACCAGGTGATCTTAGGCAAATCGCTAGGGCCAAGGGCCCCCGGTGACAGTAGTCCGATAGTTTTGCAGTCGTAGGACGCTTAGGTAGCGGTAACGGTAGCTCTCTTGCTTTGCACCATACAGCGCGAGATTTGGCCCATATTAGTCCAAGATATTGCACCTTATACTTTGCCCATCGTTTAATATTCATTGAAATGAACGTGGCTTGTTCCCGAGGAACTGGCCAACACAGAAAAACCTACGCTTTTGTTGGTCATCGTTCAACATTACTGCTAAGTGGACCATCAAAATTTTGACGGCGCAACTGTGACCCAGAAACAGGCACGCTGGAGATAACCCCAAAAAACAACGGGCTCTCTCCAGGATTTCAGGATTTCTTCCCCGCTTCAAATAGCTTACTGTAGCAAACATGTGAAAAGTAAACTTGTTTCAGGTCGAACAAGCGTGGTCTGGGCCCTCGACCGCTTCGATTCGGTTAAATGGTCGGCTATCAATGAAAGATCGTTCAGCAACAACTTCGTGAAGTCGAGCTAACATCAGCTGGCCACACCAACCACCATTCTGTTCATCCTACTAGCAGACATACTTTAACTATCCCCCTTTTACTGTCCCTGCGCTGCTTGTGATGTGTTGATAAAGAAGAGTTTAGGTTTGTCACGGCACATCTCATTAGAATACTGATCAAATTAAAAGGTTATCCTTCTGATGAAAACATTTTATTGAGCAGGAGAAGAATATTAATTTTCCTCACTGATCTCTTCACAACATTGGCAGATTACGTCATCTTTGCAAGGTCGTCGTGTTCACAATCTGAAAGGATTTGATTCTTTGGTGCCTCAATCGCTCAGCTTCAACAGAAAGAAGGAGACAGAACAAGCCCTAAAAAGTCGTTATTGAAGCAAAAGGAGAGGCTTTGAAACACGCAACGTGCTTGAACTTTTTTAAAGTGCTCAGCTCTCTTTGATGTTCGCCGCTTCTCGATTTCAATTTCTCTCCATGAGAGCGTTGCAAAATAAAATGCGATCTGAACAGTAACTTCTTATGCTTTCTTGAAGAAGTCCTTCCCGGAATATTCTTGCATTCTTTCTCACCATGGATGTCTGTTGTAGTCACAAGATACAATATACAAAGTTTCGAAGATTCGGTTCCCGAACAAAAACAAACTCACGAAAACAGGCTCTATGGACAGCAGAAGGTAAGTCGACCGAACAAAAGGCGGAGCATGGAAAGAGTCCTTGGAGCGGCCACGTCTCAGGCAACGCAATAGAAGAATCCGCTTGAAGCGTTTGGTTCTGGAGAATAGAGAGAAAGCAATCGACAGAATACGGTGCAGTAGAAGTGTGATATGTAGGTGTAGAAAGTGAAAAGGTCAAATAGAGTTCCCACTGACGAAATTCCGAGAACCAAGTAAGCGTTTCCGGTGCCAGCATTTGTGACAGATATCCGGCGGGAATTTGAACGCGCACCAGACCTTCCGGTTTTCCGAATTGTTTATCAGAACAAACACAAATTTTTGTATTTTCGTTATTATCGTGAACGATGGGTCTCAGGCCAGTCAGTTATGGGTGAGATAGGATTAAGATTTCCAGATCAAGAGGAAGGATTCTTCTAAAGGAGGATTCCACGGAAAGAACGAAGGTCGAAGAAGGGAGAAACTGCCTAGTGGGGAGACCGGCGGACCTCTTGAGTGTGTGGACAGACATGCAATCGGCAACGGAAAATTTGATCTTGGAGAGCTAGCATGGCTCAGTCTTGGCGGGTCCGACTGTCTCCGCCCACCGCTTATCTAGTCACTCGCCACAGGTCTATACGCGGCGATTGATTGCATAGCGGAGAGAGCGTTATAGATTGGAGTTGTGTCAATGCCGAGATCAAGGGGAAAGGAAGGGGTCCCATTCCTCTGGTTCTGTTCCGTTCAACATATCACCATCCCAACCTTAATTTGGTATGGATTGCTTTTTCATCGTAAATTCTGCCTTTAATGATTCCGAAGTTTTCCTGAGATTTTCACAGCGGCGCTCAGACTTGGGCGAAGGCTCTTTCAGACGTGAAGCTCACTTTTAAAGGTGGCCGTTATATAAATTGAAGTCGATCAGCTATGAAAGCATAGCGCCAAAGTGAAGGAGATATCTGCATGAGCTGTCAGCAACTCATGAATATAGCCGTATGTTCTATTCGTTTGGACGAGTTTCGATGTTGACTGTTTGGAGAAGGGGTGCGGGACTTTTGGTGCGTCCGGGGTTGCACGCGGCGAATCGCGCGGCGGGCTGCGCGGCGATCCGGACGAGGCAAGTCTTCGCGGGCTTCTGCGGTGGAATCCAACACGTCAGAACATGGTATCGCGGACAGAATCCACAAGGTTCTGCAATTCGAATTACATTCCAACGCGTGGGTATTCAAATGCAGCGGCAGGAAGAGAAGAAAAAAGAAGGAATAGCAAAAGACAGTTATAGTCAGAGCGCTTAGGTTGCTGGCGCTTCTTGGGGGGGGGGAATCCCACGAGCGGAGAGATACAACCAATTGTTGTGTGTGGGACTGAGCCTGAGGGGAAGAGTTTCTCGTAGAGGATGTGAGCAATTTCTGTTCTACCGAGCGTATCTCCCTTCTCATGAGCTTAGTTCTAGTGTCACCTTCCATTGGCCCTATTTTGAAAGTTCCCCCCAAGGACAGGAGCGCCACGATTAGCAAAGATATGGAGTTGACAATAAATAACATCTCACTAAATGACTCCATTTTTAGTGCTTCTTACTCATATTTATAATACGATAATAGTGACATTTTTATGAAGTTCCTCTCTTTTATCCCCTTTCGCTGTAATCTTCTCACTGACATCGGTGCATTTCACCGATCACCGCGAGTGGTGTTTCTTTCGAAGCAGAACCTTGTGGATTCTATCCGCGATCTGCACACGTTCTGGCGTGTTGAATTCCACAGGAGGAGCCCGCGAAGACTTGCCCCATCCGGATCGCCGCGCAGCCCGCCGCGCGAACCGCCGCGTGCAACCCCGGACGCACCAAAAGTCCGTCGCTCTTGGAGAAGTGCTACCCGACTAAGCATGAGGTATGGTAAGACTACTGAATACGGTTATTTGGTTCAAAAATTTTCAAATAAGAAGTGTAAGCTAATAGTAAAAATATCGCAAAACCTCCCTCTTGAGGGCTGGTGATTTCAGAGTTCCGAACCCAAATGCGTGGAAAAGGTGCATCCTCCACCACGAAACAGCCACATCTCGCTTACCTTGACATCTGACTACTATTACTCCTACCAATACACTCCCTGTTGCATCTACTCCACTTTATCACACTCACTGGCTACAACTGCACTGAGCGAAAGGTGTACGTGAAATGTAGGCGCATGCACATGAAGGATCAGGCAGTCCTGCTGCACTTCGAGATCACTGGGTTAGTATCGTGTACTTCTCATAGGTCGATGTCAGACTTTGCGATTCGAGCGATTCGCTAACGTCTGCGGTCGCGTCGCGGCCACTGGATAACTCTATTGGTTGGTACCGCAACGCGACCGCGGACGCTAGCGAATCGCTCGATTCGCAAAGTCTGACATCGGCCAAATGTATGTTGAAAAAGAAAACTTATCGGGATGGTTTTCGAAACAAGAAATGTTGTACTGAATAAAGCTGTCTGAATTTCGAAATTTATGACGATGGTGTGAAAAATCGATGCCGCGTTCTATACTCGGTGAAGGCAGATCAAAGATCAACAGAATGTTTTTACGGCAAGAGTAGCAAAAGTGGCTTGGATATTTTTAAGTGAAAAATTCCCTGCATAGTAGTAGTTGCATAAAGTCAGCTGAAGTTTTAGCTGAATACAGCATCACACACACACTTTCGGTTGGCTAAACTTCGGAACACGCTAAAGAGGAACTTAAAGGCACGGATCGCGATCGTATTTATCAGTGCTTTTTTTAAATGAGGCAAAAATTGCGGGAAGGAAGGTTCGCGGAAAAAAGGTAAAATGCACCATAGCAAACACTGAAATTCTTACGGTGAAGTCGGCCGTGGTTTGAAGAAGAGACATAAAGCTACGAGGAGAGGGAAAACACGAGAGAGCATGTCGTACGCGCACGTACAAAGAACAACTTCACGGCTGCAAAAAGCTTTAAAAAACTGGAAAAGACGCGAAAGAGCTCAGACGCCACGTTCGCTGCGATTGGTGAGGAAGGCAGTGATAGCAGCGATGATGAGAGAACATTAACCCTCGTCGCTCACTTCTAGGTCGCGACAGTACCACCATTCCGAGGGCTGCCACTCACCCTAGATCGGAATTTCTATGGAAATGTGGCAGTGACCCGTGATTTTAAGAGCGGAGTCGCATGGGAGACCCCTCTCGAAAAGGTAGTCAAAATTCGTCAGGTTGGCCATGGCCTGAAAGAATGCGTGAGAAATTTTTCAAGAGCACTTTCCGTTTGTAGGGGTTGATAATGGATGTTGTCGACCGAATTAACAGTCATTATTGCTGTACCAAGCACCTCCGAGTGCGGTGATAAAACCAATTAGTAGAAATTAGAATTCAGAAGGCTTCACTTTTGGCTAATGAAGTTGACTTACTGTATTTATTTCACTTAAGTGGCAGGAAACCTTTTTGCTATTCCAGTGGAACTTGTTAATTTATTCACAGTTTATAACAGCTGGAGATACGCTACGGCATCCACTTCTCGTCTTTGAAATCCAGACTACAGTCCTACAGGTTGGTGGGGCATTTGGTTCCGAACTCGCTGTCATTTCAAAGCAAACAATAGAAATTTGAGGCAGAGTCAACCGCCGCGTTCGCGCTTTTCCAAAAATTTAGCTACCTGCCCCCTCCCCCGTCTTTAGAGAGGTTCCCAATGCGGCACCCCACCAAAGCCATCAGTTTTATAGTTGGGAAGCTCCCCAAAACGCCACCCCAATCACCATCCTCACCATCATGACTGTTTCTGAGTTGACTTACCCAACTTCGCCCACTTTTCTCTAAAACATCCGTCCACGCTTTCCCGGAGATAGTCATGCTTACTGAGCCCGAAATTGCGACCTCCTATCCAAAATCGCAGTGCGATCCCGCGTTCGTATAGTGCGAAGGACGTTCGACACTGTTACAACTCAAAAAATCAGGTTAATGGCAAATCAGAGATTCTCCCTCCACCCCTTTCAAATGAAGCTTAGTTTTAGAAATCTCGTACTATTAGCAGGTAGAAAATTCCGGAATCTGAATAACCCTTACTTACATGAACATTTAATAGAGTGGGCCATACTGCATCTCATGTCGCATATTAAACGCTGCCGACGAGCCTCCTGTCGGGTACTCATTCAGTGTGGCACCGTCATACCCTAGATGAGGTCAGAGAAAAACACGTAGTTGTACCACACTCACTAGTTGTGAATCCTATTTGAACAGTGTGAAAACAAAGTCTTTCAGGGATGAAACTGTTGGTGCTCTTCTTCCTTTGTGTCGCAATGGCTCATGCCTGCATACACGACGGAGTAATACGGCGCGAAGGAGAGGAATGGGTAGGTTTGAAAACTATGGAATTTTGAATTATTTCAAAAAATTCGAAACGAAATAGCCCCGAAGAAGACACAGATTTGTGGCTTGAGCCATTCAGACACGGTGAGCACTTGAAATGAGCGTGAATTACTAAGTTCCTGCAGCAGTCACGTACAATGCGCGTTCCGGAGTAACAAATCCACGAACACCGGCAACAACCCAAAAATGGCTTGAAAAATCGCAGGCGTGCGCGGAGCGCGCGCAAGTCAAGAGGGATCGTCCCCAGGTGCCGCCTCATCACACGCATGCGAACCATCCTCCAACTGTTACTTGAACGGTGTTCTGTATAGTTGGCATTCTCTTTTCACTGAGGGAGTGCAGAGAAAACGAGAAGTAAGAGGGGAGCACAAGCTGCAGCCGTCAATTCGTCTCGCAGGAACGTAGTAATTCACGCGTATTTCAGGTGCTCACCGTGCCCAAACGGATTAAGTCCAGATTTGTAATGTTGCAACTTTTATATGATATGCGTTAATTCCTTAATTGCTTGTTACCCTTGATTTTTCAAAATTTCAAACATTGTTAAAACAGTGTTCAAACTAGGTATTTGCTCAAAACCCTGAGCATGTCTCCACTTTGGAGGGGGTTGCGGGTGAATTCAGCAAGGGTCTTGCGTCAGGACACTGACCGACAGTGATCCAGGAACAGTGCGTCGAGCAGATCCCTGATTTCATCATTTTCGACGAATAGCTCTCCAGTTCACTGGATTAGGCCGTAATCCCAAGTATGAGTTACTTTAGAGTGAGAAGTCTGCTCTAGAATATGCTCAAATTTGAACATTCTATTATCGGCGCTCCTGTAATCGTGGCACGGAATTGATGGAAAATACCTGCGTGTCGCATGCGATGCGCTTGCCAAAGGACCGAAGGAGGGCCAAAGTGTGAAGGTTAGAGGCGATCTTTTTGAAAACCGTTGTTAGGTTCTGAATTGTCATCCTTTATACAAATAATATTTATGGTTAAAAATGATTAACGAAATTTACTGCCGGAATGCGAACTAAATTTTGATGCACCAGTAATTTCGCCCCACCCTGTAAAAATAGGATGTCAAGTCAAGATTTGTCCCCATGATGGTCTACAACATAGTGCCAACAATCCGGCAGTTTTTCGATTACTGAAGCCCAGAGCTGTGGCAGCCACGTGTCGAAAAGTTAGAGATCTCAATTTCGAGTTGCGAGTGATCATCGAATTTCATATCGCGTAGATGATGCTCAAGGGAAATTTTGCTCAAGGGCATGAAGCAGATGGTAGTTGGGTGGGGTCGCGTCTGGCGAATGAGGTGCATGGGGCTTCCCATTAAAGCTCAGCGAATTTTGACGAGACAACGTCGCGACGTGCGGACGAGCATTGTCGTGAAGAAGGTAAATATTGCACGTTTCGAGCGTTTCCGTCTAATAGCATCTGCCAAGTTCTGAAGCTGAGATGCGTACACCTCAGCGGTCACAATGAGTTTTTTAGGAAGAGGCTCGCAATAAAGCATTCTTTCAGAATCCCATCAATCACAGAACAAAACCTTTCTCTCGTGTAGCTCACTTCTCGGCTGTTTTGGAGGGGGGTTTTCCGCGAAGGAGCCACTGGCGACGTTGCGTAGGTTCACATGAAGAACCTAGTTCCCGCTTTCAGTAACCATGTTTTTGAGAAGATCCCTTTTGTGAGGGCACAGAAGCAATGAAGTGCAGACCCTTGATGACCCCTGGTCCTTGACGCTTTGTCGGACTCGCGTAATTTATGCGGTACCCATCTTGGGAACCCTCACGATAGCCCTAGCCTGGACATGGTTGTTGATAGTCATATGGCTGCATCCAAATGTCGTCGCCAGTTCACGGTTAGTAGCTATGGGTTTATCCTTTAAGGCATTGCGAAGAGCTTTGTCGTCTAGAAGGAGGTAGACCGTCAAGAACGGGGTTCATCTTAGAAAGAATATTGCCAGAATGGAATAGAGTGAACCAACGACGTACCGTGGATTCGGACACGATGCTCTCGTTGAACGCAGTACGGAGATTGGCGGCAACAGCTGGTACATTAGGGCCTTGTCACATTCGTTGTAGACAAAAGCTCGCAAATACCTTCCTTCATGAAGCCATAGTTGCGAAATACGCACGAGCGCTCATTGATATACCCATTGAAGCGAAGCCTCAGGAACCTTCTACCGTACAATATTGCGAAATGCTTTCGGCGGCTCCTCCAAGAAAATTTAGAGAAGGGAGAAAATCTTGGTCAAAACTTTCTCTCCAGCCTAATATTTGCTTGTTGCCCTTTACACAGGGAAAAGAAAGGGGGGGGGGGGGGAAGGCTAGGTTTTTTGCTCACAGCAAAATTTTAGCCGCACAGATCACGACTTACGGTAGAACACTCTTGAAGCAACAACCGAGAAATAAGATCGTGTCGAAAAATCTGTTGTGTGGGAAAGAGGTGGTACCATAATTATCTCAGATGTGCTCGAAAGCGAGCGCAAATGACGCTAGGGTTTTGAAAAGTGATTTGACGACTGATCTACGCTTACGGACGAGATACCTCGCGCACACCCATGGCACGCAACGTGAATAGCACGTAGCGGCTAATTTGAAGGCAAGAATCAAGATTAAGTTGTTGGGGTATTCCATTCGAATGTGAAATTAGGGGTGAGACGTGAACCGCCAGTGGGAAAAAAAAGGAAAAAATGATGAAATACAGAGGAAATACGAGCTTTTCGCTCTACGCTGCGGAAAAGTTCAAAAGGCCTGCAGGGAGATGAGAGATAATGTGAGCGCGGAGGGCGGCAGAGAAATCCGAGTGGAGAGAGCATAGCAGATCAACATTGCGACGCAGACAAAATATCGAGCGGTGGGAGGAGCGTGTCGCAATTGGTGGAGCGTGTCAAAGTCCCTAGCGCCCAGCGTATTAGTGACGCGTTTCGGTGCAGAAACGTAGCGCGCCTTCTAGTTGCGTCCCACGCACTTCTAGCCACTATAAGGGCTCATTAGGTTGGTCTGAGCCCAAACTTCGCCTTTAAATACGTTAGGTAAGGTTAATGAGAAAGCAAGTTCACAAAACTCGTCCGGCCCCGCCCCTTCCTCATTTAGAGAGAGAATTGTTGCTGATGGTTCCATCGGCGATAAGCATTGACCTTTTTTTTCACTTTCAGTCAGTTCGGATCCACAGTTTAATCATCTGCCGCTACCCCACCCATTGGACATGAGATTAATCCATAAAATTCCTCCACCATAAGCGAGAAAAAACCTTTGCTCGCTGTGTTTATCATCTTCCGAAAATGAAATCATCCGCTATCGCCATCCATCTGAAGGAAGCCCGAACGATGGTGTCTGGCTGCATGGCTATTCTGACGTCGCTCGTTACAAAGGCTACCATCACCTTTCTGTAGATTCCCAATTTTCAAGTGGAAGCATCGAGTTTAAATTCAGTGGACTGCGACTGATTCAGAATAAAATATAGATGTAGAGGGAAGAGGGTTTTTTGCTCACCCTAGCCCCCCCCCCCTTCCTTCTGCATGTGATAATCAAATCTAGTGACCACATTGTCGTAGAAGGTCTATGAATGTCTCTTGAGTGAATTTTATCAACTCTAGGTGAGCGGCCATTTCAAACTGAAATGCGTCCATCTTGGAGACACGGGGCGAATAGACATTGTTGGCTGTGTAACGCATCGAGGCAGTGTGGTAAGAAATGTTTCCTGCACGAGTAGCTTCGTTTATTTCGTACCAGTACACTTCAGTTAGCATTTTCCATTATTTATCTCGATTAATGGTAGAGGTAGGTCATTGCAAGTGGAAGAAGATCATGAAGCCTGGAATCTGCTTCTTTTTTCCTCTCCCGAACAATACGCCAATGTCTGCATGAACTTCGCTTTCCTCAGAATTTGCCAATAGTTTCTCACATGCATTCTTTCCTACTACTGGTGGTCGTCTCGTACAACGGTCTACAGCGGATTCGAGGAATAGCACCATCAGGCCGATGTCAGGCTTTGCGAATCGCGCGATTCGCTAGCGTCGCGATGCGGCCAGCAAGCCGTTCATTTGGCTATTACCGCAACGCAACCGTGGGCGCTAGCGAATCGCTAGTAGCGAATCGCGCGATTCGCAAAGTCTGACATCGGCCTTAGGCTACATTGTCGCAGTGCCCATTGGTGCTCGAGAAGCGGGACCCCTATTGGCCCTGGTTCGCGCGTTAGGCTAGTCTCATCGGTGCTGAAATCATCAACGCTAATGCTCTCTCTGCTAGAGCTTGACCGCGACGAGTGGGCGGGAAGTGGCGAAGGCGGCACGGAAGTGGCCATACTAGACTGTCGGGGCGTAGTACTCGCTGCAACATGCGCGTCATCCCGGACCCTGAGAACGCCGGCCTGTCTTTCCACAAGGCAGGCCTGCTATTTTCGACCTCCGACCTTATCCTGGGATCCTCTTCTGAAGGAGGGTCTAGGGTCGATAAGGTCGGGTGTCAGAGGTCAAATAAGGCGGAATATACCTGATTGACAGGCAGGCGCGCCTCCTGAGGGTGCGGGACGACACACGTTTTGCATCAAAGGGTATGCCCCAGCGGCCTGGCAGGTGGACACGACAGGATGCCTGTCGCGCGGCGAAAGGGCAGAGATGCAGACAGGTCAACGGACGGGTCGCAACGCGTACTGCAGCGATTTACTTATAGTACTTTCCATATTGCATAACACCGCTGTCTGACGTGTGTCTCTAGCGTCTGTGTCTCTGCCTTCTCGTCATGTATCTGTGTCTCTGCCTTCTCGTCGCGCGACGGGCTTCTGCACTACGCCCATAAGTAACCCTTGCCGTATGACTCTAGCAGCTTAGCATAGAGAGCGTTAGCGTTGAAGAGGACATTATCGATGAGACTCGCATTACTGCGGAAATCAAAAAGCAAAGAAAGGAATCTCATTTCTTGGGTTCTGGACCGTTTCTAATAGTTTTTTCTTCATCCCTGCACGACAGACCACCTCGACCTTTTAATGGGCTGAATTTGATCGTAAACTCCGCCTTTGATTAGCAGACTATTGGGTGTGAGCTTGAGTTTTGAATGGGAACTGAAGCCGCGGTAAACTAAAGCGCCCTTTTTCGTCCGTCTTTCTTGCTTGTGATATTGATGATGAATTCCTTTAATTTTCTTATCAATCGCCTTGCTTCCGATGTCTCGATCTTGCGAAATTCTCCTTCCCACATGCTCCTGCTTTTTCCATAGTTTTTCAATGGTCTTTTTTTTTCAACAGCTTTCATCGAGTTGTTGTTCATATGTGATTACCTGTTTACTCCTGCAAATTACTTCGCCTTTTTTCAGCTAAGCATCGGCAGCTATGAAATGCAAAATGGCTCCCTATACAAGTGTTTCAGAAAATTCGGCAATACTGTTGCTCTCGAGAAAACCGAATATGTTGACTAGAGCTCATTTTCGTATAAAATGTGCATTCCTCTGATGGTCCTACATGCAGTACAAACTCAACCGTGTCATAAAATATGCTCTATTTCTCGCAGATGAGCTTGTCGTAGATGCAGACTCTATATCAAAAATGCGATTACATAGGAAAAATTCGAAACCACACGTGCATTCGAATGCACTTGGTGCTACCGTATACCACCGTACTAATGGAACGATCGGATCGAGTGATGGAAAATAGCAATTAATTAAAGTGTGTGTCCAGGCATGGGATCGGCACGTCAGCGAGGAACTTAGGAGAGACCGCGAGGAACAGCCGGGAAAAACTTAGGATTTCTGAGTTTTCTTCCTTTGGGGGAAAGGTACAGCATTGTCGCTACACCCCGCTGCCCGATAAAGAATCATGCCGTAGAACTCTGTTGAAGAAGAGTCTACGATAAAAAAATAACCCAGATATAAACCAGGGTAGAGGTAGTTAGTGATGCATGGATGAAGAAGAAACCAAAGAAAACGCACTAGATCCCAGAAAGTGGAGAGTCTGCCACCTGTTTATTTTCGCGTTAGGCGTAACTCTTCGGTGCTGACCTCACCAACACTGGCGCTCTCTGCTAGAGCGGCTAGGGCCAAACAGCGAGGTAGTGGGCGGGAGTCGGCACGAGCGGCGCGAGTAAGGTCTTACTGAGACGCTCGAGGCAGACCCTTCGTTGCGGAACCAAGAATCGCCTCTTTTCCTTTTGCGGACTCCGACCTTTTCGGGGAATCCTCCTTTGAGTGAATAACGTGAATTCGTTCTTACGTTCATTTTCAGGCTTGGAAATGGTGTTTTGATATGGAAAACAGTTCAAAATACACTCCGCGTCGGGCGCGTCGGGGGTACCCCGAACCGAACCCGGAAACCAGGATATATAGCAGACAAGAAAGGAGTCCGACACCCGGCTCTGAGAGCCATCTTATCGGAAGCAAAAAACTCGACACTCATCGGCGATCACGATAACCACTTTACTCCCATCTCTTGGAGGTGTCGTACACACCGTATAGCTGTCAAAAAAGCACCGTATAGATGTTTCAAGCGGCACAGGCAGCAAGCAACAGGGGCCCCTTGAGGTGGTGCGAAAGTGGGGAAAATCCCGGAAATCATGCGTTTTTGTTTACATCCTCCTGCTGTCCTTCCCTGGGAATCATACCGAATCACTCTGAAGCTGCCCTGAAGGGACGCGACCATAAATGATGAAATTCGATCGTTTGGGTGAATGTATTTTGGAAAAGTCAAGTTTTTCTAACAACTGCAGGAGTGAGTGCATGCATGCATCTTGAAAACCTCCTGGTGAGGGCAGGGCATTCTCAGCGGCGCTGGGTAGGGCCGTAAAATTGCCAGTCGAAGGGCACTTGGAGTGTGAGTCATCTCTGAATAAGAAAAAACCAACCCTAGACCGGAGTGAAGCATAGGTGCACCGTGGTTTGAGGGAACGTGCCCTCGCCTATCTGCTAGTCGATCCGCTATTTTCCACGATCGACTTTCTTTTAATCGTTGCTATTTTCCACGATCGACTTTCTTTTAATCGTTAAGGAGCATATGGATGGGCTTAGGAAGTCGCTGGGAATGCATCGTGTTCAATGTCATGGAGACGTCGAATTTGCAATATCAGTCTTCATCTTGGCGGTCGAAACTGAAACAACTGCGCGCAAGACCCTAGTGGCTTTCTGGATTGCCGCCAAGCACCCTAAAATTCATAGAAAAGAGGAATGTGTGGCCATAACCCGTGACCTCGTGCCATTTCTCGGTCTCTGTAATTTCTGACCGGTGAGGTCGAGAAGGTGGAGGTAGTCATGCTCAGTCTACAATTTCAAGTGGTGGTGTGGTGGTCTCTCTCACTCCTCATCAAGGTGAGCTGGTAGCACTCCTCATTGACCGATGCCGACTGAGGGTTTCTAGTCTATTGGAGTTGTCCTCGGGATTGTTAGGGGCTTGGAGGGATCGATCACGAAGTTCTCGACTTTTTCAGGCTCTTAAGAAGGCGAAGAAAGCCGAAACGTCAGCCTTGTTAAGCATCACAATCTTGGAGAGGCTTCAATAAAACTATAAGACTGATCCGCTATTTTGTTTAGCGTTTGAAAAATCTTGATTAGAAGTGATGGTAAAGAAGCTCAAAAATAGGTTCCAGAAAATTGAAGTATCAGCCAACAAAAGCATCATATAAATGGGCTGAATAATTGCTCGAATAGGAATGTGGGTGCTGCTTCGCAAAAAATGTTTCACCTTGGATTTTTCATAGCAATAAATGCAAAGTGGTTCACTAATTATGGAACAACCTAATGTGAACAACTGATGACGCAAATAAGTAATAACAACATAAGTAAATGAATAAATAAACCTGACCAGTGCATTTCTAAAATTTGGATCATATGATCTCAAAGCAAGTTCTAATACGACTCAAAGATTCTGTTAATAGCTCACAAAAAGCAAATCTATGTTGCCCTCAAACAATACGTCCACGCTACGCTGAGAAAACCAGTCATTGAAAATGACGTCATTCTTTGATTTTCCAAAAGAAATACTCCATATATTAACTATTCGTGCACTGACATCATCCTGAAATACTGTTCCAAATTTCCCATAAAAAGCGTGAATTTGTCATGGCATTTGCGCGGGTGCAGCGAAAAAAGCAGGACTCTAAGCGAGTCACAAGAAGCCACAGACTCGTTAATTTCAAAGCCTGTTATGGCACTAATAATAGAAACGGTCTTTCTGGTGATACATTGAGGCAGCATGACGTTCAACATCACCATCTCTTATGCGTTTTTCGTTACTTCAGAACCTGCGATTGATGAAACCCCAGTTGGGGGGTGGGGGCCACTCATAACAACTTCTTATCAAGGTCTACATATCTTATCGAAGTAACTATCTGATCAAAACGGAGTTGCGGGAAACCCTCGTATCTAACCACAGCAGAGTTGAGGAAGGTATTGATATCTTGTCAAACGTAATCAGCATGGTGAAAATCCAGTTTGGGGGGGGGGGGCACTCCTTGCTGTCTTATCCTTAGCCCTGGAGAGCACTTCTCCGGGCTTTCTATCACAAGGATAAGATAACATGCGAATGGATCATTTTAGGCATCCATTTGATAAGAACCGGTGGATGTCCCAAATCCCAAGCATTCTGTCTGCTTCCTGCCCAGTAGTTTCCAAGTGGTAACCACCCTAGAACTCCTCCACCCTTAAACTTGGGTACAGCGTCCGTCACCGTGCTCCATAACCGTTTTCATGGACCATGGCAGGTACAGATATGGAAGCATCTCAAGGGATTTCCAGAATACACCGACACTTACCGAAAGTACATCTAAAATGATCTGATAAGGTATCATGAGCGCGTCATTCTTAGTCGTTCTTATCTCAACTCAATGGAGTGCCCCCCCCCCCAACTGGATTTTCACCATCAGCATATCTCTAGCTGAAGCGATGGCCTTCAACTGCTAGGATTGCTCCAATTGATAGCAAATTTGCATTGGTCGATGCTTGTTTCAGAAGGTCCTGGTTCTAAGGCACTGCTTTTGCACTATCCGAGTGGTAACATGCATACTCATCGCCAGAGCCTTTGCTCCGAATGAGGGGCGAAAATCCAGTTCAGGGGGGGGGCACCCATAATATCTTGTCTAAACAACAATATCTAATCAAAGTAGAGTTGCGGAAAAGCCCTCATATCTAATCAAATAGTGACTGCATCTTTCTCTGAGACAATGGCCTACGATTGCTCGGCCACACAAATAAGTAAATGTTACCCTGATCTAGTATTCTTTACCGAAAATAGCTGCTACCCTGCTCATTCTTTTCGGTTCTACTATGTTGACTGGCCGGGAATGAGAGCTATGTCGAAGGAGGGTTTGACAACTGGCTTGCCTATCTAGGTATTCCTATCTTATCGCACACTCACGGCCTGTGCTGTGATGTGGGTCAGATAGAAGTGCCTTTTCGCTACTTCGCTTTGATTAGATATTGTCGCTTGGATAAGATATCATGGGTGGGCCCTCCCAAGTAGATTTACTGGATATTTTCACCTTTTCGCAACTTCATTTCGATTAGATAGCCATTTTGATAGGATACGTAGATGAGATATTTTGAGTGCCTCTCCCCCCCCCCCCGAGCTTGTGTTTCACCCCTGCGATCTAATAAGTAATAGGTTGTCGATACGTAAAACGGAGCTACATAGTTTGTGGTGATAGGTCACAAGTGGGGAAGGGACTGGGAAAAACAGCTCAAAACGTGCAAAATCACACATCGACGTCGATCGTATGGGCAAGAGTTGCGCTTTGCCTCAAAGAGGGCAATTCGCCCACATGGGCCTTACTCGGGACAACTCGCTTACTGTATCGCAGTATCTGCCGATATCCGAAGATTTACCCACCAATATGAGATCCTCCTAAGACCGGAACGCAAACTCCGCCTATACCGTCAGCGCGCAACATGATTTTGAGGATTCTTAGCAGTTTTTTGTTTTACCTTAACAACTGACCAACCTATAGAACTAAATTAATTTTCAATGCCTACCTCTTCAATTGCAACGTGTGTCTTTGAGGCCTCTTTATGTTGTACCATCCAGATTGACTTGGCAGGAATCGTAGTCCCTCCATTCTTTCAGGGCGTAGTTGATGGATAGTGTCAATCGGAGCGCTTACCGCTAGCACGGTAAGGGGATCAAATCTTGCACGGCACGACTCTAAACCAAAAGAAGCCTTCCAATTCTCCTAGCTTGGTGAAATGTTGTGAATCCTGTTGAGAGCACACATCTAGAAGCTAATTCCAGAACCCCTTGTATAGGCCAGATCGTATTCAAGAGCCACTACTATCTTGAATGGAAGTATTATTTGTAGCATGTTTAAAAGTTTATTCATTTATTTGTTTCTATTGGGTTTATTAGCTCTGAATGACTTGTCCCTGCCCTTATCCTCACTTCATATGTAGCAGGCAAATAAACTTAATGGCTGCGAACAAAAAAATTCGTATAGCGAGGGGTGTTGTTTTGAAGTTCGACCTCTCATGTTCATCCATTGTCCGTTATGCATAGCCTTACCACTGTTTGCATGGTGTGAAAATGAATGATTGTTTTCAGAACGAACTAGTAGCGTCATTACTTCGATGAAGTTCTTGAGCTCTGATGCAACCTTATTATTACACGAAGATATAATTTGCACTTTCTCCCTTTAACTCTTTCAGTTCAACGCTCAAAAAGGAGTAGCTAGGCTATGATTATTTCGTTGCCCACGGAACTTTATCTTTACTCTGAATCGGAGCGTTTCAAAGCAGCGCGATATCAAGCAGGTTACAACAAATCCAAGTTATTGCAAAATACCGGCGCTATCGCAAGATGCGGGGGCATCCTATAGGATTAAATCCAAGAGGGCGAGGAATTTTGGTAAAAGGAAAATTGCTCGAGCAACCTGAAGTCTCCACTCTCCACTCAAGGCTTAGCTGCGATTCTAACAACAAGAAGTTGTTTGACGCGGTTTCAAGTGCATTGCCACCACAATGCCCCTTATTTTACAATAGTTCCTAAAATGTCTTTTATGGTTTATATGGTCCTAGAATTGAATAAATCTTGGATAGTTGTGGGGGCTGGAAGTCGGAAAAGGCAACAAAGGACAAAACATCCGGCGTTGATCAAACTTTTCGATGGTTGGTCTGTTCAATTTCCATTCGAAATCACAGTAGCATCTGAATGTGGTAGAGCTCACACAAGGACTTGCGAGGCCAGATCAGTTCTTTAAAGCCACAAGTCAGGCTCAGTGGACCAAACCAAGCCCTTTTGTCGTTTCTGTGCATGGCCACACACCGACAAAGACGCTGCCATGCTCAGAATCGCGAACGGAGCCGTAATTAGGCCCCAGGGCATGTATTTACCGCTCCCGCCGCCTTTCCCTGCTCTCTCCGCCCACTTTCCGAGTTTGCATAGCCGGCATAACGTGTGAAATAAGCTAAAATGATTGCCGTATCAACCGAAGAAATAGCTGGCATATCCGGAAAACTCGTTTGGACGTGCTCCTCTCCCAAGCTGGCCTTCTTCACTGCCGGGGTTCGAGGCTTTCGTTTTCGGCCATGTCGACGATTTATTTTCGTTTTTTCTTCATTGTCGTTCCAGTTCCCATCTCTGTAGTCAGTTTCAATTCCCATAATGCCCAAACACGAGCCTGACTTTTGCCTTTAATCTTGAGAACTCGACTCTCCGGAATCGCTCTCGTTGAAGTCTGACCATTCTGATATGATAGCTGAGCTGATGGCACGGTTTGCGTGGCCGAAATTCGACCAGTGTCTGACATCGGACTGTGCGAGTAGTATGCGGCGAGTGCGTGACGATTCAATCGTGGCAGTGGCTAGGTCAGCGCGCCGGCCGCCGTATCCCGCGATGCCGCGTCGGCCGTTGTTAGAATTCAGTGTCCTTACATTGGGGAATGTGCGATTAGATGAAGTTTCCAGTCCTGAAACAGGGGATCTGAACCACCTATCACTTTGAAATGCAGGTTCCTTGTCCCTGGCCATTGTTTACAAACTTTCCTGTCATGCTGATGTTAGTGCTTTCCTCCTTTCGTCCCACTGTCTAGGACCGTATTTTTCGATTGAGCCAGACTATCGCTCTCTTATAAAAATTCGGGCAGTCGGTTAATAAAGAAGTCAATTTATGTTGAAAAGGGCAACCTTTAAATGGCACAAGCTTTGTAGTGTGAGGCTTGAATCACCTCGAAGACCTCAAGATGACGCTTGTTAACGCTCTCTGATGTCTTGAAGTTTGGACTTATCAGTTTCCTTACTCCACCCCCAGCATATGGGTATGGACCGTTATAGCAACTGTGCCATGAGGGTTCTGGAAATTGGATGCTGTGGTATGGGACGATGCGCTAGTCCAAGCCAAACATAGACAAATAGAG
>KZ345001.1:707448-718975 GCA_002352805.1 Teladorsagia circumcincta
CATCAGACAGCCTTGCTAGAAATTATATTGACCCAAAAAATGTTCACAAAAACATACGGATGGTCGGCTACATGGCACACGCATTTTTGATTTACTGCTATGTTCTTTGAACCTATGAAATAGGCACAAATGAGCGCAAAAGCAGTAAATTGCCTAGTCTTCATCAAGGGCACATGGTCGACACCTTTCTTCTTTGAACCCAAGGTCTCGAAATTTCTAGAAATTACCTTAATTGTTGAATCATTGAACTAGTCAATGGGTAACCCATCAATCGAGATAAATTGCGTTATGTGTTAATCAAAACAAATCATGAAACGGGACGCCTCTGCAGCAGATCAACCGTCGCTCTCGCTACGACCTCCCACCCCCCCCCTCCCGGGAAGGAGAGGGCTTCAGTGCAAATTCTCACCCCCCAAGAAAGTTTCATTGCGACTTCCCAGCCGGTACACGTGAAGGACTAATAAATACGGCCACATTCCCTTCACTAGTACCTCACTACCTTCACTGTTTCTATAGCACTCGATTCTAAGACCACCTTTCACATTCCAACCCCTCTCAAGACCTCTTCGTCAGAAGTGAGAGGGGAGGAAAGATACATGTAACCGAAGGAATGGTGAATGCACCTACGCGCTAGTTTTGCTCCCATTCCGTAGATTATTTCTCAAAATTGTGAAAAATTGTAGAAAACCCTTGCAAAACGACCCTCTCTCACAAACACAACCCCTTCGACTTCCGCAATACAAACCCCTTTCGTCCATGACAATTCTTGGTCGACCCAAACATGATGCTCACAAAAGTCACAAATACGACCCTACCTGTTGATTCTCCGCACGGGTGCTTGACCCAGTGCAGCGTATGCCAATGGAAACCGGCGGCTCATCAGGGGGATAATAAATGCAGAGTCATTCTCCTTGATGGAAGGGATCATCTGATCACCGGTAAGACGCGCTTTACTTGAGTCTGAACAACCAGAACCTGTTTCACCTCATTACATCATTCTTCTTTATTCCTTTCTCTCAAGGACAATCATTAAGTTCATCAGCCCTTTCAAATCCCACTCCATAGACTGGTTGAGAAAACTTGTCCAGCTGGTTTAGTAGGCTGGCTGGCACTTTATTACCTTCCAACTGAGGGGGGGGGGGGGAAGGGGAAGGTCTTCAACAAAAACCACGTCACAGTGTAACAGATCCCGAATGCCTGCCTAAATGGACTGGAACTCTTATGCCGAGGTTTATGCCCCAGGAACAATGGGACCGAGAGAAACCGAATTCCATTGCCCTTCTACTATAAGGCTCATCGAAATTGTGAGACATATTTTGCGCTGTATGTATCTGATTAGTATTGGAATGGATGAATTAATTCGGAATTAATTTGACAAGCAATGAGCAAAAACACCCGAGAAACATTTGCATGTTGCAACCATCCGTGCAATGATAGGCGACTGATACGACAAAAGTAGAGGTGGTCTGCTAAAGCTGGATGAAAATCTGTTACTGTTTCAGGCATATACTACCCTTCCTTCCCCTCCGAACACACCACCACTAGTGAAGAGGATCGCCTACAGATGCCCTTTCAACTTCCACAGGGCGACCCCTGCTACGTAGCGGCGGTTTATTTCGGCCAACACCAAATACGATGCACTCGCTACAAAAATCACTAAGACCTGTCAGACTCTGCAAAACGCGCGAATCGCGCGATCCGCAAAGTCTGACATCGGCCTAATAGTACTGCTGCCCTTTCAGCGAGCGATTGACTCTTGTTCCCACCGGTCCACTACATGGACAAGATGCTTGCGGCCATCCTTTCTGGTTTGCTCAACTGGTAACACGATCTATGCCTTGTGTCAAACACTGTCCGAGAATTGACTGGCTCCAAATCACTTTGGAAATCAGGTCGCATTCAAATATAATTGCAATCATGAATGGAAGTTGTAGCGCATCCTGTAATAGACAAACGCTCAGTGTTGTGCTCTTATGCTTTTATGCTTCCTAGTGTCCCACTGAGATCGACTTTGATATAATGGGGTACCCGACAAGAGGCCCGTCGCGCGGCGTGGTGGTTTAGACGCAGACGCGTCAGTATCCGAGTTGCAGCGCGCACTGTATCGATTTGGCGTCAGGTTAAATAGAGTTCACCATATTAGGTCTCATATCGCACGTACGCGCTGCGACTGTTCGCCGACCCATTTGTGCCTCTGCCGTCTCGCCAGCGGAGAGTCTCTGTCGGGTACCCGAAATAATTGTTTCTGCCGGCATGCAGGACTACCGGAACTAGTTCTTCGGATGTTGAACAGTATTTTGCTCGGTTATGATTGTATAGAATTTTCAGATCCCACTTTTCATATTCTATTCACAACACAGGGAATTTCATTCGGATGGCCATTATCGAGAAATGAGGGGCTACTGAAAGTAGGGATATCCGCTCAAAACTTCCGCGTCTCGCAGTGATTGCAGGCCACCAATCATCTCTACCGAATCACCTATCCCTTTTACCCTCCCCTTCCGTTACCACAACCAATTATGAGCTCTTGATTTTGAATGTTCATTGCTATTTTATCATTTTATATGTATGCCTTCTCTTCTGGATGACTTTACAATTCTTCTTGAGCGATTGTTATTCTAACAAAAAATATGAAGCGCTGCCGAACTTTTTTCCGGAATGCGCAACAGATTTTAATTCCATTCAAAATCGTATTAACATTTGAGTGCTATTCCGCCTATACATGACAGCCAGAGAGCCGCTAGCCGCGGCGTGGCATTTCGGACAAGCTTTGTAGAAGTTGAAATTTGGTGAAAAATGGATTGCTTAACTGATCCAGACCAACGACTGTATTCGATCAACACTGTGTTAGTGGCGCCTCTTGCTGCTACACAATCTTCATCCAATTGTTCAGATTCTAAATTGCTTATTTAGGCGCTATCGCAAAGTACAGGGGCAATGTTATGACAATGTCTTTAAGGTCGCTTTGTTGTATTTTGTTGAGAACGGAAGCAAGACTCAGGCGTGGGACGAGAGTCTCGGAGGTGCATGAGCATTTTTTACTTTCCCCGAAGTTCCTACCCCTAGACTTAGTCCTGAAGGATCCCCCTATTTTGCGATAGCGTCCATATTTCTTCATGACTACAGCAGGAATTGCCACTGTTCGCTACAGTGGGTGGTCCATCACATCATTTGCCATACCTCTTTCAGGGCAGGAAGCAACTAAATGAACGGCTCAGAATGCCGGGGTGTGTTTCTGTTGCGCCTGTTCCTTAATTCCACTGCTTCAAGGAAGAAATTTTGGCGTTGTTCCGTAGGGATTTCAATGCAAAACCAGACTGCCAGGTGATTGCAGCTCTTCAGCTTTCGTATCGTCGTTAGGGGCGGATCCGAATAGCCATAAGGTGTCTGCCGGCCGTACCCGCCCACAACTCCCACCACCAACTCCTTCTCCTCCTCTTCATCGCCGCATTCAACGGTCAACACTTTTCTTGGCTGCACCCAGATAAGCGCCACGTTGCGCGCCTCTTGGCCCCATTCATGAAATGCGGTGGTTCGCAATACTATTCGTGTTAACTATTATATCGACAAGATCAATAGGTGAGTTGTTCTATGAGTCTCATCTGAAATCATCTGAGATGAAGCAGCTTTGAGATTCTCACTCCACTCCACAAATCACTTCAACCATACTGGTTGATGGATACTAGTAGAAAACTTTTATTGATGCTTGATTTACTCGCATTAAAAATGCAAATCTCTTATAGTTTTTGATTTCAAGTTATTATACTTGGGCAGACACGAACACGCTCAACTCAGCTCAAATACCCAAGTAATTTTCAGTTAGATTCGGTCGACAGGTAGATACTTTTTAGTTACTTCTTACTTCTCGACCGCTATTCGTCCCGGGCACGCCAAAAAACGTAGATCGCACATTTTCCAAGCAGCTCTTCTTCGGAATTTTCTGCGCCACAGTTGGCCGTACTTACTACTTTACGAGAGGGTCTGCCCATCGAGTAGAGGGTTTGCCTCTGGGCTCTGTTTTCCACATTACTGTTAGGTACCAGTCAGTCACTCTTTTGCTCCAGCGATCATCGGTGAGTGGCAGGAAAACGTTCGAAGTAAATTTGTCTAGATTTTGGGAGGAATGTAAGGTAGGCCTTTGATTTTCTATTTTTTTTTTAATGAAAGTGGCTGTCTTCTGACTAGCTCCCTGGAAATCGTACTTCAATATCAACTGTTCCCCAACACGAAACAGTTCCCTTCTTTATGGCAAATGGACGAATGGATGGGCTATTTTTTCCCAGAAGCAGCTGGGCTAGATTACTGTATTCACCATTCCTTGGACGTAAAAAAAACTCACGCGGCACGATGGGCATTTTATGGTTTGTTTACTACAAATGCAATAATGCAACACAGAATGTCATTTTCTCTACCGCGAAATCACTCACACATCATCGCTTTTGTCTGATAATTAGCGAGTTTCATTTTTCAACCTTAATAGTTATTTTTCTGAATACTTTTAATCTATCTTTGTTGGTGTGTAAAGACTAACAAAGAAAAGCCAAATTTTTTGAGTTTTGCTTTACTGGATTGTTTATTCATTTACTGGTAAATCACGGAAAGGCATAACGTCACGCACTGTTATGAAAGATATCCTCATGGCAGTACAATCGGTTGACTTTATTTGATTAAATACGTAAAACTGTTATTCAAAAAACTCTATAAAACTAAATAGGCTAGTTTGAATTTCAGACGGCTCCTTCTTCTCCCTAGCGTTAATCTCGTGCAGTCGCGGAATCCGCTAAAGTGATTCCTTTTGTGACTTCAGACATATTTGTGGTGAAGGGGATCTCCATCTATCATCCTGGGCCTGACGCTGGTACTGGAACCGTTTCGCAATTTCTATAGGGCATAGTTGAGCCTCGGCAGGGATCGAACTCGCGGCTGTCAGAAGTGGAGACATGACTGTGACACTCCTAACTGGTCGGCCATCCTTGCCTCCCTTTGAATTTCTAGACGGCAGGCGTTCATAAGGCGTCATATATAAAGACCGCATAATAAAGGCGCTAGAATATAGGTGTGAAATATGAGCCAACGAGCACTGATGGCCAATTATTGAGCCACACCACAACAGCGATGGGGGCTAAAAGCACCTTTTGGCTCAAACACGGATTTTCAGATATTCGCTCATGGGCACCTATGAAGGCTGTGGACCTAGCGCGGGAACAGCTTTTCCTCTGTGACTTATTCGAGGAACCAATCATTAATTAGTATGTTATAGTTCCAGTAACCTTCCTGAAGTTCCCTTCACAGTTTCTTTTCCAAAATTATGATCCCATGGAGATTTTTCCTTCTGTGAAGGCACTAAAAAGGCTCTAAACGGCTGTTAAATCTCCAGAAGAAAGAGCCAAAGCCCTTGAAGCAAGCCGTGAAACTCTCGTTGGAACCAGTTGAGAAAAAAAAACGTGAAAGAAGCTCCAGGAATAATACCGGTATCGTAGCCTTCTGAAATAATGACGTCACTCTTCAAATCGTGGTGGCAGTGCCATTTGGTTTCTTCAACTCTGAAAAGACAATGATTCCACGATGAAAATAGATGTCCATATTCTTCTAGCAGGTGCAAAAAAGGGCAACAAGAGCGTGTTGTAGGATTTTGAAGCCTGCTGCCTCAATTAATTGCGAGATTTTCGACTGCTTTTTTGGAAGCAATTTTCGTGACACTTTCTTAAGAACAATCCTGTTGAGACGACTGCGATTATTTTCTCAACAACAATAGCAGGGTTACTGTAAAGTGCTTTTGCCAGCATACTATTTTGGATAAGGTGGGAGGTTCATTGGTGTAAACATGAGCTATGAATCAGTTTTGACTTTTCATTGCTACCGTTTCACTAATAATTAGTTGCGGAAAGATGGCCCACGCAAGTCGGCTACCCAGACCCAGATATATCTGCAACAAACAGCTTCCGCCATAGTCTGCCATTCAGGTCGAATGCAGATACAGATGTCTTGCTAATCTTGTAATACGATATTATTCAAAGAAAGGATTATGCCATTTATGCCTCATATTACTTGGATAAGTCGCTTATTTTCCTCCAAAAACTTATGATATTGACAGAAGCTCTAATCTTACTTGTTATGATGAGTATGAAGCCGACTGAGAAGGTTGTGATGAGCATGAAGCTTGTTGAGGGGAGCGATGACGTCACTGTCAAAATGGTGCATCCGTCGCCGATAGAAATTTTTCACCAGTTGAATTAACTGGTAAAAACCTAAAAACTGGTACCTGTCGGTTCTGTGTAGTATCGCCAGTCGTCCCTGACACGAGGCAAGACACCTATAATTTGCATCTGTAGACTGAGTTATGCATGACAAGATCAAGCGCGATTCTTCCATCAACCTTCAAGGAGGTGCCAGACTTTTCGACCATCCACTAGCGAATCCGCATTTAGTCGCCGAGTGTGACACCTGCCCTGTCTGGTGTCCCTAGCCATGGTGACACCATTTCCTCTCGCATAGACTGAGAAGTGAACCATGAATTTTGAATTCCTCTTTTCATTGTAGCCTGTCCAGATATTTGTGATCAGCGTCTTCCAGAGTGTTATTGCAGAATGAAAACAGGAACACTTTGCGTCAGAAAAAAGTGGTCGTTTATCCAGAATTGCGCTTATTCCGCTTGGATTCCGCTCATAGTGACGGAATTGGTGTAGTGTCATGTAGAACAACTTATCAAGCATATGATCCTTGTCTCAGAGCCGAATCAACTCTCGCCCAATTTCGGTTGATCCTTCCCTTTTACGGAGTCAAAAAGCCGGTTGCAGGTTTATTTGGAGCGTTCAAAACGCGGCTTCTTCTTCTATTTATTTCCTCATGTTACTTACGCAGCCCAACGTCTCTTCAATTTTATAAAAAGCAAAACACGTGGCGCATTCCGGAAAGTATTGATTACTAAAGAACTCCTTATCCTGCCAGCTCTTTCCATGGTTAATTTATCTACAATAATTCAGTAAGAAAAGGCATTCTCGAGTTCTATGGCCATGCTGTACCTCTCACTTTCTCTGAACGATGAAACCCGCTTCCATTCCTACCCAAGCCATTAAAAGAGGATTTCACGATAAAAAAAAGGTCGAAGAAGGGGGGAAACTAAATTAGTGAAGAGACAGGCAAATTTTTTGAGCGTGCAGACCTACGCACAATTCACATTGAAGGATATGCTCCAGCGATCAAGAATAGCCTTCCCTTTGGCGCGATTGGCCCGGAACGCCCACCGACTACCTAATCACGCGTCGCAGGGTTATACGCTGCGAGTGATCAGACAGCAAAGAGAGCGTTAGCGCTGAAGAGGGCATAACAATGGGAGTCGCATCAATGTGGAAATCAGCGGGCATGGAGTGGATCCCATGTCTCGGATTTCAGGCATTTCATTGTCTCTTCTTCATCCCTGCTTCACTGATCACCTCTACATCTACTTCCAGGAAGCAACTTTTTCATCGTGAAATTCACCTTCAAATTAGCAAAAAAACATTGATGAGGAAAATTACACTCTTTAGCTTCATGCGTAAACAAAACGCGGAAGCGTTTGTCGTTAAAGAACCTGAACCTAGTCGGAGCTCATCCTGAGCAGTTAAGCCATGTTGAGCATCCAGCATTCCGCATATTCCTTATATGACCATATTTTATTCAGCGGCTGTGCACGATTAAAGCTGTACATCCGCTATTTGGACTTATTTGTGACGTTCATTTTCCTTTCGTACTGAAATGAGACTATGTGAAGCTCTCATGTCTCGGATATCAAATGAGCTGTACCGCTTTCCAAGCGCTATATTTTTGTGATTGTCTCTATTAGCGGTTATAAATTGAGTAATTCCTCAGAACGACCGAAGATTCTGTACTTTTATTGGGAAATGACATCAATCAGCCCACATAATTGCTCCGAAATTGCCGAATCTAATAGTCTCTCCAATTGTTTCAAAATTAGAAAATATTTTAAGACCAAATTAGGATGACGTTGGTATCCTGAATTGCCCCAAGATCACTCCTGGTTTTGCTGGGTTAGCAATTTGTCTTCCCTAAGCAATTTAGTACGGAGGATAATTGTTCGAAACAAATTTCTTCGCTGGACTCTTTCAAGCCGGACAAGCATAAATGAGTGACGTGTCTCGTGGTTCATCTTGTGGGCTCCACTCGTCATCCCCTCGGAGAGGGCGAGGGAGTGTTTTGGCCCTGTGGTCTTCCTATCTTCCAGATCATGACTAAATTTGCTATTCCTCCATTGCGTGGCCGAAACGCTTTGTTTTGCCTACAATCCCAGATGTCAGAGCCTAGATTTAGAGCTGAAAGCTGTGAAATATTCAAGAGGACGGCTATGAGACGGAAACAATTCAACGTTTTCGAAGACTCCCGGCTACTACGGGAATCCTCCCTCATCGGCGCTCACTTGAAAAAGTGGAATCTATGTTTACCCTAGGAAGAACTCATTGAGAGACGATTCCATAAATTGTGGCGAAATGTTGGCAAGCCCATTTTTATTTCAAGATTCTTCGCACATTCATAAAGAATTTGGTAGGGGCGCTCACGTGGATGTTTGGTCCACATAAAAAAAAACCCTGAAAAAAAAAACGGTAAATTACCCTAGAATCTCATGCACAAGAGCGTTTTCATTTTGTCAGAAAAGGTTTGGAAAACACGCGTTTTTTACAAAAAGAAAACATTTCTCCAGATTCAAATTCTTTCTTAATAAGTTTTTTCCGCAAATATTTATCGTACTTTGACTTCAACACGCAGCAACCAGTAGCATTGATAAGCATAGACCACTCTTATCCATAAGGTCCTGCTATCTATGAGAGGTGCTGTCACAAGGTATTGGTTATCCTCTGAGCTAAGCCAGGAGTGACAGGAAGTCAGGGGTCGATGAAAACTGCTCGCGCTTCCTGGAGTCTTTCTTTTTGTCCCCAGCCCCTACTTCACCAACAAAGGGTGGTCCCATTTTCAATAAAAAGTAACGTTCTATGTGGTTCAAGTGAAGCGCCCCACAATCCCTATACCTTGCAGAAACGCCCTATAACTCTAAGGGGTGCAAGCAGGTTTATGCGAAACTCAGGATTCTTAATTTTCCTCACAATCCCCTACTAGTTATCCGTCTGCGGACCGACAAAGTATCCAATTGTTCTGACCAAAATTTGGTTAACCAAGCTTTGACCTTACCCTGCACTGCTTCAGTTCATTTCCATTATGCATAGTATTGATCTTGACCATGAATTGAATTATACTAACTGAAATTTCCAGTCGAAAAAGCCCATCACTTTGAGTTAAAAATGCAATCTTTCAGAATGTGAATGTTTAGACATATTCCAAAGCACCCAGAAGAATTGGGAAAAGTGGTGTAGTGTTGGGTCAAGTGACGTCAGAATTCGGTCCTGGATTGCGTGGAATCCAGGCGAACAACGCCTTCCACCTCTTCGGTGTCTGATAGTTAGTGACATACTCATTCGAGAGGGTAAACAGTACTTGTAGACACCGAAATAAGCTGGTCCACGCAACTTATTAGATAGGGTCAATCCCACCGAAAGGGCAGTACGATTTTGAAAGCAAGCAGAATGTCCAAAAAAGAGGATGGATCATCGAAGAAGGTTTTGTCCTTCGACCCGACCTAGAATTTGAAAGATTCCTTGAACTTTTGTTTGCCAATTTGACGTACATGTGAGTGATTTAACATCCTTCCAGAGGACTCTGGCACCAACCAACAGCCTCGGAGGGGTGGAGGGCTTGTGGTTGGTCTGGACCGTATACGTTCCGGGATATGATCCCTGGACCGTGCGAATACACTCCACTTGCTAATTTTGGGTCGTTACCCTCGTATTTGGACAGTCTCCAATACTTCCCTTTCTATTACGAGTGACGTAGTACTTTCATAACTACTCCCAAAACTATTATTATGCTCTAATTATTGATGTAACCTTCCCTGAAACTATTTTAGCGGTTGATGATAGTGTTTCCACCTTTTGACAGCATCAGTTTCTACTTTTCGCTAAACCAATTAAGGCCTGCTCTAGCAATTAGAAACACAGGCAAGAGAAACGTGGTTAGCTCAGGGAACTAAATTAGGTGATTCTTTTGAAAAGTCGGTGAACATATATTTTGAAGCATCTGTACGAAGGTTGCGAAACCTGGCCGTAGAGAGGTGGGACACCTTTTGCCTGTCAAAGAACGCACGAAAGATTCTTAATGGCCGCATGCGATTATTTTCATCTGCATAGTCTCCCTGCAGAATAGGTGAACGGTGGACATTTTACCCACGTTTGCATGCTTTAATCAAAATAATAGCATGGATAATATGACAATAAAGTATTTAGCCCTGTCCAATCCCTTGGGATGCCCCAAGATCCCTCACACTATCCAGAGTAATGATCCAAAATAATAAAGACGCCTTCATGAATTTATTTTCTCACCCTGAATTGAAGCATTCGATCAACAGTCAAGTGAGATGAAGTTGCCAAACCAGCTTAGTGGCAGTTAGTTGGTTTGTGTCGCCTGTCTTAAACTTCTTGAACCATCTTTCAACTTGGCTTTTACTGATTGTTCTTTCGCCAAAAAGTTCGTTGAGATTGCGGAATGACTCTGCCGCCTTCCATCCTTTCTCGAAGTGGTAGAGCATAATGTGGCGAATATGAAGATGATTTTCTGTACGCATTTTTTTCAGGTAAAACCAGTAGATTATTCCTACGAAAAAACTCGAACTCAAAATTCAAATTGTATCAAGAAAAGAAGGCGCGAAAAAAGCCGCAATAATTGTGCATCAACCCAATATTTCAAAGGCTAAAGCGATGTAGTGGTAAGTGGCGTCACTACAAATTCCGAGCTATTTCGAATCCCCTCATAGTATTTGTTTATTTGTTTACGTAAGGGTGGTGAGTTGGCAATGGCGCCGCTTACCACACGTATAGTTTAGTTAACAAATCCTCGGAAGAGCTGAAGGACTCTTCATGTTTTGGTTCTCTTTAGTAGAAAGACATAACTAATTGAGCGAAGGATGTTTGGTTGATGAGCCGGCGCCGGTTCCGATCGGATGGGACCAGAAAGTCGTAATAGCATTTAGGGGAATATACAAGAGAGTAGCCACTTGTTCTGACAGCCATATTAAGTAGCACCTCGAAGATCACCATTCAGCGAGCATGTCAATATCAAAAAGCCAGTAGTTCTATTCCAGTACTACAACTACGTTAAAAGTATGCTTTGCAATGACCAAAAAGCAGCTCCGCTAAGTTGACAGCTCATTAGGGAGCTTAAAAATATTCTCGCTTATGGCCTTGTCTTCTTCTCTCTAGCGTAGATCCCGCCAGTCGCAGGGTTCGCTGTCTTTGTGAGCCGTCGCCACGTTGTTCTGTCCAGGGCATCTTCTGCAGCAGCCCTAACCAGGGAGGTCTTTCAGGACATGGAGCGTTTTTCCAAAATGGTTTCCTGCACTTAGTAGAGACTTATGTGAGTAACACAGAACCATGGTCCGTTTTTCCTTAACGCTTCCAGGAAGGTCAGAATAGTGAAGAAGAGATGG
>KZ345001.1:724078-739579 GCA_002352805.1 Teladorsagia circumcincta
CAAGGGGGTCGCAACTGGACCCCCTAGATAGGGGGGGTCGCAAAAATTCCGAAAATGTTCGAACGTGACGGTTGACCCTGAGCGGAGGGCGTTCCGTGCCAACTGCGCCAAATTGAAGGCCATGCCAGATCGCCAGGATATATCCCTCGATGCGAATCGCGTGTCTATCCGCATTCTTTGGGGCCCGCCTGTCTCTCCACCAGGTAGCTTTCCCCTTCTTCGACCTCCTACCTTTTCGTGGAATCCTCCTTCAGGTCCTTTTTTTGCAGTCCTACGGAAGTAGTTAAATGATTCGTCAAAAACATGCATAGAACGTAATCGAACAAAAATTACGATTTCGAAATCGTCGAAGAGCGATTTCATCGTACGACCGCGAAATCTCGTCATCCTAGCATTTTCGCATTAGTCACCTCGGTTACCCGTCCAGTATGGCTTCCCATCATGTCTGATCCGATCATGAGAAGTGAATTGAGCCTTATAACAAAACGTTATGAGTCAAGTCTTCCCCAGAGTTCGAACCACTTTGGGGGGTATTTTTGGCCCTCAAAAGTCAAGAGTCTCACGCGACTAAATCGAGGGTCTTATGCGGAAAATATTTTCGGCATAGATGAATAATTAAACGAGCTCGTCATGAAGCTTGCTTAAGCTCGATCTCTCCATAGCTATGAAAACATTGAGATGGATAGAAATAGATCTGCATAGATTAGCCCTGATGCTTCGAAATGGTGGACCTGGCGAATAAAAGCGTTTCTTCGTAGAGCAACAAAGTGACGTGGTTGGCTGAAGATAAATCTAGGTATGTGCCTCAAGGGTTGACAACTAAAAGTGGTTCGTCTGGGATAGAGGCGAAACAAACCACCTTCCTCTGTCATAAGTTGCCCTTGAACACATCTATCGTTTTCCCCTCATAATTAACGAAAAACCCGTATGCAGCTGTTTAGGTCCAGCATGAATTAGGTCATTCCAGGACACCAGATAGATGAGAAACGCGTTGCGTATCAGAGGATTAATCGTGATGGTTCCGTCGTCACCTTTCTACCCTTTTGCCAGGCCCATAAAAGTCATGCCGTAAACTATTTTGATGCTTCCTCTCACTGAATATGTGTTTTGTTTCCCTTCTTACCTTCTTGTATCTCCTTACTCGAAAAAATAGCGGTTTCTAATTTTGATTTTCCTCGAAAACAGGTGCACTAGTCGAGCTTAATGGGTCCTCGAAGGATCGTGTACATTTACGACGTTTTCTAAAAGGCGGGTTCCGAGGGGGTTCGCATGGTCAGAGCTAATGTCCCTAGCAAACTACTCAATATTGAATCAATTCAAGGAATTATGTAAGAGCTTCAGACTGGAGCAGTCACGATGGGCCTCCTTGAGCCCGACGACGATGACAGATGACGTCGTATTCTGAAGATCGTGAGGGTAGTGAAGGAGGGCTTGCGTCTACTCATAGGGGACATTCAGGGAATACTTAGCGAAGAACTTCCGCCGACAACGGCATCTCTGCGAAGAAAAATCGCCGAAGTGCAGCGTTGGCAAAATGTCTTCCCCCTCCTGTAAATATCTTGTGAATCTCAGGGAGCTGCAATTCTGCAACGACTTTCGAAAAACAATGAATAATTCCAGACTTACGAGCTAGTTGCGTGTTGCATTCCAACGTCCCGTATCCTTGATTACACACACACATGCTCCACCTGATCGGCGAGAACGTAATACGCTGAACGGTGAAAATCCACTTGGAGGGGCCACTACTTGGTATCTTATCCTCAGTCCTAAGGACCACTCCTTTGAGCTATCTAAGACTGAGGATAAGATAATATTTGGACGGCACATTTGAAGCGTACTTTTGATGAGGACCGGTTGGTGTCCTACATTCCACACCTCCTGCCAACATCCTGCCCAATTTTGTGCACCTTTTCATCCATCCTGGAGCTCCTCTACTCTTATGGTTAGACCAAGGCGAAACTCTCTATTTCCCTGGTTCAGGGCCGTTTCCTTGGACCATAGCCGGCTAAATTGTGAGAGCACCTCTGGATTACTCTCACACTACACCAGTACTTATCAGAAGTACACTTTGAATGGTCGATTACGTACCACCAGCGCTCTCATTCTTATCTTGACTATTGGAGAGCACAATGGAGCTGCCCCCTCCAACTTGATTTTCACCCGCTGAATCTTACTGTCCCCTGATACTTTGTGGCTTCTCAACAGGGACCACACCTCTTCAATACCTCCTATTTTCTAGAGATTCACCACTAGCGCAGGCCGGGTTCTCTAAAATATTTGGAAAACGACTCTGTGCCGGGCACGTCATGCGATTTCATGATGACCGCTGCACCAGAGCGGATACCGAAAGGGTCTTTCAGGTCGCCAGACGAACACCTATATGACCGCCCTTTTGTGCTACTTCAGCTTATGTACCTGCGAAGAGCTAAATCACATTTGGTAACGAAACAAAGAGCGACCAAATGTAGTGACCAAAAGTTTCGTTTTCGACGGCTCTTGGGACGGATTCCTGTCTGGGTTATGGAAAACACCGGCGTTAGAAGACTGTCGAATGCACAAAAATCAACCTAATATACACCATATCATTGCTAGGGACGGTAGTCGACTAAGCCAACAATTCTTTTTCAGAATTGTCTTTTTTGCGCGGCGTAAAGCGTTCTTAGAGGCACAGGATCACAATGATGAGGATCTTGCACACAAATGCGAATGATTTGGGCGAAATGAGCCGACAGTCGAGAAAAAATAAAAGAATCCGTCGAAAATGCTTGGGTTAAAGTCTTTCGAGTGATTTTTTTGCATGTGAATGCCACATCTTTCTCCTGTAGGGGTCTATTCTACACATCAAAAGGAGCCATTCATACGATTTCTGCCTGGATTGTGTCTTTAAGTTTCATTTTTCAAACTTCATAATATTTGCATTTCTTTTGAATTGACTGTTTTCTAGAGGGACGTGAATGAGCGATTCATCGTTCCACTAACAAGCCATGTCTAGCAATTATAAACCCATCCAATGGCTTCCAGATTACATGATAGTTGAAATTTACCTCTCTTAACGCAGCGTCAAATACTCTGTGTGAATCCTGTAACCTAGAAGACTTAAGATGATTCTCCCAATGAAAATTTTGTGGATGCGGTAACGGAAAGTATTTGATTTTTGGGGATCATTTAAAAAGTTTCCAGGAGTTTTCCATTTAAGTCTGGAAATTTTGAAGTTTTCAAATACTCCAGCATACTTTATCAGATTTCAAGGAGCTTTACCACAGCATTATGTGTACCTCATCCAACTCTTCGAAGATTATTGAAGAGGAACCATCAGTATTCCGAACCAGGATGGGGTAGAGTGAATGGAATTAGGGTTGTTTTACGAAAACCAGCTGATGAATGCACGTTCGCTCTTTAGTAGCTAAATTCCTTTCCTGAGTGGCTCACTATGAAGGAAGTATGTAACCAGAACGAGGGTGAAAAAATTCTCAAATTCGTCACTACCCTGTTCTCTCCCCTGCCCCCTCCCCCCGCCGACATACTCTTCCGTCCTGATGCATGACAGGAATCGGTGGAAGACCCTGCCGAAACACGGGACAACTTGTGAGAGCGGGGGGGGCAAAGGGAGCTGAGTTAGGGCTTATGGCCGCAGAGAGTCACAAATACCACCTACACGATCGTACCCTTGTATAATTGTCTCTAGTTTGTGCATTACAGGATTGGATCGGTTTGATTTTTCAGTTACAGGCACGAGAAACCGCGTCCATTGCGATTTGGTCGATAGCGTTGACGACGTGAAGTGGTGGCTGGAACGAGCATAACATTCGTCTCACAAAACAGCACAGAAATTGATCGGCGACTATTGAAAAATTGACATCATCACTTACATTGTACTGTAAAGAAGAATGAACAATTTAGTGAAAAAAGATCTGAAACAGAGACATAAAGCAAACTGATACTGTGTTAAAGGAACGGTCCCAGCAGAGTCGAAGTAGGCGTGGTGGACAAAAGTCGCATCTCCTCTTGCCAGCCGTGGAGATCCGTTCACGATCAGGACTACATCGCGAATTGGCTTCAAATAGTCCCTGCGGCGTCAAAACGATTGCAAATGCCTCGACAGCCAATGACGCGGTCTCCATGACCTGGCGGTGCGACCGTTGTCCGCCACGCCCACTTCGACCCTGCTGAGACTGTTGCTTCAAGAGCTACAACTTAATCATCTGTATGATAAGAACTTCTAACAGCCTACAGCGGCAATTCAGCCAATTTCAAAAATTCTACTTCTAATTCTAAAAAAATATTTTTGTCCTTATCGCTGCGGAACTTTTTTTGAGCGCCTCCGGTCTTCTATCTTGTAACATTCGTAGTCTTTCAAGCAAAATATGTTCGTCATTGCACTAAGTGAAAGTTAAAGGAACTTCTAGAAAGCTTTAAAGCTACCTTCATTGTCGCACACAAACATCCGGACAGGAAATGCGATGAACTGCTTCCCGGAATGCGGCCAAGAAGTGCGGCTAACATCTAGAAAGATCAAACTTTGACATCATAGGGCTTGAGAGCTATTACTGAAAGAACTGACATCATAGTTTGAGAGCTGAGAGGTAGTGGAGTGGACAGAGAAAGGGGAACAGAGTCAGGCATGATCCCCGAAAGTCCAACACATGTTGTCCCTTTAAAAACTTCTAGGAACGAAGTAGTGACAAAAGTCACGTCAAGTCAAACGAATATCACTGTGATCCAGGGATATCGCGATTCGCAAGGTCTCTTTACTGATCGTACCGAAATAATCACTTGGGAAATTTCTTGATTACGAAATTAAAATGATGGATAGGGATCTTATTTGATGACTCAATAGTGATCGATTATCATTATAATTTCATCTATTCACTTGTACTTGTATAACTCACATGGAAGAAAATTTTAGCGCATAAATATGTAGTTGTAACAATTGGTACCCCTTGCGAAATTTCCAGACTTTACAAAGAAGTAAACTCCAATCAAGCGATACGAACAATTCGAGCAATGCTCCGATCGCTCGCTGGCGCATCTCTGGAATAACAGGCGCATCGCCGGTTCCCCTCGAATCACTAGCGATTATCGCGAAATATGACAGTTGCCTTACTACCCGTATAGTTCAGAAATCGAATACTATGCGGTCTAGGCCAATTGTGCCTTCCAAACTTCGGCTATGTCATACCTTGTTGAAAGGATATACTGAATTGTGCATCATAGTCCCTGGAAATCATTGCGTAGGCCCAAATGCATCCAGAATGCAATTACGATTTCGAAATGATGCTGAATGCGTGGGGCCTCCAAGATAGGGATTAATCAACACTAATTCATCCTTCTAATTACCAGAAAAATATGCTAGTGTTTTTCTGCATATTCAATACCTGAATTTGTATTTGGATTGATAGCAAATGAAGCGCTCTTGGAACACTTGGTCAATTCCGAATTGTATCCTGACCAGGCCAATCAAATCTTCTATTCCTCCGGGATCGCATATTCGGTACCACACTGTCTGGGACAGCCGAAACACTTAAGTGGGCTCTGGAGGGTCCTTCAACTCACTGTATCGGTCCAGTCACACTTCTACCCTTACAATTTTGAATTGAAGCGTGATGTGCGGTGAGGCTAATCAGTGCCTAATGTTCTTTCAAATCGTTAATCTTTATAATATTCACCCGCAGTAAGACCTAAAGGCATGAGTCAGAATCACGAGTCAGGATTGAATTAGTGGGTTATTTTGTTTGAAAATTAGGCAAGGAGTGCAATGAGGAACACTAGTGGGGAGAAAATGTAAAAGGCACCATACAAAGCGCTAAAGCGCACTCATGAGGCCGGCCGTGGTATGAAAGAGAGACGCTGTCGTGCGAGGAGAGGGAAAAGGCGATATAGTACGTTCTACGCGAGAGAGCGAAAACGCCACGTATGCTGCGATTGATAGATTGGCAACACTGGCAGTACACAAGGGAAGGTCTTAGCGCCGTTGCCCTGCACTTTTAAGTCGCCACAGTGTCGCGCCTCCTGCACTTGGGGACCCTTCTTTAGTACTCTAAGAGGACTGACTCTTGGGACCTGAGCCGACTGGTGACTCAAGCAGGGTAGAATTCTGCTGAAGGAGGCGTATGATGTAGGGCTCAACGAGATCCACTCCACTTGGTATGCTTGGTTTACGCCACGCATTCGAATTCGGACTGGTGAAGCATATGACTTTTCCACACATAGTCCATCAAGGACATGAACACTAGAGTGGCTTTTTCCAATCGAAGAAGTCTACCGATCCTTACCAATAAAATTACAATCAATTTTTTCTCCACTATTATCAAAAATTTCAAGAAGAGAAGTCCCTTCTGCTTTTAGAGACAAGATAACTTTCATTTCAATCTGAGAAAATTAGAGAACAATGAATAGTTCCAAATTGGAATGGAAGAATTTTTGAGCGCATAAATATGGGGCGAAATTTCTTAACAATTTATTTGTTGTACAGAATAACAAAATAAACATTAAGAATTACAATAACTCGTTCAATAATGTGTTCCATGGGCACCATATTCTGATCCGTAACCGCTATTTTTCCAACCGTTATGATGAGCGGCGCTTTCATGGCCGGCCTTCTCATGACCATAATCGCCAGCTTCGTATTCATCACCATATTTCGCATGCGCCGCTGATGCCTCAAATTCAAAACTTCTAACGTAGCTATGACCACATCGAAACGGTTTCACTGTACCTTGTCGAAAGCTTCGTGATCATCATGGTGTTCGCTGCCATGCTCGTCATGACCTTTTTTAAATCCGCCACCAGAAGCTCCAGCGGTATACTTGGAGTTGTGCTTGGAGTCTTCGTATCCTGAAATATACTCATTTTACTGAGTTCATGTGAGCATCTGCCTTATGTAACGTACCTACAGAACCGTAGTAACCTTTTTGGTACTCTCCTTCAGGACCAGATCCTGCCACGAAGTAGGAGAACTTTTTAACTCCATCCGCATCTTAACATTTAACACTGTTGTTTGCAAAGGGAAGAGGTCCCAAACTCACTTCAAAAAAAAAACTGTCCAGGCTTCTTACAGTGAAGAGCTTTTACCCGCAAAGAATGCTCAAAAATGCTATGCGAAGAACGCTCAAAAACGCTGTGCAAGGCAAATGTGCCCGAATCCATTCCCGTATCTCATTGAAGGGCAAAGTCGCCTGATGCCAGCACAGTCTATTTCAAACTGGCCGGGAAGACACCCACGAAGCGGCTCAAGTGAGTTGTGATGGTCTCAACGTTTTTTTATTTACCCTAACCCATTACCCAACTACCTATAGGGAGGTTCCCAAGGAGGGTGGGTGGTCGCACTTGCAATTTCTGGAAAGGGGTCGTGTTTTAGGTTCTCGGGGGGATTTAGAGGAAGGCGCGGTGGTGAGAAATATACCTAGATGGATAGAGATGTGTAAACTATGTATCAGTGGCCAAGCACATGACCCTACTCTTACTGATCCGAACATTCCTCCTTTTCGTAGCATTCTTCTTTGTGACCGTTCGCCCCACCCTTGTAGGAGCAGTTTTTCATGGCGCCCTCTTTACGGTATCCTTACCCCGGGTCGACCATCGGTAGTTTCCCAGCAAGGCAGGTTGTGATTTTGGTCTGGAGGTCGTACTTGAAGTTGTCATTGGGTCCAGAAGGGGTCATGGAGGTGAGAAAATATAATGAAATGGATGGAGATGTGTAGAACTATTATATCGGAAGCTGTACACACAACCCTGCCCTTACCTGATCCAAACTTTCCTCCCTTTTCGTAGGACTCTTCTTTGTGACCATACGCCCCGCCTTTGTCGTAGTAGTCTCCTCCTTCCGCATGTCCATGATCTCCTGAAAATGATCGTTATTGTACTTTTCTGAGGGGTGAAGTGGAGAGAATACAAATATTCCGTGTCCAAGCACGTTACCGTAAGAGCCCTCTCGGTGGCCCTTGTGTTTACCATCGTGCCCATACTTCTCCCTATAGTGGCCACCTTCGTGACCTCCATGCTCCGCTTCGTAACCTCCATAGTGCTTGTCCTAAAGGAAACGAGCTATTTGCAGAGCACTGAACATCTGTAGGTACTTTTCATACTGTGAGCGTACTTACATATAAACCATGGTCCTGTTCGTGCTCATCGTAGTGTCCTGCATGATGATTGTGATGATCGTGGTCAAGATGATCGTGATCGTGATGACCACCACCGTAATACGGAGGAATATAGCTAGCAATGGTCAGTGCTAGTACCGAGGAGACGACCACCACTGTTTGCATCATCAACTGAAGAGAACAATAGAAGAGTATAAACAAAGAAACGGTAGTAATCTGGTACCTGTGATATATCGTTCATGTGTCGCACGCACATTTATATACGCATTCCGGCTGGTGTGTTTCTTCGTGGCTGCAGAGTTTTTTCTTGGATGAATGATGCGTGGATAACTGGTACTGGGGCACATTGTCCTATTCTAATGATGTCGATTAGTGTGGTAGTTTTTGATTTGTGTCAGCTTACACGCTCCATTCCGTCAGCCCCTCCCATATTGATGGTGAGGAATTCCGCCAAAGTATAGCTATCGTATCACTCAAATTGATCCTATCAATTGCAAAAAAGGTGTTCGAGCTTAGAACACTTGAGTTGGCTTTTGGATACGGTAGACCTACTTTCTTTTGTGAAGATACAACTGCGAGTCAGGCTGCTTACATACTTTGCGCAGGTGCGGTCGATGCGGTCGGTGCCAACACGGTGGGTGAATCAACGGGTGAGAGTTCAGACACAAAAGCACACCTTTCATGCTTTTCTAGAACTAAGCCTGAAAGGAAAGGAAGCAAAGATGCTGTAAGAGTGTGCATATACGAGAGTGCGCAGAGAACACTACAAAACACCAAATCACCAAGCCTTCCGGTTGACCATTGCTTTAGGACGCGGACGGTGCCGGAAGCATAGAAAGCGTCAATACGCGCACTGGCGCATGACGCGTACTTGCCAGAACTTTCCGATCGATGATCCTAATTTTAATACACTTTCTCATCTTCATCTTTCTAATATCTTTTGACGTTTTGTATGCCGTTTTGTTTTCACCCACGTTTTTTTAATTTTCGACTTTTTTTTTAATTGTTCTTTTTTTCTGTACGAGTTACTGTTTTTGCTCAATATGATCTCACCTGAGGGCCTTGGGGCTTACTGCTACTTTTAAATACACTGTACAACCATTCTAGAACAAAAAAAGCTTAAAAAGCAATGATTCACACGAAAAAGAAAACGATTCTTGCCGAAAAAACAACAAAAGCAACACGGCACGTGGAACACCTGAAAAAAGAATGTGATGAAACCGAATGTATTGATCGGAAGTCGCCGACTGCATGCCAAATACGCGTCATGCACCAGAGCGCGTGTTGACGCTCTTCGCACCGTCGCCATCGACCACACCGACCGCACCGGCGCAATGTATGAAAGCCGCCTTAGCCGTCACTGCAGGTCAAATTTACTCACAGGGAAAGAATACTATCCAGGTCATTTAAAAAATTAATCAAATTTATCAGTATTTGTAACTCTGAATGCGCCTTCAAGTGCTGATGTTGAGGCTACTTTCCGACTTCGCTAAGCGATCTTCTGAATTGTGAAGGCGAATATCTCAGATGTGGTGGTACGAACTCTCAGGCATGTGGGACAGTTTCCACTGCGAGGTTGTTCCTTTGTTTTTGTCCACTACCTCCCGAAAAAGACTTTTATAAACGTTACTTCACCGATGTTGACCTAAAATTGTCTTTACGACTTGAATGCTAGCAGTTTCCTACAAGTTAATCACGAATTTCAGCAGCAGTACCCGTTTTGAAACGGGTCTTCAAAATACTACATCTTCAACATAATTTCACTCATTTGTGACGTTTTTGTTTTGGGGTAGGGTGAAGGAGGGGCTAACCCGAAGAACTCCTCAAAATGTTGAAATTTTGTACGCTTTCCGGGAGCCCCTTTTCTCCCATGAGGCTACTCCTGAAAGTAGAATAAAAAATTGATAGAAGCACATACGATCACCATTAGTACAGCTCCATTTTTTCTCTCGAGAAGCTGTTTGTTTATATTGTTTTTTTCGCGATTTCATTGTATCATTCATCGATATCTTCTCTTCTTGCGTAGAGGACCCCATGGGCCCACCTTATTCTGGAAGTTCGTCGATTAAAAGCTCGTTGCAAATAATTCGTTGTTGCGCGCTCTAAGCTCGGTAGTCACGTCGGACGTACCGAAATAAGTATTTCAAAAAAAATAATACTTATACATCTAATATATACACTGCGGTCGCATAAGGCAAATAATTCCGGCATTTTTCGGTGGCCGGGAGTGTCGTGACATTCGTCCGACCGTCAATTTGGCCTGCGCACCCCCGCGGCTGGAAGGATGCGAAGCGTTTCGGGACGCATGGTCCAGCCGCGAGGTTGCCAACGTGGCACTCTTAATGTCTGCATTATCCCGCCAAATTGGTTCAGTCGTAACCATGCAGTGACGCGGGCCAGCCGCAATTCTCGTCGTCCCCGATATGGCCAATGCCTTGCGACGCCGATTTCGTCAGATATTTTCACATCATACTCCATCTAATAATGTACGCCAATGGTCGTCCACGTGAGCGTTTTTCTATCATTATAGTGTATTTGTCATCTATTCATTTATCTCTTGTGATCCTTAAGATCACCTTCATGAAATCGTAATCACATGGAAAGAAGAGAAGAATTAAATGAGTTTTAGTACTTTTGTTTGTCATGTAGTAAGAGTCCATGTGCTCGATATTTCTGTCATAAGTACATAATAGCGTTCGTACGATCAAATGGTCAATCGGTTCTTATTCATCTCGTAATCTTTGGGAACAGGCCTACAAACCCGCGTGCCTTCATGGATTACCACTCATTCTACCACTGAGCTGCAGGCGCAACTTTCCCTTCTGGGTGACTTGGGTTCTCCCCAACCTGGGTTTGTGTCGGCAGGGACCAATCCACCACCGGTGTCGTTACCCAAACGCCCTGTCACCACACTTTGGAGTACTTTTTACTGGAGGATCAACGTGGCAATCGTGGTATCTGCGCCTCTTCAGTTCCATAGTATTTTTTGTTCTCTGACCAGCTATATTGATTATTATTCAAAAAATTTGCTGCAATCCTACATTTTTTCTTGCGCTTTCTGCTGCCTTCTTATAGCTTTTTCTTCATTTTTCTTTTCGCTTTACTGTTCTAAGATAAATTTGAGAACCTCATAGTAGATTTTGCGGTTGTCCGACTGTTTTTCATGGTGAAGGCGCTCAATAACACCTTTAATTGGGAGTTAAGGGTACTTTGCTACCGCCCCTGGTGTACTGATGGTATATCAATTCAGTCTGATCTGTTAGAGTCTATTCCTGTTACAAATGGATAGATTGCAGTTGGGAACGAATGAGAACCTCTTTGGCAAACAGCTATCGATTTTATCGATAGCTTCACTGGAGTATCGCTATCCGCGCTCACTCGATATACCATGTATGCACACTGTCCTAGTCCTTGTCGAACTGGGTTCCATTTTGCCACTATATTTCGATACTTGTTCATTTTGTTTTTATGATTCGTTTTTTCACTTCCAAATTGTAGCAGATGAATAATGCTTGCGAATGACTATGACTGATTATGATTCTTTTAATTTTACAGTTTTGAAGGAAAGCGCCACGAGCAGACTTCTGAAGTAATGTTATTTTATGTTAAGGAGGTGGATTATTTCATGGCAAACTATTAGAAACTTTCTAATAGTTTGCCATGGTATGAGTGGTCTTCATTTTGACCTTTGCCATTTTTCGATTCTGTCCTGAAATCGTTTTCGCGTTATATTTTAGGATACAACAGAATGAACCGAGTGTTCTTACTGTCAAACCCAAAAACTTGGTACGTCAATGAACGAACCCACACCCCAGCCCGAAGCTTGCCTTCTTCAACTGAAAGGCAAAATAGTTTCACGGAAGAAATAAAGGACTCCTATTGGCAAGGTACCTCCGATCTGCAATTTATTTTCACTCAAGCCTAACTCACAAAGTTAGATGATTAGCAAAAACTTGTGAATCTCTACGCCACCCATTCAATGTCCGTACGTGGATTTAGTGGAAGAGAAGATGCCGATGCACTACGTCAGTCAAAAAGAAACCAAGAAATGTCAAGAGCAATATTATTCTCTTCAGGCGTATTCCATGATCTAGATGAAGACAAACAACAAATCTTCCATCGCCGTTGTACTGCTTACGAGAATGTTCTTATAAAGGTGGTGAGATCACGCGACTGAACCTGAAAAAATATTTATATAATGTTTCTCACACATCCTCGTTTCCTGCTGCCCTACACCCTGAAAATATGCACGGGGCTAAAGTGAACGATTAAGTTTTACAGCGTAGAAGATGGTGATGTACAAGAGCACACAAAAAGCGATGGGTACTGACCCAGAAGAAGTCTTTCTTTGAATCCTTAATAGAACGCCTCAGTAATGTGCAACGGAGCGGAATTACACCGTATAAGTATTTTTACAGACGAAGGATTACCATTCCGATTTGGAAAGCGGCAGCTCTTGGCTCGCGTTTACCACTACCGTGAACAAACCTAAGGGACACAAATTATGAGACCAGGGCAAATTTTTGACGATGTTTTCGACAGCTGTATATTCTTTCTCGAGAGTGTGATACACAAATTCTTTGAAGTGTTCACCACAGCACAAAGCCAGAAATATTTTGAAAAAAAATTGTTCTGTGTCGGCTTGATTTCCATTTCTACGTCCTGACATTCCAGCCAAGCACTTTCTCTTCTCAGAAGCTTGTGTTGCGGTTATTCAGCTCCCAAATTTTCACGGATGTCACCCTAATTATTCATTACTTCCTAAGTTTTCGCCTAGCGCTAATTCTCGCTTCTCTTTTTGGGCAAGAAGACGCAGGACGCCGGAGCAATTGCTGTTAACAAAAGGACTGCATGCCTGTCGAAGCTTCTTGCAACTAGCAATAAACATGTTTAAAACTGTCATGTCTGCTCGAACTTTCGGAATAACAGGAATCGACAGAATAAGACATGTTAAGAACCACAGATCAGCTTCGTTGTGATAGACAATAGCTTTTATCAATGCTTTCCGTTTGAATTGATTTTTGGGTTTTTTGCAATTTTGTTCTGTCTGAATGCCTCCTTGTTTTGGTCCTACGATAGCAGCACAAATTCCTTAGAGAATAGATTGATCCGCGTAGTGGTGACTCCTCTAGTAGGGCTTCGCAACTTTAAAAGGCCATCCGAACAAAGTTGGAATAGAGGGATACATAGGCATTGATGCACCAAAATGCCCCATGTTTATGATATGCCCAAGAATCACTCAAGGTATGTATCCTCCATGGAAGAGAGTCAAAGTTTCCCGAATCGCCGTTTATATTCACTGCAATACATCGCTGCAATTTTCGCAAACGGGGTAGCGAGCAATAGCTATTCGCATATCCCGTCAACAAGAAGTAACCGTTGCCGAGGATTCATACCAAGAAATTTGTTACTCTAATGCGATGGAGGAGAAAAAGAATCGTTATCAAATTGTGCGCTCGGAGCTACCAAATTTTGGTGCATCGGCCGATATTTGAACTTGAGCGGTCCGCCTCACAAAAGAGCACTAGACTGCCGAAGTGCAGATGCGCTAACCTGCAGTTATTGGGGCCTGTTTTACCACAACTGCAATTGCCAGGCAGACTTTGAGAGTGATGGAGCATGCGTAACCTTCGCAGGAGGCTCTTAGCGCGAGAGAATACCTAGCATTCTCAATACCGAAGATCACCTTGACATTTGTGTGAACCTTGGTCTTCTCGGATACGAATAGGACGCCCAAAAATCATGCAGAGAATCCGCTGCAAAGAATTCAAGCAGCATTAGGCATTTCGCGAGCTACCTTATATAATAGGTCAGAACATACGACGCTACCACAACATAGCTGCGGAAGGTCGAGGGATTGTGAGGATAAAATTGCAGGAAGTTGAATGAGAAGTAGAGGAGAAGGAGCACTAATACCAGATATTCATGCAATTATTATTGTTATTGTTATATAGCGCCTCCTATTCATTTGTGCGGACTGTGAGATCACCACCACAACACGTAGGATACTCTCTGTCTATGTGGATCTTAATTTATTTGCACTAGCACGAGGAGGCTGCTAGGAGATGGTGGATTCACAGGTTGGTTCGTTCGCTGGAATGTTTGTTTTGCATTATTTCAAAACTCTACGAACTTGGCAAGATTGTACTCTTCTCCAGGTGCGTTACGGAGTTAAAACTTCTGACCAGTTTTAGGTCCTGAAGACGCTGACTTGTTGAAAAGTTGACTGATATTGGAACTTTATTGGATGGATAAGTATACTCCGTGTACTTGATGTGAATCCGGTAATCCCCATGGCCAGATGTCCTATTGTTGTTTACCCTGGATTTGTTATTGAGTGATAAGTTGTCTATAGCTTATAATAAGTCCACTATGTTGTGTGAACTTCGATTGTCTTTCTGTGCTAATAAATCACTTCAGTTCGGAGCTCTTCCAGTATTTTTTGCAAAGAAATACGCTTAACATGTGTTCGTTGGCATTTTTTCTGTATTCGTATGAATTTTTTGAGTTTGTTTTGTATTGGTATATTGAGCCCAATTTTGGCTATGTGTCGGCTAGTGCTGCAACTATAATGCCGCGATTTCAAGCACGAGTGGAAACGTATTGCCCAATTCATTCCCAATGATAGCATCAACAGCAGAGCAACACTATCAACGTGAAAGAAGTGATTACGCTAGCTTGACGTGGGGCTGCTATCTTCGCGTTATCAACCGATGTGATTTGATATAGACACTGGTTGGACGAGCGTAACCCAATCAAAGATTCGATGCCATAAGGTAGGAAGATACGGCTGTTTGTAGCATGTTGCCATTGCAACTACTTCTACGTCTAATCCTAGGTATTGCTACCCAGAACTGGGTTTCGGCGCCTTAACACGCCGTTGATAAGCCGCTACTGCCCTGAGGCGTCATCTATCGTTTCACAGGGTAGAATCCCTACCTAGTCCACTACGTCGGTTGCCTTATCGTCGCCATGGAATTTATCAAGTCCTTTCTCTCCGAAGCGACAACCTCACTTCATAGTGAAGGGGTGACAGTGGCTGACAGTGTGGAGAGAACGTGTCTAGACAAGTTTCTTGAATGCGATCGCTTCATATCGATGAGCTGCCATATACATCTATCCGTGCTTTCTTATCTGTTACGTCATAATCCATGTTACTCGAGGGCGAGCGCGAGGTACCTCGTCCAAATGCTAAGACTAGTGGCCAAATGCTGAATATGTAAGACCCTAGCGCCACTGCTGTGCATTTTCGAGACGCACATTTGAGATATTCGTGGGCTATCCTATCTCCTACACTGAACAGATTCTTCAACACGACTTCTGCAGGGGATGTTTCTTTAACCCATAACGGACGGCGTGCGCCACATGGTGGCGCACGCCTGATCGGGCCCGAGGGTCCGGC
>KZ345001.1:753047-768240 GCA_002352805.1 Teladorsagia circumcincta
TCCTTCTGTGATGTCCCCCCCCCAGGACATGAGCGCCGCTTGCTATTTTCCCGATACGCTCATCTCTCGCAATGTCTCGTGTCTGAGCCTCTAACCCTACAGCAGAGAGAGCGTTAGCGTTGAAGAGGGCAGCACCGATGATAGTCGCATCACAATGCAAATCGAGGGGCAAGGAATTGGTCTTCTCGGGCCCAAACCATTTTTCTCGATTTTTTCTCTTTTTTCGTTCATCTCTAACCTACTTTCCAATTAGTTGCTTTTCATCGTAAAATAAGTCTCTAAAGCTTCTGTATCGTAAACTTTTGACCCCTTACTATTCCTTAAAGAGAGCCACTCCACTGGGACTCACATCAGACAAATATCTATGGATTGGCACTCAGTCAGTCCGCGGAACACAAACTTCTGTCACAGGACATGTTCAGCCCGGAATGCTGTCGGTGAATTTCCATACAGGTCAGCTACCTACGTTTGCTGAAACTTTGGAACGTCCAATGACTCATTAGGAACAACCGAATCTTCCAGTATCCAATGCTATGTTTGCACCACGTGACGATGTTCTGCCGTTGATCATCCAACTCGCACCGAAGGTAAACATCTTCTTGAACGTTTGGTTTTTCTGATTGGGATTTCAGCGATACTAGGTTGATTTCTTCAAAATTATTCATCAGTTTGAGCTCGTATAGTCTAGTGGAAGCACTTTTAGCTATTCGGAGCAGCACTTCTTCTTATACCGCCCAATCAGTCAATATCGCTTGTGTCAACAGCTTCGTGTCGTGATGAGGATGGACCACCAAGTTGGAACGATGGCGAGAAAATCTATGAGTAAGTACAGTACAGAGTGAAGCTAGGACTTTTTGTTTGCATCTAATCAGAGGCGAAAACTCGTTTTTCGGAAGAAATTTGGTGTTTTAATGAGCACCATCACTGATAAGCATCGAAGAGTGCAGCATGGATGAGAGTCGCACTAGTGCGGAAATCAACGGGCATAAGGAATGGGTCCCATGTCTCAGGTTCTGAGCCGTTCCTCATAGTTTTTCCTCATCCCTTCAGCAGTTACACCTCTACCTTGATTTCTAATGAGCTGCCATTTCAGCGCTCCGCCTTTAAAGCAACAGTCTCAGCAGGGTCGAAGTGGGCGTGGCGTACAGAAGTCGCACCTCCTCTTGGCAGCCGTGGAGATTCGTTCACGATCACCATTTGCATCGTGGATCGAATCCTAATGGTCCTTGTGGTCCCAAAATGATGGCAAAAGTCGATTTACGATGCAAATCGGGATGAAAATGAATCTCCAGGGCTTTCAAAAGGGGTGCGACTTCTGTACGCCACGCCCACTTCGACCCTGCTGAGACTTTTGCTTTAAGCTTCGCAATATAGATCACCACTTGCAGAATTTGTAGAAGCATTCGAGTGCGTTATTGGCCCGATCAATAGAACGCGGATGCTAGTCGATGCGGAATTAATACTTTCATTCCTAAGGAAAACTAAAACTGACAAACGAGTAAAATGAAAGCTGAACAACACAGAGTCAATGGAAGCGTCCAAGGTTAAAAGTTTGATCTTTTAACCTCATAACAATCGTGATCAAATTGTACAGCTACTTCCCCCCTCCCCTCCCCAAAGTTGCAGAGATACAACATCTTGAGGATAATAGCAGCTACTGGTTGATTCAGCAAATCTAAACGATCATTTTCAATTAAGGTTGATGAAGATGGCATTTGTGAAGGGGAATCCGTTCCACGTCGATGATGGCCACGACTCTTTCTTCTACACTTTCAATGAGTATGGAAAACTGAAAAATTCCATGCTGCAGATATCAAATCTACGAAAAAATCCCAAAGGAGGTCTCTACTGGGACAAGGTGAGAACATGTTTGAAAGAATGTATGCACGCTTTCCTCACGAGGAAATCCTAATTCAATGAAGGGCCTAATCTTTCCATTCTACCCCATTTGTTTCTTCTCTCCCTGATAAAGGTGGAAGTTGTACAATCCTGCATCTGGTATAGTAAGTACACCATGAAAACTGAGTCAGAACGAAACGGTGTCCCGGTAGTGACTTGTAGCGCAGGTCCGAGTAAACGGAATGAGCGTGTTCGGTTCCGCCTGGGGCGGAAATTTTGTTCATATTCCACCATTCTTGTGAGGAAAATCCTCCAACTGTCCCTAAGATTTGACGAGACCTTTTTGAACAGCAATATACCAAACTTTTCAATTGAGGTGGGGATATTCACGAACAACGAGCTTCGAATGGCCGATGTGGAGTGGCCAGGTGATAAAGCAAATCCGCCGCAAGGAACAGCCGACAAATTCCATGTGAAGGTACGGACCACCATTATTACGGCCGTTGTTCCCTTATCGTATGAATGGTTATACCGGCTTATTTTCAAGGTGGTCACCCTCCACGAGCCGCCGTTTATCATCGTCTCTGACGTTGATCCGGATACAGGACGGTGCCCTGGCAATCAGGGTAGCATTTGCGACTGGGGCGACGAAGAAATCGACGTGCGAGGAGAGGGAAAGAAGTGCGCGTAGCAGGTTCAGGCAAGAATTATTCGTACATTTTTGAGATGAACGTTCAGGAATCACACGCTGTGGAAATGCTGTTCTGGCTACTGTGTCGATTTGCTAAACAAATTGGCGAACGACATCGGCTTCACCTATACTCTATACAAAGTTCGAGACGAGAAATGGGGTCTTAAAACGGTGAAGCAAAAAAAAACGGACAAACAGATAAGCTCGGCAAAGCAGCTTTGTGGCCGTCTTTTTTTTGAAGGCTTACGGCCTTAAAAAGGCTTTTGAAGTAGGAACCTGCACTTTGCTATAGGAAGCAAAAGAAAAAATGCTCTAGTTTTCTCAAAAAACCTTTCCATTGCGGCGCGTCGCTAAATCACGTTCAGTGAACGATTTCCTTCCAAATCCATCGGACCATTACTTCTCTGGGCTTGATAATCCAAGAACAAAGTTGTCTGCTACGGTAGTTTGTCCAAAAATACACTCCTAGAAACTGTCAGGCTTTAAGATCCTTTTTGAAGGCGGAATGCTCAGTTGACGTTTCCGCGGTTCTACTCAGCTCCCGTAAGCAAGACGGAACTTGGAAAAAAAACCATATCCTAATCTTATGGGCGGGGCATGGTGGTGGGCGGAGTATATGGAGGATCTTTGCGCCTTGGCACCTCGGACTTGTTGAGTCCCGCCAAAAGGGTACATGCTCTGTGCTTGCGTTGCACTCCATATTTGTCGCGCAAGGGCTACCCCTCCAGGAACCCCAAACTTTGCCTTCGATTTGATCAACCTTGCACACCAAACATGCGCTCGAACTGTTACGAATATGAGTTAGGGCTGCTTTTTCCAAGAAAGGATGAAAATGTCATACAAATTGTCGAATTATTAGACAGATACGGTTCTGGTTGCAAATAAATGCCCGAGACAGAGTTGATTCAGGAAACCGGATGGAACGGTCTCATCGCTGATCTAATCAACAACAAGGCGGATATGTGCGTCACATCGCTGAAGCTGAACTCAGAACGTGCTCGAGATATCGACTTCTCCCTACCATTTCTCGAGACAGGCATTGCAATTATTGTGAAAATCAGAAGTGGAGTGCTTTCACCTACGGCGTTTCTCGGTCAGGAAAGCCAATTGGTTATGGAGTTTATCTCGTCGTGAAACTTGGAATGACCGTCCTTTCCAGAGCCCTTTGAGTACTCAACGTGGGTGATCATACTGCTGGTCTCTATCCAAGGAGCTGCTCTATCCATCTTCATTTTTGAATGGGTTAGCCCATATTCCTTCAACATGAGAAAATATCCACCACCAGGTGAGAAAGCACCTTCACGCTCCGATCTATCTTACTTTTAAAGAGCTGAAAATGTTTGTTCAGATCACAAGTTTTCCCTTTGCCGATCCTACTGGCTGGTATGGGCGACATTGTTCAGTGCCAGCGTATCCACAGGTTCGTTACCACTGTTTTCCTTAAATTGATTCCCACTTAACTTCACCGGCATTAAGACTTGAAGACACACTTCGCGATCAATTCAAGGATCAGTATCTTCTGTGGATACGTGAGTGTGCCACTGTCGTGCCTGCAAAGTGCACGACAGGCGCGCCGCAGTGTTGTCATGACGCCGCCTACACCTATTCTGGTCACCAGCAATACAACGGTTTATGCGTTGGAGTATCTGCACTCTCTCGTACAGCGTGCTTTCGGCGCACTGTGTCTCTCCATCGGATAGACAGGAGGCCCGCTGCGCACGCAGATGGGTCGCAATGCGTTCTGTAGTGGCTTCGCGTCAAGTTAAGGAGGATGTACCATAGTACGTCTCAAATCGCACAACACGCGCCGCAACTCGTTCGCTGACCCGTCTGCGTCTCTGCCTTCTCTCCACGCAACAGGCATCCTGTCGGGCACCCACCCCCTCCATCGATCATGGTCGACTTCACAAAAAACAAAGGCCTTTGATTTCAACGTTTTCGATTGCTCCTTTCCCTTTTTTCTTCGGTGATACTTCCCGCACCTTTCAAGCGTAACAACTACAGTTCAATAGCGAATGTGACTTTAGTCAACTCCCAATGCAACTTTGACCATAGACACAGGCTTTACAACGAAGACATCATTGGGGGGAGTTGAGTGAGCTCTGATAGAAGAATTCTTTCCATGTGAAGCAAATCACATGGACAGAAAACTAAACATGAGGGGCTCAGCGCATGTGCTCTCACTATCTCTCGATTGTTGACAGCAAAATAATCTAGATTTTCAGATGTTCCAAAATCTACGGTGTCCCGCTGTATGGCTCTCGTGTGGGCGGCGTTCGGTCTCACATTTCTAGCAGTATACACAGCGAACTTGGCAGCATTCATGATTACAAGAGTGCAATTCTACGACCTCAGTGGAATACATGATCCCCTAGTGAGCAAAATATCGAGTTACATAATCAGATTCTAGTTGTTCGTGAGAGTTTTTCAGATTACCCATCCAGACATGCACCAACCACCTTTCCGTTATGGCACCGTTGACGGTGGAAACACACATGAGACGATGAAGCGAAACTGGAAAACGATGCATGAATATGTGAAGAAAAATAAATTCTTTCACGACAACATCTCCGCCGGTGTCGAAGCAGTCAGAAACGAGTGAGCTTTCTTTGAAGGTTTTGTTAGGTTGGGGGGAGGGGGACTGAAAATCTGACTTCATTCAAATTTAATCCCAAAACCTGTTTGTTGCTCTGATTTGTAATGTCGAACGAACTCAAAAATACCACTTTTCAATGGTCCCTCGTTCATTTTGCATTTCTGCCCCGATTAGCATTAGAACCACAGATGAGTCCATCGACCCTAGAGCAATTTTATGCCTCCAGGAGTTGAGCACGAATGGATAATAAAGGATAAGCATTCGATGTTAAATGAGTTTTTGAATGCCACACGCATTGTACCTCGATAAAGGATTGTAGTGGCATCTGGGATGCAATTTGTCCCGTTCTGGGTGGAAGTGCAGTCGGAATTAGCGCCGCTTACCACGCAGAGTCCAAGGTCAAATGTGGAATCTTATGCCGTCCAAGCCACCAACCTCCATCCCTCCGTGTACAGTGACTTGTAGAGACCAGCCGATTGCATTCACTTCACTGTTTTTACTCTCCCGCCTCGAATCTGTTACCAATTACCTGACCCCAGATGGATGAAAGGGTTTGGGGCTTCGACGGCACACGATCCAAGATTTGATTTCCAGACTCTACGTGGGTAGCAGCGCCAATTCCGACTGCACTTCCGCCCAGAATGGAGTGAGCAAAGAGTTGAAGTCGTTCTTGAGCTTACGTTAGGTAAACGGACAAAGCGTTCTCGATTTCTAGAGATGTGAGCCCAGCTAGACGTAGTCACGGGCTTTGACTCTATTCCTTCCCAAGGACCTCAAGTCAACGTACCTTATCATGCAAGAACATCCTATAACACTCCAATGCCTGCACAAAAGATTTTGCAGCTTCCAGTAATCCTATAACACTCCAATACCTGCGCAGGAGATATTACAGCTTCCAGTAGAGACAATATTCAGAAGACATCCAATAGGCTAAAAACCTTTATGCTGCATGGGTATGTGGGCATTCTTCCCTGTTTACATACCCATGCAGCATAAAGGAACGCATTTTAGATCCAGTAGTTTCACGGCAGTATCGTCTCGATGCACATTCAGTAAAGCGTAGTTCTAGTGAAATTTTCAGAGGATTGGATGCGTTCATCTACGATGCCGTCGTGCTCGATTACTGGGCCGGTAAGGACGCCAACTGTGAACTTATGATGGTGAGCATGCTATTAGCAATAAGACGCGATCTAGACCTCATAATTTACGTGTTCAGGTTGGCAAATGGGCAAGCATGACTGGTTACGGTATCGGATTCCCAAAGAACTCTCCCTACACAGCTATGGTCAACCAACACATGTTACAGTACCAACAAAAAGGTATGCAGTGTACCATAGTGCCTAAATAATAATTAGCCATTTGACCTTTATTGTTTTCAGGTGATCTTGAAAGGCTAGCAAATTTCTGGCTGACGGGAGCATGCTCGCCGGACAGTCATGGTCAAACTCACTCTGCTCCATTGGGAATAGAGAACTTTCTCTCGGCGTTCTTTTTGCTAGCTGGAGGAATAGTTCGTTGTTTTGAAGATGTAATACGCCTTTCGAATGTAACTCAATTATTTTTCAGATCTTCTCTGTGATTGTACTCGGCTGTGAATTCTTCTTTATTCGCCACCTTAGAAAGCCACTGCAAAAACTCGATCCAAATGGATGGTGTGGTATAATCAGCATGGTTAGTGTTCACGCGCATGAGAAAAGATTGCCTTGGAATCTCATGAAGAGCACCTAAAATCGAATCTCAAGCTTTCTTACAGGCTTTGGGTAAGTCGCTCACATTGCCAGAGGCTGTTGACCGGGTGCAGGAGTGGAGACATAGAGCGCAGTCGTTGGCAAATAGTCCACAATCACCACTGTCAGGAGACTCTACCATCAAGTGAGAAAAAGGAGTCACAGCAATTTCAAACGTGATCTTACGAATATAATTTTAGATCAGCGAAATCGACAGCTCCTGTGCAGAAACCGGAATCCACTGTGAAGAAGAGATTCCTCGAAATCGAAACGAATTTGTAATTTAATGAAGTGTGGCTCCTAGCTCTAGTAACACTTGCTATCACACCTATCGCGTAGGACCAGGGATTCTCTATCAGACATCAGAATGGTGAAATCTCTCTCAAATCCTGACTCATAAATACAATCATTGCAGAGATACAAGAACGTGCTAAGCTACGCTGATGTTATTCGGGGATAGAAATACCATATCAGAGATCTTGACGGAATCCTCCTCGAAAAATTCTTGCGCAATAGGCAGGTCGACGTATAAAGTTTCACGCACGAATATTCAATTTCCGGAGCGAATCAAAGTTACGAAAACCGCAGTCTATGGACGGTCGAAGGTATGTCGAGCAAGACTAGGCAGCGCATGATGTGAAATGCGCCTTGGGCGGCTACATATCAGGTGACGCAATGAAAGAATCTAATGAAAGCGCTCGCTTTTAGAGGAAAGAGACAAAACAATTGGCAGAATATAACGCAGTAGAAGTGTGAGATGTTAGTGCAATAAATCAGTACTTCAAAAAGAATTCCTAGTGACGGCGCTCCGAAAACCAAGTCGGAGCTTTCTGACCGCTAGAATTTGTGACAGATGTACGACGGGAATTTGAACGCGGACCAGTCAAACCGGTTTATCAATTGTGTATGAAAAAAGCGCATTTTTTTGTATTTTCTTTCTTAGCGTGAACGGAGTCAGGACAGTAATTTATGGGTGAGATAGAATCATGATTTTTTTTTCGGAAGGACTTTAGGTCTTGGTTGCGGAGTTGACATCACACGGTGACGACTCCTTTCAAAATAGCCGCGACCACGTGCGACCCCACATCCGTAACCACGGCTTCTTGAGCCGAGGACAGCTAGATCTTGATTAGCGCCCAAAAATCGGTATGGCGCCAACAATATCGGAAGGAAAATCTCACCAATTATCACGGCTGACCATTTTACCGGCTCGATTTCTTTCCATATGCAAACTGACGTTTACAAGCAAAAAGACATTCACAGCAACAAGGGAAAGAAAATCTGATCTTATTACCTTCTGAATTTGTGGAAAGCGGACCTTGTAAGCGTAAATCTCTATTTGTCGCGTTCATTAAGCATAGATACCTATTAAATGTGGAAACAGTCTTCACGACCAAGCAGACATGCTTGAGAACAGAGAAATACTTTGTCCATGCCTTTTGGCCATACAAAACACCAAGCCATTATGCATTTGCTTTGTAAGGAATGCAGCGATAATTTATCAGAATTCCACAGAGTAAACAGATAGTGAAAAAAGATTGCTGAAGAGTCAAAAACAATGCATGGTACAGTAAGTCATACTCATTTGAACTTCTCGAAATATGAATTAATCTCTGTCAAGGGGTACTATCAAAAGAAAACCCTAAAATTGCACGTATTGCATAAATGGCATAAAAAACTACTGGAAGTCACTACAAGAATAATATTTGGAAGAAAATATAGTTAGAACACAAAAATCAACATTTACAGAATCATCGAAAAACAGAATCAAGAATTTCACCAAAATATGCAGTAAAAAACTGTCCAGAGATCAGAATGTTCTTACTGTTACTAAGTAAAATACTAGGTTAGTGTAATATGAACGTTCGAATTGCTTGTCTATGACTTAACTTCGCTCACTGGGCGTTAATCGGGGAATTCGAATGCGACGAAAGACAGAAAGGTGAGGAGGACTCAATCTCGCTACAGCAAGTAGTGAAAAAAGCTCCTTTATGATGCCTCTTGCGTCGAGTTACGATATTTGAATACTCATTCAGATTATAGCAAAGGGATAATTTTGGTACTCCATTGAAAACGAGTTTAGCTCAGGTACGAAAGATTCAACATCACGCAACGACTCGGTCACGTTTTACAATCGACTATTGTCAAAGAGCCAATGTATTAACATGCAACAAAATTACCCAAAACAAAGTATGACACTGGGATGGAACGTTCCGCTCTTTTATGTACTGCTTCGCACCCAACCCCGTCGCTTTATACACAAAAAAATCAAAAATTCAAAAGGCTCTGATCGGGCTAGAGTTTTCGACGTGGAATCCCTTATGTTATCGAGAAAGGCAGCAAAAGAAAGTTAGCACAATTGACCGAATGAAAAGGTGAATTATGATCTTGGGAGAGGTTACCTTACTTCTGCCTCGCACGAACAATGGGATATTCCGCGAACATTACAATCACAGAGTCGCATTAAACCACAACTATCACAAGTTTAAGCTCATGGAAATCTGCGCTCTTTTACTTTTGCCGACAGCAAGCTGAGAAGTTCAGAGGCAGCGTCTAGTCCGCTGAAGGTGAAGAATGTTAGAGTCAAAAAGAATATTACAAGCAATACATGTAACCATCGAACCTTTGAGGGTACCAAAGATTTATAGAGAAGTTAAGCAGCCTAAGCTCACCATGCGACATTTAACATCACCAAGCAAAAAGACCACGAAAACGTTGTAGAACCCGTAGCGCGCGACTAGATCCAGAAATGTCACCCTCCCTGTCCGGCACGTCTGGCGAAATCCGCTAAGGCATGAAGGGTGCGGACATTCGATGAAGGCCTGATCACCAACAAAGCTTGGTCGAAGTCAGAACACTAAATGAAAATACTCAGCAGCGATGAAGAGAGTTATTGATTGAGAGCTCACCCTGAGATTCCTCAACTTCGTCTCATCACAGGTTACCAGCTTTTTGCGATCTATGCTCCTCACTGGGACCATGGCCGCTTCCTTACATAACGCAACGAGATCCGAATTAGAATAACCATGCGTTTGTGATGCAATCCATCTGAACACATCACGCAGAATATTCATCAAAGTCAATCCATCTAAAACAAAAATTCTGAGGAATCATAGCGGCTGACCTTATATCAGAGTCACTAAGGCCTGCAGCCATATTGTGCTTTTCCAGCGTCGTCTTCAAAAGATTACGGCGCGCCTTTTCGTCCGGTAGGTCCAGTAGCACCCGTTTTGGAAAACGCCTGAAACAATCATGGCCATCTTCAATAAAGGGAGTTTGAAAATCCTATTTTGCTGGCGAAGTGATAATCTCCCTCTCATTCGGATGCTATCTCATAAATTCAATTAGATTGAAGTGTCCAATCTTTGTTCAATCGATCCACACAAAACAGCTCATCGGTGACAAAGTTCCACTGCAATAATTTTTTTCTATAGAAAAATTATTCATTATAATTGGTGCATGTAAGGCTCGTAGCTAGGCAACTGGTCGCCCAAGTGGTCATTTGCGAATATTTTTCACCACCCAGCACGAACACGTTGAGTTCCCACAATTTTTTCGTTAACTTTTTGGTAAAGACCTCACAAACATTTTTCAACACTATGGATGCAGCTCCTAACCCGGGTATACCTACCTAGGGCTCCCCCACATTGTTCACGATTTTGGGCGAGGGCGCGGCGAACCTGCGGCGAACGCGACCGAGCCGATGTGCGTGGCTGCGCTGCATGGGGCGCGCAGACTGTGATGGAGCACATCGATCGGAATTTGAATGCGCTCCATTACAATTGCGCCAACGCAGCCGCGCGCACATCGGCTCAGCGAAGAATGCGGGGGGGGGGGGCAACACCTAGATACAAACTCATGAAATGCATTTGAAAATTGTCGTATCACATGACATGAAACAAAACATGTTTAATATAAGAACTCGCTACTTAACTCGCTACTTCACAAACTATCCAGACCAGTGTACGGTTATGAAATGGACGGAATGATTAAAAAGCAGCAGGGTTCCAATATGACAGATAAAAGCCTTTCCTTTCTTTTTGGGAAACAGTGTAACCCACGTCAAAAAAATAAGTAGCACAAAGTAAAGCCAGTCGAGATAGACAAACCTTAACACGGCGTCATCAAGCTCGTGTGGTCGATTTGTTGCACCAATAACGAGAATTCGGTCATCTGGATTACTGGTTGCACCGTCAAACTGGATAAGAAACTCTGTTTTCATTCTTCGAGACACCTCCGTATCCTTCTCAGATCGATCACATAGTATAGAGTCTATCTCATCTGAAAACAAATTCCTTGTTAAGATTGTGTCAAGAAAATAAAGAAACAACATCAATCATATTAGGACGACGATGGAGCGAATTCGCAAAAGCACGAATCAAGTTCGTATCATATTCAGATTCTTCTAATTGGAAATACAACACATGAGGGTCGACTTCCAACAAAAATTCGAAGTGCGAGAATCGTATGCAAGGACATAGTATCGTACGCTAGGATAAGAAAAAGAATGAGATTTTCTAAAAGGCATGAAAGCTCTAAATTAGAACTAGACTGAATCTAGTCGCTATGCTATGCTCAGCACTAGTGAGAACTTGTAAGCCGTTCTGTTTACTTCACCAAAACTGATGCTTATGACGTCATGCTCGTGACTACAAAACTCAGCCATAAAAGGGTTACTATTTTGAGCGGAAGCGATGTACACTTTCTTGAAAGCAATGCCTTGTTACCATTCAAATGTACTGTTTTCCAATCTTCACCTCAAAACCCAACAGCCGAAGGCTACACCACTCAGCTATGAATAGAAATGCAAATGTTGAAAAGCGCCAGTGTCTATCACGGTGACTAACCCTATGCTTTCTCTCGGAATGCTTCCGTCACAAAACATATTACACAACGGGTTGAATATCCGTGCTAACCCTTCCAACTAAACAGCCCTTCAAAATCCACTCCCCATGATTTATGCGCGTTTAGTAGTACGTATAGGATCCGGATTTGAATTCTCCACTATCAAAAGTTCAGGAAACATCACCTGCTTGATCCCAATAAATATTTCTGCAGATTTAAAATCTCAAGAAGTTTCAAGGAAAGAGAACGACCAGTACAAGAAATAATGGTTCAACAAGAAGACCACAGAATTCAAATTGCGATGAAAAATAGCGTAAAAACGTAACTCAAAATTCTTCCGACTTCGAAAGAATTATCGTAATAATAAAGGACAACAGAAAGAAAACGGAAAATTCTGACCTATGAAAATAATGGCTGGCTGAGCATTCCTAGCAATTTGGAACAAACTGCGTATGGTTTTTTCTGCGTCTCCTACCCATTTCGAAGTTAAGCTAGCTGCTGAAATATTGAAGAAGACCTGTCGCGCTTCCGATGCAACAGCTTTCGCCTGGAAAGGATAAAAAAAAGCTTGCGCATGGTAAGAAAAACTAATTGGTTGAGAAAAAGAACTCACGAGCATTGTCTTTCCATTACCCGGAGGTCCGAATAACAGAATACCTTTTACGGGCTGACGAAGACCGCTGAACAGCCCTGGATTCAAGGCCGGTAAAATGACAGCCTAAAACCACGCTAATCACTTTTCGAGTGCTAAAATGTGATAAAGGTACCTCTTCCAGTGCTTCCTTTGCCGATTCACATCCTATAACGTCAGAGAATCGTACTTCCGTCCGATCAAGCATCTCATCAAGTAGACGTTCCCCAAACTTCGGATCAACTCCTTTGAGAAGCTGCTGACGAGAGGGAATTTGTGGACAAGCGTTTGTTCTTTGATTCTGAAATCACTTGCGCTCACCTAAATGATCAGCAAGTACACGCGAACAAATAATACAAGAAGATCTACCGACGGACGAATGGTAAAGCGCCGCAACGGTTGGGTCGCAATATCTATATATTTTCACGAAATTCAACTGTAATTTCACAAATCGTGGAGCCTCTTCGTAAATATGCATGATCTCGTATTCTGGCAGCATGAAGATTGAACATGGCTGAGGCACTGAGAGTCACCGATGGTTTCAAAACAAAAATACAAAACTGGGCGAAAATCAGACAAGATTTGCACCTTGCTGGGATTCTATTGACAATCACTTCACCAATAACTCGGAAAATTGAGCAAACTGCAATAAAGGAGCATTTGTGCAGATTCAGACAGCAGTGATAGATTGCGATTTCGCGATTTTCTTGCGGTAGATACATACTGTTCGTGGAAAAACGAATTGCAAAGCAGTTGGAGGGTACACCCGTGGTCTTAATATTTGGCAAAGATCACGGAAGCTAAATATGAAACGGACTAAAAATTAAACAGATCAAGAAAAAGTAGATCAAAAGGTAAAAGGAAAGGCTTAATTAGTACTTACCGACGGCGCAGAATTCAGTCGAGCTCCTCTCCGTGCTGGTGAAGCGTTCCTAGCACTCGAAGGACCAGGGAGTGAAGTTGAATGAGTGGGTTTGTTTGTGCCTTTTATTTTGTTCACTGGAAAAGCCGACTTGAGCTCTTATTATTTTGGAAATTTCAGTAATAGAGTACTAACTGAGAATGATGAAACGCTCCTGCGCACTGCGATGGTAACCTTTCATTTTTTCCTTGGATTCAGAGACTTCTTTTCTCCTATCGACCGGAACATCCATAACGTTTATGGCTTCAGCCTTAAGAAGTAGGTCTTTAAGAAGTATGGGATTTTCAATGATGAATCCACCTTTTTAAACTCGTCCATGCCCTGTTTGTAAAGTTCGCAGACCAAAATTTTCTTGTCCTTGAACGAATCTGTTGGAAAGATAACAGTATTTTGGATATCTCTGTGACCTGGAAAGGGTTTGCTCACCGTCATACTTCTCGTCAATCTCGACGGCTTCCATTAACTTCGAACGTCCCATGTTAAAGTGGGCCATGAACTGTTCCAGCTTTGCCTGCTGAGAAGTGTCCCGCCTATTGAGCACACTCATTCCTGAATAAAATGTTACCTAATTTTGCACTGAAACAGGTACACGGCTACGAAAGTTCAAAAGAAGCAAGAGAAAAGCATGACTGATCAGAACATAAATAGTGATATGCTATTATGTAATTGTAAACGTGAATAATTAAAACGGTTTACATACACGCAATTCATTCTACTTCGCAATATAAACGTGCGCAATGGTCATATCAAGGTGGGGAAAATGTACGATATTACGAAACAAGGCGACTGCCCTTGAGAGTAACCCAGTTCCTGTCACTACCATCGCTAGCAATTAGGAAACATAAGTAGAAGTCAGCATTTTCTTGAATGCTCTTCAGTAGAGTACACACCAAACTGCTATATGGTATTAAAAATTGGAAATTTTTGAAAGCAACCGTTCAGCCGAAAATCATAAGAATGTGCGTTAAGTACCAAACAACATGTTTCTGCTATGCTATAGAACTTTAAATAACTACAAATACGATCGCTTCATAAATATTCGCACAGCCTCGACAAAAACGCGAAGATGGGGAATATTTTTGACGGTAGAAAATCCGTAGTGCGATTACGGAGAAAACGCACGCCTCGTGACCGTACACCGCATATGGGAAAATAACGAACTCTACGAACTCTAACATATTCATTTAACTACACACAACCCATGCTTACTATTAACCTCGAGAGATTGAAGCTGATTGAGGACTTTCTCTATCCAACTCGAATTCAAACTTCAAATGAACTTCAAAGTTTTTTAATTAAACCAATACTACGACGAACCTACGAGGTGGCAAATGAACCAGCACTTTTACACTTTAGCTTCATGGTGAAATGGCGCGGAGCGAAAAATTGTGTCGCGTTTGTCTCCAGCAAGCTCGGATTTCTTTTTCACTTGCAGATGGAGGGACTTTGTGTGAAAATAGCGGCAGTGGCATCGTTATATTCATTTCCTTTCGTCGAGATCCACTCTTCAAAAGACCGATGTGGTTTTGCTCATGAAAAATAAGAAGGAAAATATGAAAATATTAAAGGAACCGCTGTTTCAGTAGCTTGTGAACACGATACTTCAATGTAGTGTTAAGGGAGCCGTATACGAACCTCTACGAATCGGTGGTTTAGTTCTTCGCGTGGTTTTGCAAGGCTCTCCCTCCTTCCGGGGTCTCTTCATTGTAAAGAAGTTTCCAATGGAACCTGGCAAAGGATTTAAGCATTACTTCAATGCAATCTCCCCAATGTAATGTCAAATTTTGCACTGAAGATTACCATCAACACTAAAACTCCCATTATTCAAGAACATTTTCCTAAAGTTAAGACAGCATTAGATAACGTTGTTACGGGAATAGATGGTATAGTGATCAAATCGTGGAGTATAACCTGGGTCGATCAACATTTCCGTCGTAAGAAT
>KZ345001.1:776225-788594 GCA_002352805.1 Teladorsagia circumcincta
ATCCGACCGAGATAAGCGCCGTATCATGAGTAAATTGCACAACTTTCATAAGGCCGGGTACGGAAATCAAAACTTCTTCAGAAGTAATGTCTCGATGGACGCAGTCCAACGTGTTTTCCAACATCGTCATGACAGTCCATGCATGAGAAATGAGAAGTACACTTTTTGCGAAAAGAAACCAGGGAGAAAAACGCGCCATTATCCTTAGAAAGTTTTGCCAAGTCGAGCGATTTCAGGACGCTTTTTTATCTGTGATATTTTGAAACCGCTGACCATACTCCTGATCTTTTTCATCTCCATACGTGTTTTCCATGAAGTAAGAAACCGATCTTAGAAAGAAAACGTTAGAAAATAAATACACATATTAAAAATGACAAATGATAAAGTGTTACCATTTCACTCGACTTGGCGATACTTTCCAAGGAAAAAAGGCTCGTTTTCCTCTGGGATTTCTTTTCAAAAAAGTGTATTTCTTATTCTTAAGACATTGACTGTCATGAGCGTGTTCGAAGACGCCTTGAACTGCATCTTTTGAGACATTAACTTCCGAAGAAGTTTTGATTTCCATACCCGGCCGTATAAAGTTGTACAATTTTCTCATAATACGGCGCTTATCTCGGTCGGATAGTAATCAAGATCTCTGACAATGCCATATACTGTAGAATCCTCGACGAAAATGTTCGCTATAAGGTGACTACGACCAAATTCCAGCGTGATCTGACACTTCGACAATTTCACCACCTCTCTGCTAGGATTTTCCCTTTATGGGATTCTGGCAGCGGTTCTGCTTTTGCCATTAACTGAGGAACCTTAAGAGATGATAACTTCAAAATTTCATTGGGTGAAAACAAAATGTAGCGGAGAAACATGAGGTGGAACTATGATCTTGCGTCACTGGCAAGGCGGGTATTTTCAGAAAAATGAAAATTATTTTTTTTTTGCTTTTTTTCAAATTGGAATTGCACTGATATTCAGAACTGTGTTTATTGTGTTACAATTCGCCCCTAGAGCCTCTTTCAAAAACCTCCTCAGATTCATGTTTATGGGAAATTTGTAGGTGGAACTAAGATTATGCGTCGCAGTGTATACTACATCAGCTTATGACCTTGCCCTTGAAGTTGCCACAATCATTGCAGCATTGCGATAGTACTGAATTCAAATGTAACACTAAAGTGATCTGGTGTGACGAGTATTTCACAGTGAGTTCTCTACATACAATCCCTCCACTACGCTGAAACAATCGAAAAACGGCCATATAAGATTGCGACGCGATTCTCGCAGTGCATTCACCAATTTGGACTGTACTCGGCATCAGCACCAGGGATTTCTTTTTGGATGCACTGGAATTTTCGTTTCTCTAAATTGACCCAATCTGGTGCAATCAAACAGGACGCTTTTGGATACATTAGTGTCAACAGAAATTGTCGGTTAAGGAACCAGTTGTAAAACATGAAGGTTATTTGAAGATGAGTGAATATGTAGACACAAAAAGGATCAGTCTGCATTGCATGACATTTCCTCTAACAACAGAGAAAGGCCCTACGGGTCCAATCAATAGGTAGATAAAAGTAAAGGATAAGAACAACGGCAGGAACGTAATGCCCGGCTGGAACGAAATTATGCACGCCACAGGTGCCTATGAGAGGGCCGAGAGATTACAAAAGGCATCGCGCGGATGAGCTCTCCTGTCCAAGTGAATGTAGAAACGAGTAGAAACTGTTGGCGAGAGGGAAGCCACCAAGTTCATCAGCATTTTTTAGTCACATCAGTCTATTTAGAGAGCTGATTCTTCTGTTTGCAGCTTTGTAGTGCATGTGGTACAAAACGCGAGCGCAACGTTTCAAAGAGTTTAATTTGTTCTCAACTATTACGTTTTTCTTCTCAGTAAAGTTATATGAATATTACTTAGTTCCTAGTATCGATCGAGAACACAGGAAGACAAGGAAGTAAAAATTCCACTCATGAACTGCAGTTTTTGACAGAAAATCAAATAATGGCGTGTAATACCGAGAAGTATACCTGGTGGTTTATAAATCTGCATCGCTGGTCTGTTCGAGGGCTTCTTGGTGTGTCGCGATTGTTTATCACCATCCTCCACAGAGCCGACGTTCTGAAAATCATAACGTCAGCAACTAACTCACACAGAATCTTGTACAATCTTTAAACTCTTTCTCTGAAGTAATGAAGAACTCTGTGACTGTAAAAACAAAAGATGTGGAAAGTACGAGTTTACCCATTCATTAAGTACTCTTAGTTGCTCATTGTAATATTATCTTCATAATAATACTGCATTATACTACGATTGCCATTACTATGCACTAGTGTATATGTCTTGTTCAATCTTAAATTATCAACAAATTACAAAAACAATTGGACTTTTCATGTCTAAAACAAAACTCGAAAGGAACCAACCCGACTATAATTGTCGATAGAGATTCCTGACAAAGAGGGGAAAAATTTGGTAAATGTATTTTTTGCACGATACTGTGACGTTAATGACAGCCTCTCTTTGGAGAAACCAGCTGCGCCTTGCGCTCACTTTTAAAGAATGTAAATTACTGTTTGACTGTAACACAAAATCAGAACTGACACCCACAACAATTTGCAACCTTTGATCTGGAACCATTGATCACATGAAGCAATTGGTAGGATCACTATCGAACTATGTTTATTTTAGTTCTAAAAGAGCTAACATTTTTCACGAGAAAATACCCACATTTTCCTCAAAGTAACAGTCCGAGCAGAGTTTTAACCTTCGGCACTAATGGTGTGGAACGATGCGCTAGCTCTAGCCAAAACATAAGAAGTATGCTTGAACAGAAAAACTGGCTTTGGAAAGCCGCTAGAAAGCTACTTGAGCGCTTTCTAGCGGCTTTCCGAAAATTTGTTCAGCCATACTTCTTATATTCTTGGCTAGGGCTAGCCCATCGTTCAACACCATTAGTGCCGAAGGTCAAGGGTGCTGAGACTGTTGCTTTAACAATTTATGGGAGAACCTCCCATGAACTATAAAGGAAAATGTAATCTTAATTTGAAAACCGTGTAATATGCTTGTCAACTCGAGGACCGTATAAAAACAGCCCTTCAAAAAGTATTGATTAAGACAGAAAAAAATTGATAAGCGTGGAAGCTGAGTAATGCATTACACTTAATACAAGAAGCATATAACCACATGCAGTTCCAATCGCTTCTGCGTCACGAGCAACTTCTAATTGAGTACTTTTTAAGGTTGGGCCCTGGAATGGAGCGCAACTAGTTTCCGTGGCAAATGATGAACTCATAGGCTTTCCTTTTACTGACTACTTGGACTTGTGTTTGCAAATCTTGCACGAAAACCCGACAACTCCACTGTTGAGAACCGTTGCTGGCCTTTTCTTCAGACACTAAATCCTGCCGTTGTCGTTATTAAACATTCAACTGCTAACGTAATCCTCGTCTAGCACATTACACTTTCCAAAGATTATGAAGAAGTATGGTAAATACACGCGCTGAACTCGTTTAAACATTACGCTGTCTACAATGCTTCTCCAAGGATTTTGCAAAGGAAGCAAAGGGAAAGCGTGTCGATGATCATGCGACCACTCGACATTTGAGTGAGTGGCCGCAAACAGCTCAGCTTACAACTGCCTCACACAATCCAAGAGAACGAAGCAGAGCAAAGCGCAACTCGCAACTCCCTTACTAGACATTACAGTTTCAAATCTTTGGAAAATTGTTTCCGCTATTGCTCAGAAGTGCGAACTATCAAACGGAAAGAATGAAAAATTCAATAATATATCTGGACATATTTTGAAGCATAGGATGGATTCAATCGTACAGTACACATATGCGACAGCGATTTCAGAAAATCACAGGGTGAAAACCTTTTTTGCACGTCTAATTTGAAGAGATAGGCTTTAAATAGTTTATAATCGCGTCACCATTTCACGTCAGCTTGGTCAATATGAGAAAAATGTCAGTCAATAGAATGAAGATCATACCTGAATTGAATTTTGCTCTTCAGTCGGGGAACTCATCTGCTTCTGAATTTCACAGAATATTCGTCACGACAGGCCAGTGGCCACACCGCCCTAAAAATCGCCGGATTAGCTGCTGAAAAGTCTGGCGAGGAAATATAATTAGTATCGATTCATTCATGTGGTTCACCGGTAAATGGTTCCTGCCGACCGAGACAATGCAGTTATTTGAAAAGTGTAATTGTGACAGCTGGTAGTAATTCCAGGGTTTTGACACGTATTCTGACAGCTACTGTCGGTCTGAGCATAACCAGGCGGGTCGATTACGAACAGACGTGCATAATCGGAATACTAATAAAGCGCGATTATCTTATCACATCGGAGTTTTTGAAGGGTTCTCGAAGTTCTGAACAGGAATTCGATATTTGCGACCAGAAAGAGGCCATATATCGCACAATCTGCCTCCGTTTGAGCAACGCTCATGTAACATTGATCGGAGGTAGGGAAGATTTTGAGATTCAAAAAAGTGTTCATGCAGGAACATGGAAGAGTGAGCCCAGAGTTGTGAAGAGAATGACACTTAGTACGAAAGGCCTTCACCGTCTTCCATTCACATCTTCCTCAAATCAGTGTTCACCGTCTGTCGCACTATCCCAACGAGGAGGTCGCATTTGTGAATTTGAGAAGTGGCATTTATCGGCTAAGCAAGGTCAACTACCTGTAGAACGCGAACGGGGGTCGTAAAAAGGTCTTCTGACGGTTTTCGAGGATTTCGGAAATTCGACGGAAGTAGGGTAAAGTAGACCAAATTGGTAGAGCTGCCGCTTCATCGTACCAATTTGCAATTGCAGGGAGGATGGGTGTTGCATTTGGGGAGCCTCCCAAGACTGACAATGGTGGTAGAGGATCGCATCAGACCACCTGGAGGGAAGGGTGTCGCAAAAATACGGAAGAAGTGCGAATGCGACGATGTCAGACTCTGCGAGTCGAGCGATTCGCTAGCGTCCGCGGTCGCGTTGCGTACACCGAATCAAGCACTAGCTGTACGGACGGGACGGACGCTAGCGAATTGCCTGTAGCGAATCACGTGATTCGCAAAGTATGACATCGGTCTTAACTGAGATCAGGCTAAAGGAGCATAATTTGAACTATGGATGATTAGGATTTTTGAAAAGATTAGATACGTACACATGGGGAGAAGACTATACAAAAATAGGAGCTCAATTCTTTTACTCTGCAATCAAATCAACCAAATTTTGCTGATTCTTCTGCCCTACTGAGCTCATTTCTCCCTATCATGCTTTCATGTTTGCCTAATTTCCCAATACGCTGAATGAAAACACGACTCTATACCGGTATTTTGGTGAACCTTGGAGTTTGAAGACAATTTTAAAAACAAAGAGGAAATTAAACGTTCCCAACACAGTAACGAAAACATGTCATTTGAAAAGGTATTACGATAGCAACTAACCAGGGAGGTCTTTCAGGACATGGAGCGTTTTTCCAAAATGGTTTCCTGCACTCAGTAGAGGCTTATGTGAGTAACACAATATCATGGTCCGTTTTTCCTTAACGCTTCCAGGAAGGTCATAATAGTGAAGAAGAGATGGTCCAAAGTTCGATCCTCCGTGGTGACTAATTTTTGCAATTTATGCAGCGCCTCCAAGTTGTGTCCAAATGGCACCAGCGTCAATTTACATGTCATCCTCGTAATTATGTCATCGCGACCATTTGGAGGCTCCAACATTGGTTGGAAAAATTTGTCATCACGGGGAATTGAACTTTTGACCATATCTTCACCACTGTTTTGAGGTTCCCAGATGCGTTAAGGAAAAACGGATCTTAGTTTTATGTTCCTCGCATGAGCCTTTACCACATGCAAGAAACCATTTTCGAAAAGCGCGCCATGACCTGAAAGACCCTCCTTGTAAGCTAACTTTTGAGAGCTTCAATTCTTGCGTTTCGAAACTGCTGTACGCGTCAATGGTTTGATGACTAATCACGCTAGGGCCATCACAGTCATCCCGATTCTATACCAGAAATGTTAGCAATCTTGCGGCAATAGGACTATACTTCCCTAAGACCATTCTCCTATTTTCTTGAGACCTAGTAAAACTAGACTAGTAGAACGTTTAATGAACGGGAAATTGAGCCGAAAAGCGAATGGGACGTTCTCGGCGGGAGCACGGACGGACGCCGGAGAGCAGCAAGACATGCACTAGGGATAATCAAACAAACACCAGCCCGAGCAGTACGAACCATCCACTAATGAATTGATTAGGAGCACGTTCCTACAAAATCGCCGATGAGATTTGCCGCAGCTCGGTCACGAGACCGATTTCTAAAACCACTACGGTACAAGCCTAACAAACGGCTGTCATTTGCCATCAAATGGAATATCCCTTAATCTTGACGAAAGCGGCGAGTTTTTCTCTTTCAATAGAAACAACGATCCAGGGTCGTGAAGGACAACTGTACTACGTGACCGAGTTCTATCAAGGATTTTTCAGAACTGCTAATTCTCGTCAATGATTGATTACACTGCTGACCAATTGAGAGTAACTCGACGCGAAAACAAGCAAACAAATGCAGTGAAGTAAACGATAACAATAAGACACGCGTTTCACAGTGGATGCAGAACTTCCACGTTTTTCTCAAAGGTACATACGAGTGTCGCAGCGTAATACAAATCCCTAAACTTCAACGAAATGTTTGTTTTGTGGACTACAGCGCCACATTTCCCATTCGCAACGCTCTCATTTGTCTATAATGTCAGCACGCGTTCGAAAACATGAAGAATTTGTTCAATGGAATTCAGGTCGCACTGCATGTTTCCGATTCGATTTATGATAATGAGCTGAAGCAAGGCTCTGAATTCTGAATAGCGCTTTCAAGAGAAAGAAGAAGCATCAACGTGGAGGTTGTGAATGTACTTATTGATATACTATACAATCACAAACAAACCGTTTCAATGTTCTATAACACAAAGAGGCACCAAAATTTCTATTTCAAAAAATTCAAAAGTTCACAAAAGATTTTTCAATTAATCAAAGGAATTCAAAAATTCCAAAAAAAAAACCGAAGAAGCAATTTGAAGAGAATTCCTTTGAATTCCTTCGCGATATTTCAGTGTATGACACCTTCTTCAGGCTTTTTACATCAGCTAAAATTAATGTATATTAGGCCTGAAGAAAGTGTTGTACACCGAAACATCGCTGAGGATTTCGTTGTTTTTTTTTGGATTGAAATCTTTGGAACAACTGAAAAATCTTTTGTGAACTTTTGAACTGTGGTGCCTCTTTGTGTATGGAAAATTTGGGTCCGGTGAGGCTTCGTGACAGCACAATACTGAGAAACCGTTTCAATGTATAACAGTAGAAGGGCTGAGAGCCTGAGATATTTGAAACTATGATAAACACTTCCTTATGCTGGAAATGTATGGGAAAATGCAATGAACTAGCCCTTTTCTGCACAAACTTCCTGGACTTCTTCCCCAACAGAAATTGGGATGCGGTAGCCGAGATGAAATATTGCACCAAATGCCCACCAACGCCAAAAAGGCAGAAAAACCTTACATTAGCACAATACTGGAAGAAAGACAGGCTACTCAGGGTTACGTAACTATTTGGAATTGGCGCACTGCGGCTCCGGGGAGCCCACCTCCAATAACTCAGAATCACGTAAAAAACTCAGTTTTAGGACTAAGCCATAAGGGATAAGAAGGACTCCGAGGAGCGTAAGCAATTCTTATTCTCTCCGGAATTCGTCCCTCTCCGCTCGGCTTTGTCCTAGTGGCCTTCGTACAGATTGCCCCCCACCCCCTCCTCCAAAACACATTGCGCCCTCAACTTCCCTACATGATCCTGCCTTGAATGGCTAGAGCACAGACGATTGGAGAACGACACCTGGCTCGGCTCCAAATCTCAAGGAGGACGGTGAGAGCCCTAACAAGACTGAGCCTTGGAAGGGGGGGGGGACTCAGGGGCGGGTGAGGCAATGACGTTGTGGCAGAATTTAAATGTGGGAGATCTCAGTAGCCATGAGCGGCTGTTCAAGAGGGAGTGCAGGCGGGAGCACCAAATTGGGGCGCTTTAAAAGACCGAGTTCAAGTAGCCCGTAGACGCTACTCAACGGATCCCGCGACTGCGCGGGATTAGCGCTAGGGCGAAACAGAAAAAAAAGGGACAAAGAGAGGCTCTCGATAGCAGCTCAAGCACTGACCTAGTAGAACAGGTAGGTGATATGTTCGATTTTCCTCGCTTTGCGGCAAAAATAGAAAGTCAATTCGTGGTCACGTACAACTACATCACGGAACGTTCCTCCGCGACAATAAGGAACTACACAGGTGAGACCCTGAAATTGTCCCCGTTCAAAGCGGGGAACCTCCAGTAGAACAAAAAAAGGAAAGCTCGGAGCAACAACGAGAAAGCGGCACCGCGCAGCAACAGTCCGCAGAGGAATGCTGCCAGCGTCCGAGCCTGCGTCTCTCACTTCCGTTGACCCTCACCGCCTGACTCTCACCTGGGCGAAGTCGAACAGCTGTTCCGTGATTCGTCATTTGATACTATTTTTCATAGCCCAGATGATAGATAGCTTACCTAAGAGGAGCGCCGGCTAGGTCAAACCAGATTTGGTTCGGGCACGTGGTCTTTATTGATCAATATCCGCAGAAAAATCAGAAACCGGCTTCGAATAAAGTTATCAAAAATAGGTGTGCGGTCTTATACAGAAGTGCCACTGGTTCTTTTGGAGTGTCTGGAATAACCTGGGTAAGCTGCTCTGGTACAAAGGGGTTCCTTCCTATAGTTACTTCCTGCGACGTCATGCTCACCATGTGTTAGGCGGTATTTGCTAGGAAAGGAAAATCGGAACTGACAATGGTAGTCTGCTGGAGTTGAGGAAGAGTCTGAGTTCGGGTGGATCGCCAGAGCTTGCTTGGTAGGATGTCGTGTTCGAGGCTGGAGGGGTTGTGGTGAATGAAGTTGAGTTGAGGTAGGAAATAGGGGTCTTTTTGACAACCTTTTAAAGCTATCTGGCGAGTCTTTCACGAAGGAAGCGTTAAACAGGCAAAATTAAAGCATTTACTTTTTTGTTAATCTGGGTAGAAGTGGGTGAAATTGGTGTGCGCCAACTGGTCTCAGAATCAAATGCTGTAGAACCATCCATAGAGATGTCAGACTTGGCGAATCAAGCGATTCGCTTCTAGCGATTCGCCAGCGTCCACGGTCGCGTCGCGTACAGCGAATGGCTCGATTCACTGTGCGTTTCGCAGAGTCGGTCATCGGCCTTAGAGAAATAGGGGATGAGCGGGCCGTCCTGCTAGAAGATTCCTCTTGAAATGTAATGGTGAGGGGGGATGAGATGAATCCCCGTAAGGTGGGACTCATGAATTTTTTAAAAATTTTTCCAACATCACGGTTCACCCTCGTTTCTTGAACTTCCTCAAGCAGAGTAAGCAAAGATCTGGCTTTGGTCGAATTCCTCGGGGTGCGCTACGCGACTGGCTCTCACTTGGGATCACAGGGCTTCATTTGATTACCTTTTTTTCATATGTTCGTTTTATTTAGGTACATGCGTGGTTGCAATGATCTGAAGGTGAAAGAAGAATAAAATTCGCAAAAAAACAACTGAAGGAGCGGTTCTGGTGTTTCTTGCAAGATGTTCTCTTTTAAAAGGTTGGCGATGGAAACACGTTCATCGAAAAATTCGAATGGCTCGCCTAGCTGCTTTCCCCACCTCCTAATTATCCATTGCAACATCTCCATTCCACGAAAAGCGCAATTCCACAAAAAAGCGAACATCAAACTACACTCCGTTTTTGGAAAGAGGGTGAAAATTTCGAAAGTGGCAACCAGGAAGGCGACCGAACAATTACGGGCAGTATGAATATTCGATAACAGCATGGATCTTCAGAATCTGTTCTGAAAGCTTCGGAACAGCAAAGATCTCAGAACAGTTGCTTTAGTGGTGAAGCCTGACGAACTTGTCAATCATCGAGCGCTGTACATAGTTGGGTTTACTTTTCAAATCGGCGCTCAAGAAATTCAAGTAAGTAAGCCACTTACAGTGCATGAGACTAAGCCTTAGGGAGAGTGAGGAGTTCTGAGAGAGGATGTGAGTAACTTTTGTTTTTCCTGACGTATGGCCTTAGTTTTACGGTCACCTACCATCATGGTTTCCAAGCGCCCTGTTTCGGATGTCCCCCCTCCCCTAAGGCCATGAACGCCTTCAAGTCTTCAGAGCTTCTTAGAAAAGAGGAGTACCATACTGTTGTGGTACAATGGATTCCAGTGAGGAATCAGTGACCATCCTTACGCTGTATTCATTTGTTTTCTTCCGCTCTTAATAAGCCAAGGTGTGACGGAAGTCCGGTCATAATTGCAATATTGAAAAGAAAATCGGTTCCAGTTGAAAGGTCACTAGTTTGCGTGTAATTCGGTGAAAGAGATGAACTAGTGTAATGGAATAATAAAGTGAAAATCGATGCGAAACAGGTAATTGTAATGAAATCTCGAGATTCAACCGAAATTTATTCTACGAACGTAAAGACAGTCCTGTGGCACTTTAATGTTTTCAAAAATTTGAAAGCAGGCTTATTAAATGAGGTTACCTGAGTAAGTGCGAGGCGAGCTTTCACTGAAGGAAAAAGGAAGAGAATCCCTCAAAAACGCTAAAGTTAGGATCCTGCACCAATGCGCAAAGGCACGGAGAGAGTGAGCACGGAAGAGAGCGCACAGGCGAGGGAACACGTCGAACGAGAGGGCACAGACATCATCACATTGCTTACAAGAAAATTGAAAGTGATCAAAATATTTGCGGGGTCCTAGCTCCACGGCCAGGAGGGCGGGATATTTGCGACCTTCTTGAACAGCTCTATTCTACACCCCGAAACAAGTTATTGAGCTCAGTTCATCCCGAATGTGTGTTTGATATTTGAACTAGGCGATAACACTTTGAACAGCTTGTTTTTGATCCTTAACTGCTGTTTTTGGCCGCAATTCGCCTTGCGAATGGTTCGCAAGAATGCTGGACTCCCGTCTGGGGCGAGAGTTTTGATCACAACCCAGCATTCTTGTGAAACTTTGAACAGCTTTTCTACGTTGATGTGCCGAGAGTTTTTTCCACTCATGACTACAATGTCATTATACATAATTTGGCGTAAAATAGGCCTGGTGATGCATTTGCCTAGGCCTTGCAGTAGCAGGTTCTACAACAGTTAATCGATTTTGAAGGGATAGAGGGCTCACTTGACCTTGACAGGATTTCATTTAGGACTAAGCACGTACTGCGTGTTAGCTGCGCCACTTGCCATCATAAGAAGCTCTAACTTCAAACTCAAATCACTGACCATGAAAGAAATGACTCGGCTGGTGGGTTGATGTGCTCCTACTGCACGAAAGACAGGAAGCTAGTCGGTTAGGGCCCTTTTCAGGGATATCTTTCGATAACAGAAGTTGCTTCTTACCTACAACGCAGGATTGATTATGTGGATTTTCAGCCATATTTTTCTCCTTTACACTGCCTCTTTCTTTCCACAACAACTCGTGACCTCTGCATAGATATGAAGTAGGCACAAAGTGCATACTCTCAGAGAAACTGCGTTTGCTTTCATTATCGAAAAATCTGATGCAATTTCTGACATCCTTTGCGGTTAGTGAGGACTCTATAACAGGCGAGAAATCAGTGCTCCTCACTCTGCAACAAGACTCGGGAGAAAACAACGCAGAAGGCGGAGCTAACGATGGAAAGACATCTCACTGGAAGGAAGGTAAAAGTGGTCAGTGATGCAGAGATGATGAAAAAAAAACAAGAAGAACCACACACAGCCCGAGATATAAGACCCCTCTCTGCCTATTGATTTGCGCATTAGGCGTGGCCCATCGCTGCTCTCCCTTCACGCTAAGGCTCTTATGCTAAAACGGCTCGAGTCAGACGGCGAGGGGCTAGGTGGGCAGCGACGCGAGCGGCGCTGGTAAGGCAGTTGTGGCACTTCTCTGCAAAAGTCGCACCGTCCCGCACATTAGGAAAACTCGCCTGCCTTTTCCGTTGGTATATTTCCTCTTCCTCGACCTTCGACCTTATCGTGGAACCCTTCCATAGCTGGGAGAAGCATTACTATGAACATCTTCTAAATATTCATTCGTTAGACAAGTTAATTAAGCATGCCTCCAACGCTACCGTGTTTGCGATGGAAAGTCAAAGATGTGGCGCGTCCGAAAGGTGACGAAATGCCAGTGACCCAGTGATTTGCCGAGCTTATTCCTCACGACGTTGGGTTTGACTACATCTCAGATAACACGACCCAGTTAAGCAGAGAATAGTGATGAGCAAATTTCAGATCCCTGATGCCGACTGCAATAAGCCCCAACTAGGGGATGGGTCCCCTAAACTCTGCATCTCTGGACTCTTCCCC
>KZ345002.1:22090-74818 GCA_002352805.1 Teladorsagia circumcincta
TTCATCATCCGTTAACTCCCTGCCTACAACTTCCTTACGGACCACTTCACTCCTCGAATTCGTCATGACACTGTTGCTTTAAATCCAAGGTTCAATTCCGAGACCTGCCAATTTTGCAGACAATCTGGCGAACTTACGCATTTTAGGCCTCGTTATCATAAGTCCAACAGCATTTGTTTCCATTACGGACATCTGGCAGTCATCTTAACTACTAGTTTGTTTGGATTACACAAACGCAAATTCCTCCCTCCCTCCCCCCTCTCCCCCATTGTGGTCGGATCACTTGCCAACTTGCCAACGCTCTTCCATCAATGACGTCCCCGAAGTAGCCCAACGCCCAGCCATGGCTTTCACAGTCTTCAAATGATTCGCCCGAGAAAAAATCATGATTCTATCTCGCCCATAAATCGCTGGCACGATGTTCATCATGAACGATAAAAGCGAAGAAAGCAAAAAAAACATTTTTGTTTCTGAAAACAGTTCGGAAAGCAGGAAGGACTGTTATGTGAGCAAATCTCGTCGTAAATTTATCGCAAGTGTTGGCACCAGGAACGATTCCACTTGGTTTGGGTGCCTTCACTAGGAACGCTTCTTGGTCTCCTCTCTACGCTTTAACCCGATTCCTTCAACGTTCCCTGATATGTAGGTGGCTTTCCATGCGTTCCCTTGTACCCGCCCAACCTGCCCGCGACCGTCCTCAGAGTATGAAAGCTGTCTCGAGTGATCACAACTGATGAATTCATGTTGGAAAGGAATGCAAGAGTTTCTCACGAACAGTTCCTTCAAATGCTGCGTCTACTCACCCACATGAAAAAAACGTTCAACTGCGATTTGTGTGCATCATCAGAGACGTATTTAGTAGCAGCGTCAATGGGATGCACTATGACGTTCCGAACACTGACCAACTTTTTCTGTAGCAGGTCCTGAAAAGAAAATTCCAAATTCACTCTGAACATAATACGTTGTGGTTTGCTCGAATAGGCGAGCGATCGCAACAGGGCGTTGCTGTGCAGATAATTGGGGCCAAAATGGGAATTCGTTGACAGAAGAATTCAAAACGTAATGATGCTATCGAGGTGAGGTGCTGCTTATCTCACACTACGTAAGCCGTCCTCATAGTTTTTCAAGGTTAATTATACATGTACTCTTAGATGGGTAGCACAAAATTCAAAAAGACAGTTCATAGTTCTGAGAGATCTTTTTAAGACTATACTCCATCCAGCTTCCAAACAACAGAACTGCATTTCGAGTTGAGAAACTGGTAAAAAGTGCACTTCTTGCTCTGTGCAAAGAGTACTTTTCGCAAGTTCATTCCACTACTGACGCCACAGCTCATACTTGCTCAGCCTTGTATATCACATTATTATTAATGCTTTTTTTTCCAATGGATGTATATGTTCATAAGGCGGAGGTCGCGTGGAGGGCACTGGTGCCACATGTCACACATGCATTGTTCCATGGCTCCAGACAAGGGTAGAAATTCGGTCAGACCAAAACGCCCTCCGTCGATCGGGGTTGCCCATCAGGTGTGGCTAGCAGTTCCTGCATATCCCCCGTATAGCCCTATCCTCGTGCCAACCAATGCAAACCCAATCTGAGCTCTACCGCTCTTTCCCAAGAAGAATTTTTGCGCAAAGTGACAGGACCTCAAACTCGACTTCCGGTCGTTCTTCGTTTGAGAGCTTCTGCAGTTTCAGGGGGAGGACAGCGAGTAAATTTCCATGTATAGACAATGCATTGTAGATGACAGAGGTGTATGTTTGGATGAGCAAGAACCTCGAATAAAAGAGTACAAAATTTGATTTCAAAGATACCCAAAGTGATTCACTAATTATGGCACAACCTAATAAAATGTCGCTACGTTTCTGAATGGATGCAAAATGCACACTAAAAGTGGAAATTATTGGAATCGATGGAATGGAAATCATCAAGGGCAGGAGTCAGGATCGAGGTTGGGTGTTATTTTGTTTGAGAATTAGGTAAGAAGTGCGATCATTAGCGGGAAGAACAAGCAAAAGGCAGCATGGAAAACACTAAAAGTTCGCTAGTGAGGCCAGCCGTGGTATGGGGGAGAGACAGCGTGCTCCGAGGAGAGGGAAAAGGCGAGGTAGCACGTTGTTACGCAAGAGAGCGCAAACACCACGTAAGCAGCGATTGATAGAGCGGCAGCGCCGGCAGCGTACAAGGCAAGGCCTTCGCGCTATTGTCACGCACATTTGAGTCGCGGCAGTGTCGCGCCTGCGCTTTGGAACCCCTCTTTCCTCCTGAGATTAACTGCTTTTGGGACCTAATCCCGACTGGTGGCTCTAACGAGGATTGCGCGAAACGCTATACGTGATGTAACGCTCATCTTGCTTTACCCTTTACTCCATCTATATGCACATGTAATAAGGAAGAAGTTCAACTTACGTCATCAACTTCGGTGTCGTAGACGAGAATTTTTGTGGACGGGTAGTGCCTGTGTATAGACGCGATTAGCACTAATAACTTGTTCATAGCCGTGTGATCCGAACTGAATGCGAATGCCATCTCTGCTTTCCTGAAAATTAACACTTCGAGTTCCGGAGCAGCTTATTTTCGCGCGTGCGAAGCCGAGTCTTTTTTCTTATTGATTGCGGCGTACAGTACCATGTGCACCACCTACAGAAGGATACAGTCTTTCTTCCGGAAGGGTAGCATGACCGCCAAGGCTGTGCCACCTAAAGAAGTAGGAGACATTGATAAATTTTCAAAAAAATCTGACTATTACGAATGTTATTCAACTTGTGAATCACTTGTGATAAACGTGTTGGGACGCTGCGTTCGTGGTTTGCATTCGGGTACCATGATCAACCCCCATCAAAATTCTACACCGAAGTTCTCAGAACTAGTGTACGGGCACACATCTCATTAACAATTATCGTCGAGACATTAATGGAGGATCAGACATCGCGTTGCGAAAAAGTTGAGGTCTGCCTTCTTAAAAGTCCCCATGCGGCACCTCTTCTTTTGATTGTTCCCTGATACAGAGCCAATCGCAACAAAACTCGCCATCCCCCCCCCCTTTCAAGAGTCTCAATTACTGTCCCTTTGATGGAAACTTCACTGCTACTGGTTGATCCTTCAGCAGTGGCGTAGTTTTCAGATCAAAAAGAGCATACGAAGATGATGTGCGGAAGAATACCAGAATTTACTGAAAGGTCACGTCGCTCGATCAAAAAACCTACTTTATTTCACAATGTTCCAAATTTTTTAACTAAAAACGTCAAGAATTCAGGCAATGGGAAGTGCTCCATTCGGGATATTTATTACTTGAAAGGTGGTGTCTGAACACAATGTGGAACAAGGGGATGCTCAGGATTGTTGAAGCCCAATTCTGGCAGGAGTTCAAAGTAGAGCGCTACAGAAACAGTTAATTCGTAAACTAAAGTTACAAATTGCTACAAACTCTTCTTAACCCCAATTTTGTCAACACTGTATCAACCACATTTTTTTGAGTTTTTTTATGTTGTAAGGCTTAAAGGGTGAGACAAGAAAAAGATGATTTTCACTCGATCCAATGTAAAGAGTCCCGGGGAGGGTCAACGAGATCTGTGGTGCATAAAGAGGCAGTAAATGAGAATTGTTCCACTCACAAGGAGGTCCTGGACGAAGTTACTCTCCCTCCTGGCTGCCTCAAGTGATCTGCTAAAAGTCCTCCACCCCTTCTACCGAGCCGCACAGGTAGAGAGCCCATAATTTCTTTTCTTCGGATCACTGTTCCAGGCGGATATTTTTGGTCAACAAAATGCCTTCATGTGTTTTTTCAAACAAAAATTGCCCAACAAAAAATGCGCAGTTTGATGCTCATCCTGACAATACGACGCATGTGGCCACACGGGAAAGAACCTAGGGTGCTACACATGGTACCGCATGCCGTTCGCAATGTGTTAAGACTATGTCGTATGTCTCATGTGATAGATGGAATCCATGAGGAGCGCTGTTCTGAATGCGATCGCACCGTTCACCAGATGCCATTGGCGTAGAAATGCACGAAAAGCATTCGCCACATTGCAATGAATCAGCAGTGGCGTTGGTGGCGTCGGCAATGATGGCACGAGGATAGCAGTTGAGGCTTATCGCCGGCATCGTCGTCATTTCACATCGACATTCCCCTTGAGTTCGACGCCATTCCACTGCGTGAGTCTCGTCCACATCGGTTTGATAGTAGTAGAACTAAAAGTAAGATATTTCATTATCAGTTCGTTAGCGACACTTTTAATCAGTTATTTCCGAGCATCCTTCGATCTGTCCTCATCAGACGTAGAGAGCTATTTTTGAGAATACGGGACACTTCTTTTGTGTCGTTTATGCTCTCGTATTTGCTTGGAATGGAACTGGATGGGACTTGCAAATACAGCCGCGCGCGGACGCGCTGCGACACCAAAGACGGCTTGCTCGGTGCTGATGGGTTGAGCCGCTACCGTGCCAAATAAGCCCTTCTTCAATCGAAGGATTGTACAACTAATAGTTGCCCAATTGAAGGAAAGATAACGAACGGGTTAAATATCATTAGGCTCAAAGACAACCACCACTTGTGCCGATTTCAAAATTTTTGCCCCCTCCCTTCCCTTCCCTCCCTCCTCACTCTCTTCATTTCTTGAGGTACACTTGACACACTCAACTACGCCTTTAAAGAGCCGCCATTATATGAAGGCGGGTATAAATACGGCCTTCTAAAACAGTGAGTTCTACTCCATTCATTTCATTGCCCATTTCTTTTACCCACACGGGCTACCTAAAAACGGTCCCCTCCATGCAAAAATCATACATACGATCCCACTCACTGAGAAAATCCCGAACGGTTGACCCTGGTCTGATTCTGGCAGGACTTGCTTAATCACATCACAGTCCCACCGCCTACGAGTTTCCAAAAATAGTAGTGCCCTCTTGCTTCGGCTTCGGACCATTAAAATAATATTTTTTCTGATAAAATGACCGGAAACTGTGATGGCTTCATTGTTACCGAAGTTTTGGTCAGATAAAAATAGTTATGAGATCTTTCAATTTTTTTCATATCTGAGCGTAATGAAAATGGACGTACAATAGGCACGCTATGTCACGTTTAGAAAGGCGCTTTGAAGAGATATTCCGGTCTGGAATAATAATTTGGTGAGATTCTTCGAATTGATGGAAATTCTCTACATTCAGCGCATTTGGTCGCCTTATTATCATGCACTTATTATACGAAACCAAAATAAATGAACGGCGAGGAAAACGGTTCTCTGTCCCTTTTCATTTCATTACAATCTTTTCCGTATGCACCATATGTTCATTAAAGTTTATGCATCATGGAAGGGATTCAATGCGTTCAAACTCACTGCTGTGATTCCGAAATGCCAGCCATGCCTGTTGGTCGAACGTGGATATTTCTGACCCCTGGTAGCGCAGAAAATTTTAATTACTTTCCTTGTTGTCAGGGGTGAAGGTAGCGCAGTAGTCCTTAGGCGCTAGGCTGAACGGTGAGGACCGAGCTTGGCTCCAAGCATTCGTTCCCTACGAGGACGATCCACATCGAATAGCAACTTGGAACCAGGTGCAGTAAGAGTGAGTGGTCTCGTTAGTCATTGCATAGAACAAGTACTTTTCAATTGTCTGTTCGAGAGTGAATGTAGGCGGGCCCCAGAAGCCATCTAGTGAAAGAGAAGTCGTTCAAATTCAGCTAGCTAACAGCAATAAACAGTGGATATTAATCTCCAGATGATCCGTTGAGGAAATTATTCACACGGAAAGAGACAACAAGAACAAGAAAATCTACTTTTAGATAGCACCTTGCTGAGAAAATTGCTGGAATTCTTTATGGCTCATTGTTTCTTTACCGTTTTGCTAAAACCTTGTACGTATATGTTTCATTTACTGTGAAATTAACTATTGTTACAAAAGCCGGGGAGGGCAGCAGAAAGTGACGCTACTACATATTCACGCGCACGGTCCGTGGGTGAGATCTTACGTTAGAGCCAATATCGCCCCAGTCCGACCAACCCTTAATCCAAAAAATTCGAAATCCGTCTGCGAGAAAGCTAATGCTAAATAGTACATCAAATGATATCAGAGCGACTTTACGACTATCGTGCTTCTCGAGCTATTCTAATTGAGGAGGGCTTTCAGAATGTAGAGCGCTTTTTCATGACGACTTTTTGCATTTCAATACAAACTCGTGCGTGGACTTCAAAAGCAAGGTCCATTTCCCCTGAATGGTCCCGTGAAGGCGGGTATCCGACAGGAGGCCCTCCGCGCGGCAAGAAGGCAGTGTTGCGGACGGGTCGCAGCGCGTGGTGTGCGATGTAGGACGTACATGGTGCATTTTGTTTAACTTTACGCGAAACACTACAATCCTTGCTACTCGTCCGCTGACTCTGCCTCCTCGCCGCGCGACGGGCCTCCTATGGGGTACACCCGTGAAGGCCAGCAAGTGGTAAAGAAATTGTCCAGTCAGTTTCCTGTGGTGACAAAATCTTTGTAGTGATGATGGAGCATCTGAATTCCCTTCAAAAACGCCAGCGTCAAAAGTGGGTGTCACATTCATTACCAAGATAGGGTAACCCTCGCTGATAGTTTCATACATCACTCAAACGCTGTAAAATCTTCCACCCCAAGCAAATTTCGACTCTTTTTTGGCCTTTAGTGGACCCCTCAGCGCGAATGAACCTTTACTTTGTCGTAAACGTGAGAGCCTCAACAGCGTGCGGAGAACCGTTTTGAAAAAGTGCTCGACGTCCTGAAATACCTCCCTTGTTAGTGTTCGATGTTCTCGAAAGCCAGTTAATGCCATGCCAAAAGGATCCGATCAGGGCCTTCATGAAGCCAGTACCCGCACCGGCTCTTTTGAAATATCGGGCACTAATAATTGCCCCCTCTGAACATCCGTAAGCTCGCTTGGCCATCAGACACTGACTGCCTCCTCGGAGACATCGAAGGCTGAGAACCGCTCAAATGGCTTAAATTGCGAGAGAATTGCGCGCTTTCTCAAAGTATGACACCTGCGTAACATTAGCCGACCCCTACGAATCATGAATTGGGCTCGACCGTAGCATTCGAAGCCGCCGCAATCTCGAATGGGAGTAGGTTGCGTGGCGCATTCCACAAATGTTTGGTCAGCACCGTTTGCTTTGCTATGGTATCGGGGCGCTCTAGAAACATTACCATATATGAACAACTGGATTAATAAATAAATATAAATAGAAGAATCAATAAGTATTGAGATGAGGAAAAAGTCCTAATTAAAATTTCTTCTTACTGTCAACAGTCACATTTTTGTTGCAGTAGTATTGTTACAATCTGCTATATGTTCACCATTCTGGAGAGCAAAATGCGCCCAGTATGCGGCTGATTTTCAGTACCAAAAGCCCGGAAGTGTGGTGGAGGCTATGAGTAAAAGAAGTTGAAGGTAGCATTCTTGAGTTCTGGTCATTGGATTTTTCTTCATGTAGGTAATGTTCAAGCGCACAATTCAGATGCCGAAGAGGATGGCTAGATCGAGCGAATACCGTAAACGGGGTAGCGCCTCCCGGCAGTGTTCGGTAACTTTGTAACGGGAACGCTCAGAGTATGAGATCGGGCGTCAAAGCGCAGAAGAAAAACTTTCTCGCGTTCCGGTTGTTCCCGTCGGACAGATCGCCCAGCTTCTGCAGTGAAGCGTGCACCTGCGCGATCATGGTGAATCCGGCAAGAAACAGTACAAAATAGAATCTGCTCGAGAGTTCCATCTACAGCAGAACAAATTCTTCTCTCGTCACCGTTTGGATCATTTTAGGGAGAGTATTGTGACGCCTCGCATGGTTGGCATGCTGAACTCAGCTACCAGTCCCAGTAAATACGCATTGGGAAGCTCCTTAATGTGACGCCCTACCCATTACACGCCATTGGTGTGGTTCCTAATTCGAGACTACCTCACGGTACCCTGGATAACTACGATGTAGTAGTTTTCTGACAGCCCCATGCGTCGAGCACCAGCACTGTCCTTTCTCTTCCGAGGCATTGTGCAAAGTTCCGCAGTTCACAGTAGTCACGCATTTAGAACGAGTCCGTCGAACAAATTTCTCCCTAAATGTAGCGCTGATATCTACCGCGTGTATTGAGCCCGATATATCGGCTTCCATGAAGGCACGCATATGTAGACGACAGCGCGTGTCAAAATGTGGAGTCTACAGGAGCTTGACTGGCAGATGGCTTCAGTCAACTGAAGTCATTGTTGCTTTACACGTATGAACTACAGTTTATCAAACGTCAATGTAAGGCTTGGAAACCCTCCACCGTCCCTATTATAGGATCTTATGTATTGGTCTTTGCGACGGATCTGTGTGCAGTTCGGATGCGTTAGCCATGGGGAACTGGCCAAACCAAACCCATAATCCTTTTATTTCTCATTCTTCAATTGAAGTAATCGGTCGAATGCAGTGGGTAATCTGACCATATTTTCTAAAAAATTTGAAACTACTCCAGTTGCGAGCCCCAATAAGAAGATGAAGCATATCGAACATAAAGTAGAAGAACGGGAAAATATGTGCGTAGGAGGCACAGTCCCCGGCAAAGTGAAAACATATGACAAACGCGTTTAATGGAAATGATAATGACATAATTCTTAGTAATGATTTAATACATTGATACTAAATGTATTTCGTACTACTTGAGGCGATGAAGTTCTTGCTGTCAAAAAGACTTCACGTCGCTCTTCCACAGATCATGGACCACCGCAGAAATCCTTTGATTTTCAATAAATCGGGTCGAACTTTTCCACTTGGTGCTAAGACTCATAGGTTATTGCATGAGGTCCTAGTGTGTTCCAGTCTGCTGTACTATGAAGATAGAAAGAAGTCTTTGCTGTGATTAGCATACACTCAAACGACATCATTAATATTTATAAGGTGCATGTGCACATCGGCCGTGCTTGTATTCAATTTTAGAAGCCATTTTTCTACTGCTCATATTTGAAGTTCAATTTTGTTGTTTTGAAAACTAGATAGTATTCCAAAGGTACTGCCTGGCATACACCTCAAAGCTCTGTGATGAATCCCTGTTTTCGCCTTCGAACAAGAACGAATGAAGTGAGAATAAAAAATAAATAAATAAGTAAAGTTTTGTCGCCGTGCTGTAGTTATAATCTTGCAATTTGTTGTGTGCTTCACGAAACGAGTGAGAGACGTAGAAGTGGTTCAATGAATGTAGTTTTTTGCGAATTTTCACTCTGATATCAAGACATTACTCGTGAAAAAGTGATTTTGGGCCACTGTCCCGCAGAAAAATGAAAATCCTATTCAGGATTCGAATATGCTATCTGAAACTTTTTCTGACAAAAAATTGTTTGAGGTCACTCTTCTGGAAGGAAGTAGAAGAAGTAATGTTGCGACTTAGAGGCATACCCTACGATGCAATTCAGGTGGTCCTTTCCGAGAGTATAGCAGGGCACCCCAAAGGTTAGAAGCGATGCTGTTCTGCGGCAAGAAAGTGATCTACAAGTCCTTGTCACTTCTCTTGAAGCGTGTTCAGTTGCTCTTCGCAATCCAGCGGCTCCTGCTCCCTCTGTTCACTCATCCTAGCCTACTGATGCTTCATCGAGGTTAACGTAGGTTAAAATAAGTTCCTTAATTTGGTGGTTCTCCCCTTTTTTGTTCTCATTCTGCATTCACGTTTGAACGAAATAAGCATACTATGTGATCGTAGAATGTTCATTGATACCAAGTAAAATTGTGAAATTATTTCAAAAAAAGGTAAAAGTGAGACAGTCAGATTTCCCGACATTTATTTTATATACGACATGGGGTCTGTTTAGGTGTCTATTCTTTTCTATAGATCAATTGTATAACTATTTTATATTACTTTATCTCAAATAATTTTCCTTCTCCTACCCTCCCACTTTAATGGCACAGCCCAGGAGTTCATTAAGTGGGTCTTTCTGGTGTGTAGGACGAAGCTGCAGTCACGTTACAGATATCTTGTTCTCTCGGCTTCAAGGCGCGCAATAAGGGTGCTAGGGTCTTGCAAAACCACCAGCTTCCAAGAAGCTTCCATTTATTTGATCCACAGCATCACGGTGTCTGCGCTTCCTCTCCCCATTGTGCTCTCTTGCTTATTCTCTCTCCTCCGTGCTCGGTATCTCATTGGCTCTCTTCATTGTGAGACTGAAAGGAACCTTTTCATTGGATTCTTCTCCTTTTTTCTTAACTGCCGCCCATTTCGCACCTCTGCTTAAATTCATGCTCAGAAATCACACCTGTTGGATTCTGGAGCGTGCCTTCAGGTTTACAAAAGTGCACTCCTGGATAAGGTTTTTTTTTTCGAAATTGGTAAGGTTCTACAGGTGAGGCTGATCGCTTTGCATAACCCAAACTTCTCCTAACTTCCTCAGAAACGCTATGGGCAGTGACAAGTGCCATGCCATTGAGCACCCTTTATTCTCGAACCATCTGACGTTATTGTGAAAGTCTATACGGCCTATTGAAACCTTGGGTCACAACAGAAATTCAACCTAACAACCTTCTCAACATGAGAAAATTACCAAAACTAGCAATAAACGGATAGTTCTTTCAGTAGTCAGTGGTAAGGTGTGAAGTATGGCGGTAGCACTGTTACCGCACCTTGTTTCAGGTACCCAAGTCAGTTTTTGCTCCATCAAGTACCAGGGGGTGGTGCAGACTTGTTCTGGAGTACAAAAACGATGGTTTCCACAACGAAAGTCGTGTCGATGAGCCGTTCACTCACTCGAAAGCTATCGCGATTCCGCACAGAAGTCGAGTGCATGGCGTAACTCAGAAAGACGTAGATCGACCTACCTACTGAGTCATCCGGCTCAACTGGCAGATGTATCTGTGCCATCACAGGTTAATTCCAAAGGGTTAAAGCCACTTGTCTGCCCCTCTTTTTCCAGGGCGATGTTATTACAGACGGAAAAAAATGACGCAATCCTCAACTGAAGTGTTCCAATGTTCTAAAAGGTGACATTTAAGCATACAAGTGCCTTTGGCTGCTTCTATGCCTTGATGAATAGCTGATTCACTCCATCGATGCCTTCATCATCAACTTCCCTCCAGCCCGTACATAAAAGCTGATGTAACTTCCGACAACACTGCCATTTCTATTGGAACTACCAAATGCCTACTGTTCCGCCACGTCCTACGCAATCTTTTCACATGACCGTAGTCGACCCCGCTTGGAAAGACAGGCCTTAGCAGTCCAGTCAGTTCAAAGTGGAAGTAGTGAGTACTCTTGAATTGAGTTATTTATTATGTTTTTGTTTCCTTTGGTTCATCTAATTCTTTTTTGCATTCCTGCTGTTATTTATTCAAAAATTGAAAATTCCCAGCTGTGGGGTACTAGTCAGTTTCTTTAGATGTTGACTTCATTTCTTATTGGGTTGTCCAGAAAACCCCGCGACACTTTGAACAAAATTCTTTAGGAAAAAATCAAAAGCCTGTTCAGTTGTTTTGACACCTGACCACTGGAGTGTGTCTCTGGAAGTTTCAGTAGAAGCGTACATGAAGGCTTCGTGCGACGTTTTACAACGTCAAACTTATCTCTGAATCCCCATCTTTCGAAGGAAGATTGCATTTTGGGGGTTCTTCACTTGTATCTTACGGTTGGAAAGGCATAAGCTGTCCCCCGTCAAATATCTGTCTGAACTAAATATGCTTCCAAATGCAGCTACGAATCAATGGAAGTAGAACGCATGGCACACTACAGGAATACCGTGACTGCTTTTTACATGTTATATTACCACTAGCTACATCTTTGACTGGGGTTAATTTATAAAATAAGCTTTCTAGGCAATGGAGTCAAATATCGTTCTTGTAAGTGAAAAAGGAATTCTGACTTTCGAAAGCGCTCGAAGTGGTTGGCTGGGCTATGAAAAAACTATTCGATGAGTCGAGTAAATGTAGAAGTAGAAGAAAAACTGAGGAAATAGGAGCTAATCAGGTTCCTTGGCCTTGAATACATTGCTTACGGAATCAACAACAACTTCGAAAGCGAGAGCATTTGGTGTTAACAATACCATTGAGGATGCGCCATGCGTGCGACTTCCAGCCAGAATCTTAGAAACGCTTGAATGGATACCTGAATTACGCAGCAGATTACATGCCTGGCAATGACCAAGAAAAAGATACCTAGTGATTTTGAGTAAGTTTCGTCTTAATTAGTCAACACCGGGAGATGCAAGGCATGAATGGATCAGGAGCCCTGGATTTCGAAACGGCTTTCTACAGCTATGGGTAAAAAATAATGGATAAAGCATTCGCCGTTGTTCAATGCCTTTTTGAGATGCGGCACGCATTCTACGTCCATTCGTACATTCGTGGGGGAAATTTAAATGCGATTTGGTCTATACAACGACTTGCACGGACCAGCCGATGTGAAAGTCAGTGTTTTTATCCTCACAGACAAGTCCGGTACCTATTACCCGACCCCGGAGGGTTGGAAGGCTTGGCTGGCCTGGACGTCGGACGACCCTGATTTTGATCCCCGGACCGCGAGCGTGGTAAGCAGCGCCTTTTGCCACTACACTACTTCCCCCGTCAGTCATGGATACAAACGGTTTATGCAAAATATGATAAAATATATTTTGTTCTGCTTGGGTTCTATTTCGAGCAAAGTAATGTTGGAAATGTCAATAGCCTGTGTCTACAGGTGAAAAACTCGAAACTCGAGCCTCAAGAAATTACATATTCCGGAGGTTCGTTTCCCAGTATCGATTCTGGTTCGGCTATGTGCTGCTATAAGAGTGTGATAAGCTGCAAGGATGATTGCATGCTTTTTCAGCTCCTCATCCGTTACCGCTGACGAATTGACAACTGCGCCATATGACGAAGATAAGTGCGGTTTTAGCAGGGGTTTCGCTTCAAGGCGGGCACGAATGTCCATGAATCCCTGATTGTCACTTCACATTTACCAATTGCATCAGTTTTTAGAGGTAAGCCCAGAAATTGGGGTAATCAAGACGGGCAGTGGTGCGATGTGGGGCTCGGTGCACTTCAAGGATAGAGTGGAAACTTCTTGAAGCCTGTATAGAAACGCCCTCGTTATAACGCCACACTAATGGGAGCTAAACTTTTTCGGAAAGGCTGAGAGCTCAGCGGCCAAAGGCGGCACACTGAAAGCACATGCTCACAGGACCGGTTTCAAAGCAGAGCCAACTGTGCTATGAAACCCGGGCAAAAGCAAAAGTGGCTATCTATAATTGTGTGATTATAATGTCACCAAATGAATACTAGTTTGCTCGCATGAGAACCAGAGCTTGCTTTAGGTCAACCCTTCATAAGTCGCTTTATGCTAGTAACATAGTCAAACACAGTGATTACGAAATTTTCCAATTACTTCTACCTTCCCCCCCCCCCTTTCAACAGCTGGGTTCTACCACGACCCACCCGCCTTTGCTCTCCTTGCTCAGGGTCCCATGCTAGACCACAAGAACCTGTCTAAATTCTCGAAACTCGAAGATGAGATCGGAGCTACAAATTGTGCAATAAACTGTGACATTTTTGAAATTTCTAAAAGAAATTGGGAGCAAGTTTATTCCCACACACCCTCCATAGAAAGCTATCCTCAAAAGAATCCCCTCCAATAGGATATCAACTAAACAGGCCCAGGCGACTTTTGGTCCAAGTTTTTTTTTTTCAGCAGACGCCTGACCCTTACTATAGAAACATTCCAACCAGCGCTTCCAGTCAAAGACGACCTGGTTCTTGGCATGAGCCCAGAAGTGGCACGGTTTGAAACCTGGTCAACCATGTCACTCGTTCAAGGCCTGCTCTGAGCCAACCGAATCATTCAGCTTTTTCTGAGACTTTCAACTTTCACTTTAGTCTATTTGGATTGAATTTCTCAAACTACAAGGCTGCAGGTTCAACGTTAGTGGCCAAACATTTAATTTTTGTGGCGAAAAATTACCTTAAAACAGCCTCATTTCAGATGGTGCTCAAATGCATGGCGCAATCCAACAAAGGCCGCCTAAGTCGGCGTTGCACATTTTGCCCTTCACGCCTCGTTGAAAATAAAGACAGGAGAGTCGGCTGGATGATAGGCGTCATTAAATTCGAACGGGGCAATAAATTAATGAAAATAACCTGAAGCGCGAATTTTATTGGAAACCTGGAGGAAAGGCTGAATTGAAAAGGTTAAAATTGAGATGAAACCAATGTGGGAAGCAAATTTTTTTCCCAAATTGATGTGAGAGTTTCATAAATCAATCCGTAAAGAATGGAAATCCAGGCGGCCACGATCCACCTCAAATCAGTGCTATTTTCGGAACGGCAGGTGGGCACCCAGTACTAGTAACATATTATCTTGAGAAATTGGGTAAAACTCACGGAAATTTGCAGAATAAACAGCGTTGTCAAGCAACAGAGCACGATGTTGGTCAGCGAGGCGGTCATCTGTGGAGGGCGAGCCGGCGGCACTCGCTCTCACCCTCTCCCACTCTATCGAACATCGATACGGCCCAAAGGCGTTGACGGAGAGCTTTTCACATCTCATTCCTCACCTCACACTTCAGCCATACCGTAGTCGTACTCACATCATCACATAACCTCATCCATATCTATTTTTCCCATTGAAATGCAGCTCGATTCGCAGCTGTTCAGCAAACAAAAAACGACGACCCGTCCAGCATCGACGTACGTTTGTCGCGCCAGCGATGAAGGGTCAATTCAACTCCGATGCCTTCCCAGCCATGCCAGCCGGCCTCAGCTCACATCCGATGAATTCGTCGAATTGCGTGCGCTATGGCTACTTACCGTATGACGGTGATAGTTACCGGACCTTTAAGAAGGCGTCATTGCGCAATTCAAATAGCGGCTTAGCGCCCGCCGCTCGGCGCAACGCAAAAGGCGAACGCGCTGGGTGTATGTTCGTGAATGTCTGGGTTTCGATTCAATCGACTCTTTTACTCATCGATTACTCATAGTGAGCGTATCGATCACTTTCTTTGTACTCTCTCAAAGCATCCTTCTCTGGTAGTTTGGTTGCTTCTGGACGAATCAAAGCTAGCTCTGATAACGAGTTCACATGCCTGACTGCATTCCTGTGGCTTTACGACAAAGTCTCGCATTCTTCATCCCCTCGCTCGATCTCTGGTTCATCATCATATCGATCGATTCGGAATCGATTTGTTGTGTATTATTGTTGTTGCATTCCATGACCTTTATTATGAGACGGTGGGTATCTTTGAGGTGTCCCGACGATCCACCCATCTCTGCACCTCTCGATCCATCCCATTCCGTAACCCCCGTGTCTGTCGGTGCGCGCATAGCAGGCGGGACCACTGGGAATATCCCTCGACGAGTCATATTGCATGAAGCGGTCAGGCGGTCTGAGGTCATGCTCAGCAGGAGCTGCAGCTCTCCAATGCGCAGCACGCGATCATCGAATTGAGTATCCATCATCTCGATGGCCTCGATGATTTGCATTTTCCACTCCAACACTACCACCATTTCCATCACGGTACATCGACTGAATCATCGAATATTCAATGGTAATCTGCTCTGCGCAGCCCCACCGCCCCTGTTTCGGGCCGTTTTGCACTTTTTTCGTCGCCTCTTAAATCTAAACTCACGTCTTGTCTTCCCCGACATAGCACGGCCTGGGTACAGGGTGCGTTGAGCATGTCCACGTAATAAGCCAATTTTAGCCCGGGTTTTGAAAAAAATCTCAACTCTCTTTGGACTAAAAAGTTCCGAAAGTCTCGAAGTGGCGATTCTTAGCTATCTTCACATTTGACGATTTTTTTCCACTATCGCGAACGCAATGAACAGTGCCGAGTCGACATGGCCGCTATCTTAGGCTGTGTTGAAGCAGCGAAATTCCTCATATATCATTCCGTTAGTTTTGTTAATGACTAACTGATAACTGGCTACCAGCACGACATTTCGCATTGCAAATTCCTCCCTTCATTTGTTGATTATTTCAATTGTTACCCAGCTTCCTGTTGCATTTGCTAAAGACGCTACGGAACAGTATACTGCTACAGTCAACTGGTATCAAATACGAAACCAGTAGTAACTAAATTTAACATTGTACTTTAAAGAAGTGAAATTGAGCTCCCGTTGTGTTCCTCCTGACATATTTGAGACCAAATGGCTGCACCAGTGCTGTTTAGGGTTCACTTACGCAATTCACATGAAACTTCTGTTTTAACCATTCCGTTAAATTTTTGTGATCATTTTTTTTCGGTTTTATTTGTTTTATACATTTTTGTAGGGAATATTATCTTTCACCTCTGTTTGTACGATTCAAGCATAACTTGTTGGGTCGCTCCAATTATTGATCGCTTTTTTTGGTGTTCCTCATTTCAAGTGTCGTTCCCATATGTAGAGTTTCTTTCAAGTTTTATCTGGGGGGGGGGGGGCAGCTCTGGGTTAGTTCATATCGTTCAAAGTAATCCAATTTTTAGGCTAGGAAAGCTGCAGTCAGGGTGGATGTAAAAGCGGAGGCGAAATGGATCCCCTCCCGCGAGAATTGTAATTCCTGTAGGTTTAACTGTCGCAGCGCATGCGCCCCCCCCCTCCCCTCTACGGATGAGATCTCCTCTTTCATTCTAAACGACTTTTATTGGCGCTCACGTCATAAGGGGGGGGGGGGAGGCGTTGAAAACAGGACGTTCAGAAACCGCTGGTTGGTGACAGCAGGACTAAGCCCAAGAAGGGGAGAAACGCCAGGGAGAACAAAGGTTGCTCACACCTTTCCCCAGAATCTCTTCCCCTCCTTAAGCCTTGATCGCAAGTTTTATAAGTGGCTCACTAACGACATGAGCGCCTTTTTATCTTTTGAATTTTAGGCGCGCATGTCGCTAAGGGGGGGGGGGGAGGACATCCAAGTTAGCTAGTCGATTGCTGTGCTTGGAACTGAGCCCTATTCAGGGGAGGAATATCGGGGGAAGATATGAGTAATATGTGTTCCCATTAGCGTTCCTTCCCTCTCCTGAGCTTAGTGCTAGTGCCACATATGGTATACCCCACCCCCAAGGACGTGAGTACCAATTTTATACATCTCTTTATCTGCCATATTTTTAGGCACGCTCTGAAAATCTTCTAACAACCTAATTGAGCTAAAATATCACTCATAGAAACGATGTTAAATAGACCCCAATCGCGTTGCAAGAGCTCGTGGAAGTGATAATTTGTTTTTAAGCAGGTCATACCGCCGTTGTCGGGCAGTGAGCTGTTTTTCCTCGAATTATTCTTTATTCTTTTCATTTTTTTCTTTCAGTTTTTTTCCTTCTGTCAATTTTTTCCTTCTGCAAGTAGAGTGCAGTGCACTCGAAAACACTTGGCAAAGTATCGCTCGTCAGGTGGTTCGGCTGTTCGTCTGGGAGATGTTCGCTCAAAGGCGTTGTTCAGGTGTTTCGTTATCAATTCAAGTGTTCGACCGAGAGGGCTCTCGCGCGCTCTCTTTTCTTCATCGTTTCCGATTCGAACATCGGGACGTAGACGACGAGATTCCTTCACTTATTCAGGCGGCATTTCCCCCACTTGTGTCTTTTTGTTCTCTGGAAATCCTCTTTCTCTTTCTTCTTCCCTCTCTCTCCTTTACTTACCCTTGCTCCGCGTTCTGATAATGGGAGTAACCTTGTGCGCGGTGACGGGGGCGACGCTGCTGACCACACGCCATGCCGACGCAGCCGCACACTTTCATTATCCTTTCATCTGTCGTTTCCTTTTCCTCTGCCCTTGTCAGTCTTTTTTTCCTCCGCTCCGTACGACGGCTTCATCTTCCGTCGCATTACGCCGTTCTTAATGATTATTTAAGAGCGTCGCTATCTCTCTCATTCGCACACACTAACACACATCTGCGACATTTCGTGAGCATGAGCTCGTCATGACGTTGTAACAGTCGGTGCCTACGATGAATCATAACACGCATAAGCCGTGTGCATGATGCCCATCGAGCAAATATGGGCATCATCGTTCACGGGTTTTTTGAGCGCTCAACTGCTGTGTGGTGGGGTTGCGAGGGCGCAGGAAGGAAAGGTAGGGGAGATGGTTCATGCCAGCGCCGGCCACTGCACACATCGCGACCTCGACAGCACCGGAGGAGGTCTCGCCACCTCATCGCTATTCATTTCTGTCAGTTCGATCGCTTGAAATTGTCCCGCATTCCATAGATAAGCGACAAAAAGCGCTCCTTCAGCGCTTCGCTCCTAATTTAAGTGCGTCACATGGGCGGTGCTTATACAAGACTGCGGCAAAGTTTATGGATTTGATTGATTCGACGGAAGCTGTACTTGTGCAATAAGCGAGCTGTGCCCTTTTTGTGTATATGTACTGTCCGTGGTGTAGCGCCAGAGCAGAAAGGTTAAGCGGAACCCTGGCGCAGATAGCTTCACTATGTATGGTTTCGGGATTTCAGCTAGCTGATACTGTGAGATACATGGAAATCAGACCGAAATGAGCGCGGGGGTATAGTTCGGGGCGATTTCTGGTTATTCGGTTCGCCGCACCCATCTCTAATGGTCAGTCAACTGGTCGATGCATGTCGCGCTGAGTCACCGCCGAGCCTTTTGTTCCCGCCTTTGCGTCTTGTTACCCCCATCGGTCCCTCTCTTTTCCCCCACCCCCTGCTAACCCTTCACCTCACTCATACGCACACATCGCGCTTTTCGCACAACGATCAACTAGAATCGGGTTCGATATTCGGAAAAGAGACCGAAAATGTGCGTGTGAGTAGAAGTGTGTCTGTGGTCATGGTGGAACACTCATTTGCTCGCATGTTTACACGGTGACTTTGTGTTGATAGTTCTTGTCGAGAAGTTGGCGCCGAACAACGTTTGCCATTCAGCATGCCATCGCAGCCCTCCTCGTCTCACTAGTCAAGAGCACTGAACGAGCCGATTTTTTCATTGTCCTCATGAGTCAATACGACAGATGAGAGAGCAGTGGAGACGGTAATTGACCGGGCGACCGTGTCTTATGCGGTTTCTGTGGATATGCAATAGTAGGTGTGTAGCGTCCCTTGTCGTGCTGGCTGGTTGGCGTTTTTTCGCTATTCCCTCAGCGATCACTCGTTCGCTCGCTCAGGAATGCAATCTGTCAAGGTCGTCCTCTCTTGTCGTTTTTAGCGTCGCTCTCGTAATTACTAAGTTTGAAAAAATATCATCGACATTTGCGAAGTTTATGGTTGGCTGGTGCCGAGTTCCAGTCGAGTAGAGATGCCGTCGATGTTTGTGATTGGTGCGGATGATATGAGAAAGAGTGCTGATTGGTTGATGATTCAAACAGTGCCAGAGAGGCAGTGAAAAATGCCAGTGCGTTCCGTATTATCAGTTGTAGCTGTGTTGGAGCTGTTTTGCTTTTGCTGAATATTCGCCTACAATAAAGCGGTCGGAATTCGCAATGACTAACCACGTGATTGATGCATATTTTGACGGAGCGCGGACGAACAGTCATCGTGGCATGTCGACGGGATGGTCGATGGATTTCATTTTATACGAAGTCAATCGACTACTCACCCAGCTTCTGACATGGCCGGCGTGGACCGTTCGGCTCCAGCGCCACTGATCCCGACTTCATTGCTGAAGGTGGCGGTGCTGGGGCGCTGCAGCCGTGTGCATGTGTGCTTCGTGGTTCATCACAGCCGGCGAAACACAATAACACTGTCGGCAATTCTCATAACTACCTCAAAATAACAGTATGTTGACGTGTACTTGAACATGTCCACTCATGATTGTGATTCTCTTCCGGTCGTTCGTTGTTTCGTTTTTCTGCCTCTTGTGCTCGTATGACTAGCTTACCACTATTTGCTCTTATCGTCCTCCTACTGTCGGACACTATTTCTGCGTTATGTGTGCATATATGTGCCACTTGTCACATGCGTTCTGTTTGAAACTCGTCGTTGAATGAGATGTTGTAACGAAATTAATAGAAAAGTACAATTCCATTCCCTTGCAGCCGCACATGGAGGAGTCGGACCTTCGCTTTCTGCAGGTGCAGAGAGCGGCCGTCGCCGACCCAGCACGAGCCTCCGAGTGGGCTGGAAAGAAACTCTGCTGGGTACCTCATGAGAAGGACGGTTTCGTAGCTGGATCCATCAAGTACTCGCATCTAACTTAGTCTTATGTGATGGGGTTGAAAATGAGATGAGTATTCAGAAAAGAGACGAACGATGAGGTAATTGTCGAGATCTGCGATACCGGTAAGACGGTCACGATCAGTAAGGATGACGTCCAGAAAGCGAATCCTCCCAAATTTGACAAGGTCCGTCAACTTGATGACTTTTTTTTAAATTTCAATCCAAAATCATTCTTAAGGTGGAGGATATGTCCGAGTTAACATACCTAAACGAGGCGTCCGTTCTGCACAATCTCAAGGAGCGTTACTTTAGTTCTCTTATTTATGTAAGTTGAATTGTTTGTGTGTTCGTTTTTGAATTTATCTTGTATGCTGGGAAATAATTGTTCAGACGTATTCGGGTCTTTTCTGCGTGGTGATCAATCCATACAAGCGACTGCCCATTTATTCGGAAAGTTTGATTGAAGAATTCAAAGGGAAAAAGAGGCACGAAATGCCACCTCATATATTCGCCATTGCCGATTCGGCATATCGTTCGATGCTCCAAGGTAAGCGTATTGCATTCGTTACTCTTAAAAGTGTGCAGACTCTAAATGGCTTTTAGAAATGACACAGTTGTGCGTTAAGGGGTTTCTGTTGGGATCATCGTAGGATTTTTTGGGCCTTTACGAGTTTTATACTTAAAAACAGCTTTATTTATGGCTTATTCACAAGGGAGAGAAAATGAAACTTCCAAAAATTCATTTAAAATTCTCTGATGGTTGGAGCCCCAGAATGTTTTGGGAAGCTGCATACAAACAAGTGTTGTTCTTGGGCTAGAGATACCCCGTAGAGTGACCTCCGCCGATGGTTAGCCCTAAAGCCAATTAGATGAACAGTTGTTTTTGAGCGTAGCAGCCGCATGTAAGAACGTGTTTTTTCAGATCGCGAAGACCAATCCATTCTTTGCACGTGAGTTTTTGAGTGTAATTTGGTGTTGGCAATCCATCTTTCGTCTCTGTGATTCATTATCCGGTAACGGGTGAAAAATTCTAAATTCAGCGGAGAATCTGGTGCTGGAAAGACTGAGAACACAAAGAAGGTCATCCAGTACTTAGCTCATGTAGCCGGTGCAACACGATCAAAAGGAGGACCACAGCCAGCCGCCTCACCCGCAAAAGTACGAGTAGAATACAGGGTCACGAAAGTGTAGGCAGTCCAAATTAGCTTGAACAATACATTTTTCGCACTTCGTTCCTACTATCTTTTGCGGCATATTGCAGAGCGTCAAAAACGCATAATGCATTTTCATTTTCTTACGTCTGTTCAAGCTTATTTGGAAAAACTTATACATCTCTTTTTTCCAAATAATTTCAATGCGATGGAACCGTTAACTGATCGTTATGCTTTTCTAGCACGACGTTTATCGGAATTCTATCGTAAGTTTACCATGTAAGAGTGATTTCTTATGTTCGTGTACGTACGGTTGTCATTGTTACCGTGGTTTTTTGTTACTCACCTAGTCAGTTGTCTTGAAAAAGTCATTGAACACACTTTAACCCTTTGGCTCTCACAGAAGGCTTGTTCTAGAAGTCTTCCCTGCGATGTGGTAATGCTCGCACAAAACACCTTTTTTTAGCAATTGTTCTGTTATTGTCGTATAAGACGTTGTATAATTTAGGGTGAGTTAGAACACCAATTGCTGCAAGCGAATCCTATCCTGGAAGCGTTCGGTAACAGTAAGACAGTGAAGAATGACAATTCGTCACGTTTTGTAAGTACACATACATAGTAGTTACTTGAGATTTTGCGGGTTTATGATAATTTGTTTCAGGGTAAATTTATTCGTATCAATTTCGATATGTCTGGCTATATATCGGGAGCGAATATTGAGTTCTATTTGCTCGAAAAATCTCGAACCCTACGACAGGCACCAGAAGAGCGGAGTTTCCACGTCTTTTATCAGTTTTTGCGCGGTACGACTCCCGCTGAAAAAGGTACAGTTGGTTTGTTTTCTGGGATGTTGCGTCTAAATCTCCGTAGAAACGCTTTGAAGGATTTGTCAGTTTTTTTTGTTTTTCAAATGAGGCGATTGTTTTCCGTTGATTTCGCTTCATACGCTCCCAAGTGTGTATGTGCGAAGCGCACGTTTGTTTGACCTACTAGCGATCGATGACACGAAGGTGTGATCAATATAAGGCGTTATTTATCGTCCGGTGTCTTGTTTGAGTGTGGCGACATCGTTTTCGCGCTTAGGAGGGCGCGTACATAAACAGACAGCGACATTTGTGAGCGCGAGGTGCGCGAGGGAATCGCGACCGTGGGGAGTCGCAGAGACTGTCACATCATCAAGGCTGGCTGGGCGAGCTGTGTCGTGGACGCGAAGATCGACGAGGCAGGAACGTCGGTTGGTAGGGCCAAGTACATCGCGGTCTATCAAGATAAGTCGGTATCAGGTGTCCGAGGAGAGATATAGATGGACAATCGACCGCGCCCCGGGTCGAACGTGCGCGATCCAGATGAGTCACGATATGGCCCATCATATCGCGCTAAAACATGCGTTACGCGCGAGATATGCGTGATCATCAAGGGGATTCCGTTGCTGCGACCGTGAGGAGTCGCCCGTGTTTCATCGTTCTCTGATATACTGTGAGCCGATGCAGTTGCTGATTCGGTGAAGGGACGGAGCAAGAGGGGAGCGTGCTGCGCTTGTGAGTTGTTTGTGGTCAACGATGCGGTGGCGCTATAGGTGAGAGATAAACAGAAGCAAACATTGAGTGGCGAGTGCGACGACAACCATTGGGAAAAAGATCGAGAGCACTCTCGAGAACGAAGGAATCGGAAACACAGAAAGAAGACCAGACCAACAACTGGATATGTTGACCGCCGTGCTTCGATAGAATCATCATCGCTATTTAACAAGGAATCCTCGAGGGATTTCGATGAATGAAAGTGCCCAGGAGGTGTTCGATATGTTTTTGCAGGCTTTTGAGTTCTTCATTTCGCGAAAGCTACGTATTGCCTTCTTTTGGAAAGTTCCATACCAAAAAAAACCGGAAGGATGCCAAAGGATGCCTAAAGGCGCAGGCAAACTTGGCGCGGATTACGCGCGAGGGTACAGAGCGCGTGCGCCAACTGAATATCTACTTTGGCGCTCATGTCCTTAGGGGGGACATTCAAGTTAGTGCGTCAATTATTGTGCTTGGGACTAAGCCTTGGGCAATGACAGGGATCCTGGCTGGGAGATGTGAGCAGTATGTATTCTCCTTGATGTTCCTCCCCTGTCCTAGGCTTAGTCCTAGAGTCACTTACCATCGGTCCTTCTGTGATGTCCCCCCCAAGGACATGAGCGCCTCTACTTTGTGGGGCACAGTTCGAAAGGGCGTTCGAAATCACGGAAAAGTGTGAAACTGTGTAGCAACCATTCCAAATTCTCTTCGGCTTGAAAGCAGCTGAAAGTTGGTGTACAAGTCATTCGTAGATCTTCCTTTATTTTGGAGAGATTTGTATGCCTTACATCCAGCTCTCAGCTGTTTTCTTTGATCTTCTGGTTTGCTAGACTTGGAGACGTTCCAACCAGAATCAGTCTACACTGCACCATACACTTTTGCTGTTCTTCCTCAAACTTTCTTCAGTTACTTCAGTTGCGCTTGTTTTTGAGGGGTTAATTTTTGCACCATCTTACCCGTCGCAGGCAGCTATTTATTATTTGCTTATTTTTTTTTTGCCAAATTAAATGCGTTGGTCAAAAAATTGATAGTTTGAAAACGTGTTTGTGATTAAACCTGTGGGTTTTTAAACGATTTTCATTTCAGCAACGTATCTTCTTGAGGACATTGATAAGTACCGGTTTTTGGTTAACGGTAATATCACACTGCCAAATGTTGATGATGCGCAGGAATTCCAAAGCACTCTCAAGTCTATGCGAATCATGGGATTTGCTGAGGACGAGATTACTTGTAAGTCTTGTATATGAGTATTTGAAGAAAAATAAAGTACTGTTTGAGAAATGCTCTTCAGCGGTTTTGCGAGTTGTATCAGCAACGATTCTTATGGGTAATTTCGAGTTCACACAGGAAAAGAAGTCGGACCAAGCGATCCTTCCCGATGATAGAGGTTTGTCTTAGTCTTCTTCAAACTTGTATTCAACTTTTTTCCTCTGGATTCTTTCTATTATTATGTCCTTCAGTTATCCAGAAAGTTTGTCATCTGCTTGGCTTGCCGGTAATCGAGTTGACGAAGGCTTTTTTAAGACCACGAATTAAGGTACAATTATTGACGTTAATGATGTTGTTGTGTAAGCGTCCTACGTATCTACCGCTTGCACTTAAGGTTGGTCGCGAATTCGTGAACAAGGCTCAGAATAAAGAACAAGCTGAGTTCGCCGTAGAAGCGATTGCAAAAGCGTCTTATGAGCGAATGTTCAAATGGCTTGTGAATCGTATCAACAAATCCCTGGACCGAACACGTCGTCAAGGAGCGTCCTTCATTGGAATTCTCGACATTGCTGGGTACGGTACTACTTGTCTCATTTATTATTGATTATTCTGCTTTAACCGAGTAGTAGGAGCTATTGAATGCGTGCGAAATCCGGCGATTGTTGTCGCTCTTGCCGCTAAGTGCATTCAGGCTGCCACGTTATTATAGATCTGCTTAAAGCAGCAACCCCAGATAAGGTTGTGTCGAAGCATTTATTGTGTGGGTGGGGTAGAGAAGCCCACGAGTATCACAGATGTGCCGTTGTCCAGCTCGAATGTGCGCGATGATAGCGTAGGGCCTTACAAAGATAAAATGGTGGCTGATGTGAAGTTACGGACTAGATACCTCGCGCGCGTTCCATGATTCACAAGATGTATTACGGCGTAGCGGTTGATTCAAACACGCAAGGGTCAGTGAAGCCGTGGAGCAAGCAAATTCAAATACTCGTCCGGCTCCGCCCATCTTGTTATAAGGAGGAACAGAGGAAATACTTGGCAATGGCTCCATCGACTGTTTGCACTGGCCTTTTTTTTCAATTTCAGCAGTACGGAATCCTCAGTTTCATTATCTACCGCTATTACTTCACCGATTTGATCTGGGGTCGTTGCGCTTAGCTAGCAGTGTTTGCACTTTTGACCTTATATCTTTCCAACCACATTTTCTTCAGTACATGTTTTTGATAGTTTTCACCACTTTACCATAACTACGAACCGCATCCTTTTGTAACATGTCAAAGCTGTCGCATAAGAGGTTATGAATGTTTAGCATTAGGAACGGGTTCATTCCGGGGAAATGAATGTTAGTGGTTGTTTTGGAATGAATTTTAATCAAATTATCTTATTGTAAAGATCAGTAAAGCTTTCAATTTCAGTTTCGAAATTTTCGAATTGAACTCATTCGAGCAGCTCTGCATCAACTTTACAAATGAGAAGCTTCAGCAGCTCTTCAACAATACCATGTTCATTATGGAACAAGAGGAGTACCAAAGAGAAGGTACGTGCTATTTATTGATATCTATGACATGATGAGAAAGCTATTTATTGAGCTTATCATTTTTTTTTCGAATCAGCGTAATCGTTATATGCTTCCCTGTTGTGGGATCGACATGGTATTTCTCATCGTTTTACTTGATTTGCCGAAAAAATGAGTTTTTTCGTGTAATTGGGCTTGAACTCTCTGGTTTATATTGTTTGGCCCACGACAGTCTCCATACCCTTGCTGTTGGGAAATTGTTGTTTTGAAGGGACCGTTCTTCCAAGTATTGCAGACCTTATAGGGCATATAGTAATACTATTACCAGTAGAGAATTCCTCTACTTTCGATATTCAGTCGTTTTTGTTCGAATATGGTTTCTGCATAAATTTGGGCCCTTAACTTTGTTGTTGCGTAGGTCATCCTTTTTATATATCAATCTGTTCATGTTTTAACGCATTTACTTTGATGTTGGCTCAATTTCAACAAATTGCTTCTCATTCTTATTTCAACACGACCTAGTTTGGTTGAGTCATCGTCGAGCTGAACGAATTAGTTCCCCCTATTTCGAAATGGTTTTTTTTTTGAGAAGTAACTTACGAAGACGGGGGAGGGACATTTGTCGGTGAATCACCTACAGTGAATAAATAATGCAATATCAATGAACGTTCAAATGAGGTGTGCACCTTAGGTTTTTGTGAAGTGATTTTTGCATCGGTCGGGCCTGAAATTTGTGCGGTCCATGTTGTCTTTGAGGGCTGCCTACAATTTAGACTAGCTAATTAAGGCGTGTTTTGAAAGGTCGCAATCCCCCACTGGGTTGCCATGTTTGTGCATTCGCGCCTTACCAAATTAAAATCAGTCTGTTTTCTGAAATGAATTGAATTCGAAAAGCCCTATTGTTCAGGAATCGAGTGGCAGTTCATCGATTTCGGTCTCGATCTTCAGCCAACAATCGATCTAATCGAGAAACCTATGGGTTTGCTGGCGCTGCTCGACGAGCAGTGTTTGTTTCCGAAAGCAACCGACAAAACGCTCGTCGAAAAACTCCAGAAAACTCATAGCAAGCACCCCAAATTTATTGTACCGGACATGCGTGCGAAGAGCGATTTTGCTGTGGTTCACTATGCTGGTTAGTAATTTTTCTTTCTATGTAGCACGTAATTTATTGCCCTTTGTTCCACTGCCTTCGTTGGTTGCATGTTGCACGATTCTCGATTGGTTTCTTCGGCCTTGCTTTTTTGAGTTCCGTGATTTCTTAAAGTGACCCCAACAGCAACAACAGCATTCGGCATTTTAGGTCGGGTAGATTATTCCGCTGACCAGTGGCTGATGAAGAATATGGACCCTCTCAATGAGAATGTAGTCGCACTCATGCAAAGCTCGACAGATCCATTCGTATGCGGCATTTGGAAAGATGGTGAGTTGTTTGCTTTCCATTATTGGTTGTGTAGTTACCATTGAATCTTGAACTGTTTGTTTCAGCTGAATTCGCTGGTATTTGCGCAGCAGAAATGAACGAGACTGCGTTCGGTGTCCGTGCCAAGAAAGGCATGTTCCGCACGGTATCGCAACTTCACAAAGAACAGCTGACACGTCTGATGACTACATTGAGGAACACCAGTCCACACTTTGTGAGGTGTATAATTCCCAATCATGAAAAGAAGGTTTGTATTTACGCATTTTCGCATATTTTTTGTAACATGAACGTGTAGCGACGCTACATTGCATTAGCCTGTGGATGGATTAGATTAGCTTTATATTCTTCTAGGCCGGGAAGATAAACTCGATGCTGGTACTCGAACAACTCCGTTGCAATGGTGTACTGGAAGGCATTCGTATCTGCAGACAGGGTTTCCCCAACAGAGTGCCGTTCCAAGAGTTCCGTCATCGTTACGAGATTCTCACTCCAAATGTGATACCGCGCGGTTTCATGGATGGAAAGGAAGCTGTGAAGTGTGTATCATGTGGTGTTCAGACCAAATTATGTACGTTGACTTGCTTCCTTTTTCAGGAAGATGATCGAGTTTCTGGAAGTAGATGCAAACCTTTATCGAATTGGTCAGTCGAAAGTGTTCTTCCGAACTGGTGTCCTTGCTCATCTTGAAGAAGAGAGGTGATCCTTTCTCATCAAGTGTTTTTATCCTCCCTTTAATGTTTTCTATCCGTCTATGTTCAGAGATTTGAAGCTGACAGATCTCATCGTTCAATTCCAAGCTCAATGTCGTGCGTTCCTTGCCAGGCGTCTCTACGTGAAGAGGGTTTGTTGAGCTGCAATACCAATGTAGTTGGGTGTTTCTTAGTGAGTAACTCAACTTCAACGTTCCAGATGCAACAGTCGAGTGCCATTCGTGTGCTACAGCGTAATGGACTGGCGTGGATGAAGTTGAGAAACTGGCAGTGGTGGCGTTTGTTCACCAAGGTAATATTCTGAGTGTGGTTCACTTCAGGCACTATTCGATCATTGCTTCCAACCTCATACTTTCAGGTGAAACCACTCTTGCAAGTTACAAATCAAGAAGCGGCTATTTCTGCTAAAGAAGATGAGCTCCGTGTTATTCGTGAGAAGCTGGAGTCCGTTGAGGCAGAATTTCGTGACAGCTTGTCGAAGATTGATCAAGTACGTCATACAAATCACTTTTATATTTTCAGTAATCCAGATATACTTGAGACTGTCTCCTTCAATCGCTAAGCTAACTGTGACTCACTCTGAAAGCATTAGGCAGAAAGTGCAATTGCTGCTGAAAATGCTTTTATACTGGCTCTCGGCTTCCATTTAATCTTATGATTCATTGCGACTTTATGTGATTCATTACGCGAAATGTTAGGTGATGGCGGAAAGGAATGTACTGCAAGATCAATTGCAACAAGAGACGGACAACAATGCAGAATTGGAGGAAGTTAAGAATCGGCTTCAGCTTAAGGTGCGAATTTATACGATTCGCTTCTACTCAATTGCCGACGATTTGCCTCTACTCCCTCGGCGTGCTACTGTTGAAATTTTGTTGAATTGAATGTCAATATTTTTAGAAGAATGAACTGGAGGAAATGGTCAATGAAATGCGCGATCGCCTTGTAGATGAAGAACAACGAACAGAGAAGTTGGGACAAGAGAAAAAGAAGCTTGTTGTGAGTCGTCAAATTAGAATTCATCGGTTGATGAGTAAGTCCTTGTATTTTGGTTTTTGCTGCCTCTATCTAATGGTTTTCAAGGAAACTGTACGGGACCTTGAGGAACAACTCGAACAAGAAGAGCAGGCTCGTCAGAAGCTTCAACTCGATAAAGCTAACGTTGATCAGCGAGTTAAGAACGTGGAAACAAAACTGGTTGATATTACTGTGAGTAGCTTTGTTTTCCTTATTAGTGTGATTCTGAAGTTCTTCTGCAAAGACTGCTTGTTTTAGGATGCTCATGACAAACTGCTCAAAGAGAAACGTATGCTAGAGGAAAAAATGAATCAGCTCAATGTGCAGCTCAGCGAAGAAGAAGAACGAGTAAAGCAAGTAGCTAGGCAACGAGGAAAGGTACTTTTTTCTTCACTCGCGCTGTCCAGATTACTGCTGTGTACTTTGTTATTGTTTTTCTTGTTAAGGTCGAAGGACATGTTCAAGAGCTAGAACAAGAGCTACTCCGAGAGCGACAACTCAAGAGTGAAGTGGAACAACAGAAACGAAAACTGATCACTGAGCTCGAGGACAGCCGTGAGTTACTAGAAGAGAAGCGCAATAAACTAGAGGAACTCAACGGGCAGCTGATGAAGAGAGAAGAGGAATTGTCCCAGGTGTTGACAAGGTGAGTTCTGTTTCAGTGCTGCCCGCGTGTGTGCTTCCTTGCATTGCCTGAAAGCTTCTATGCTGAGTCTGAGAATCGCTTCAGGTCCGATGAGGAGGCTGCGAACATAGCGCTCCTCCAGAAACAGATCCGCGACATGCAGACAACGATTGATGAACTTCGTGAAGACATCGAGACTGAACGAGCCGCTCGCAATAAGGCTGAAATGGCTCGCAGGTATGTGGGTTGTGCTATCTTTGGTGGGGGTGCAACACTGGAAAAAAGTTTATTTTAGGGAAGTTGTTGCTCAGCTTGAGAAAGTAAAGGGCGATATGCTGGACAAGGTTGATGAAACGAGCGTTTTGCAAGATATCATGCGAAGAAAAGAGGATGAAGTCCGAGATCTCAAAGTATGATTGGTTTGCAACAATATATTCGTCATGAACGAGAGTGTCCCTAGAGAAATCCATTCTGTGAATGTGCGAGGTTGACCTGTAAGCAGTTGGTCGCTAGTCACAGCCATCAAATTGCACTAGACACATCTTTGTTTATGGCTTGTGCCTGGCTACCCAGGGTTTTATACGACATCTGTTCAGAAAGCTCTGGAGTCAGCTACCCATGCTCTCGAGAACAAGCTTGAAGAGCAGAAGCAAAAATATAATCGCCAAGTCGAAGAGCTTCACGAGAAAGTCGAGCAGCAAAAGAAGATCAGTTCTCAGCAGGAGAAATTCAGACACCAGTTGGATAATGAGAGGGTGAGCTCTTTCGCTTCGTTGTTGGGGTTTTCCCGAAAATCTAATCCCTGCTAACGAGTTATGGGAAGCTAGAGTAGAGTACGAAATAGATTACGGTGTCCTGTATCTTGTAGCTCTCTATCCTTGATACTCATCGCTGTATCATCGGCCAAAAAATGTATGAATTCTTTCTAAATTGATTAACTTCGCTCACTAATTCAGGCCGAGTTAGCCCAAGAGTTGGCCACTGTCCAAGCTCAGAAAGCGGAAGCGGATAAGCGCCGAAAGCATCAAGAATCGCAAGTGCTGGATCTCCAGTCCCAGCTTGCTGAATGTGATGAACATCGTATGCAAGCGCTTGAGCAACTTGATAAAGTGGGTATCGGTCGAATTTCTGTTTACTTTTGCCGTCATTTTGGATCTGAGCTAGTGAAGATGCTCTATGTTTGCGTTATATGAATCCGTCTAGGCTCGTGAAGAACTTGAGCAGTTGTGTCGTACTCGTGAAGATGAAGAGCAGATGGTGTCGAATTTGAACAGGAAAATCGCTGCTCTAGAAGAGCAATTGCATGAAGTTACTGACCAAGTCCAGGTGAGTTTTCTCGATAATCTTCGAATAAGTTGCTGTCTACTCCTATGCCAAGGAAATTGTATCATGAAGCGCTCGACCTCGTAACGCCCACGAGGCTGGTTTTTCGCCCTGTGCTGATCAGTATTCTTCAGTGGGCACATAGGTTGCGTTGGTAGTTAGGACAGATGAAATCGTTCGGTTTCCTTGAAATCATCGATCTCAGAAAGCCTAGTCATTCGCGATTTCAGGAGGAAACCAGGGCCAAACTTGCCCAGATCAATCGCGTTCGTCAACTTGAGGAAGAGAAAGGAGCACTGCTTGAAGAGAGGGACGAGCTCGACGCTGTTCGACAGCACATGGAGCGCGTAAGTTGTCTTTTCTTACGATTTGTCTGCTTGTTTTCGTTGATAGCTCCCATGTCTTCAAAGTGTTCGTTCTGCTTTTCTCGATGGAATGTTTTCTAGGACATTATGACTATACGCCAGCAGCTCGTCGAGGCTCGAAAGAAAGCCGATGAGGGTGTAATGCAGCAAGTGGAGGAGCTGAGAAAGAAGGTCAGGAATGATATAACGGGATTTGAATTTTTACGTTTTTGTCTTCGATTTGTTACTGAAACTTGAAGTCTTGTGAGGATTCGCTATCTTTATCCATTTATGGGATCCAGGATTTTTTTCATGGAGTTACAGCTCTTCAAAATTTTCACCACATTTTTCAGGCTCAACGCGACTTGGAGAACTGTCAGCATCTGCTCGAAGAGAGCGAAGTCGGAAAGGAACGTCTCATGCAAAGTAAGAAGAAACTCCAACAAGAGGTTAGTTATTCTGATTCTTGACAGGAAGAGTAGCTTCGCGAATGATTTACTCTTAAGCTCGAAGATGCCAACATCGAATTGGAGAACATTCGTACGGCTTCTAGAGAAATGGAGAAGCGACAGAAGAAGTTCGACATGCAGTTGGCCGAGGAACGAGCGAATGTGCAAAAGGTTTGCTTGACTGTTTCTGTCCTTTGTTGTAAGAAATTTAGTACTAAGCTCGCTCGTAAGGCTTTGCATTGGCAGTATCAAGTAATTAGGAGGGAAACTTAGTGATCTACGACTGTTGTCTTTCCTTTTGTTTACTTTGCCATCTCAGGCTATCCTCGAACGTGACGCCCACGCACAAGAGTCACGCGATCGTGAAACGCGAATTCTATCGCTTGTCAATGAACTTGAACAAATGAAGGGAGCAATCGATGAGACTGAACGTGTTCGTCGTATGCTGCAGATTGAGTTAGATGAATCGGTATGTGTTTTTTGAGGATGCATACTCTAATATAAAATCAAGACGACTAACAGTAAGTCTGCTCACTGTTGCTCTTCACCTTTTGAACCTGCTTCATGGTTCTCTTGGGAATGAAGAATTCGTGTCTCGCAGTAACCCCAGGGCTGGTCTTTATTCAGATTGTTTTGGAAATTTGCTCCAAATATGCTATTTATGTCAAGAATTGCAGATCTCGTCCAAAGATGACGTTGGCAAAAGTGTGCATGAACTGGAGAAGGCGAAGCGTCAACTTGAACAAACGGTCCTAGAGCAGAAGGCTGCGATAGAAGAACTGGAAGATCAACTTGGTTTCGCCGAAGATGCGAGGTGGGGTTTTCTGGATTTTCTCTTCCAGAGTCATGTTACTAATATTTCCGAATTTTGTAGACTTCGTCTCGAAGTGAATATCCAAGCACTACGTGCGGAACAAGACCGTAATCTGACTGCAAAAGATCTGGTAAGCAGTTTTGGTGTCACAAAAACATTTATAGTTTTATGCTTTGAGATAGGGAACTGTTGCTTGGCGGTGTTGTCAAAGATTACAGTGCCCCCTTCCGTTAGTTCGTAGTTCCCTCATGAAGCAGAAATGCTCCAGGCGCCGGCGTTAGGCGTGTGGCGCATGTTATGCGCCATGCCGGCAGGAAAGGGGAGAGGTAGTCGATAAAAACCAGATTTCTCGGACGAAAATCGCATGATCCCTTACTGTTCTCTACCTTGTCCCAAAACGTTCACGATTATGTCCTTGTTCATCGTAAGCATGTGGATTGGAACTATGCGAGTTACTTCCTCGCTTCAATGCCGACACTCATATTGCAATCTAGGAGGCCGAGGACAAGCGTCGTAGTCTGGTGAAACAGTTGCGCGACATTGAACAAGAACTAGAAAATGAACGTCGTGGCAAATCTGGCGCGATCAGTCAAAAGAAGAAGATGGAGGCTCATATCGCTGAAATCGAACAGCAACTCGATGTAGCGAATCGGCTCAAGGTCAGTTATTGTACTTTCTCGTTAACTTTTTCTGGATGTTGCCTTCGCTCGGCCGCCCCGTACGTTTTCGAGTTTGAAAAGGGATTGAAACCAATCCCATTTACAGGATGAGTACAACAAGCAGCTAAAGAAGAACCAGCAGATGATCAAAGAATACCAACATGACAGTGAGGAGGCTAGGCAGATGAAAGAAGAAATTGCATCACAACTGAGGGATATCGAGCGACGGCTGAGGTAAAATACATTCAATCCTAGCGCCATCTGAGTATTTTCTACGGGACGCACGAAATTTGCGTATGTTGCTTGTGATTGGTGGTTGCGAGCAATTTCCAATCAGAAATTCTCGTTTCGCATTATGAATTCCTGTAATGGTGTTGCCACACGAGTTATTTATGTGAGGTCTATGATTTTCCCCGCCCGATGCATGTTCCACTTGGTCGATTGTAGGTCCGCCGAAGCCGAAAATCAACGTTTGTTCGAGGCGAACGAGATGCTCACGTCACAAAAGAGGCAGCTCGAACAGGAGAAGGATGAGCTGGAAGAGCACCGTGGTCGAGTATGTTGCCTGATAATTATTGCACAATGTTTGGTCAAGTACCTAGGTTTAATCCTGGGTCTGTTTTAGGGAGGCACGTTTTCATCGGAGGAGAAACGCCGCATGGAGCAGAAGTTGGCACAGTTAGAGGAGGAGCTGGAAGAGGAGCAGAACAATGCCGAGATAGCTATTGATAAGCAGCGGAAAGCACAGCAACAGGTAGGAATTTTATCATGGAAATCTATCACTTGAACAACAACCGTTGATTATTGCTCTAATTTTAGCTGGAGCAACTCACTACTGAATTGTCGATGGAGCGGTCAGTATCTCAGAAGTCGGAAGCCGAGCGACAAGGCCTAGAGCGTCAGAATCGTGAGCTGAAAGCGAAGGCATGTTTTTAAGGACGACGTTCACGTTGACGGTGACGTTTTTGGTTATTTATAGATTGCATTGAATTTTCAACTTACAGATAGCTGAACTCGAGAGCACGGCACAGTCGCGAGCTCGTGCTCAGATAGCTGCTCTTGAAGCGAAAATTCAATACCTCGAAGAACAAAATAGTGCAGAAAGTCAGGAACGACATAATGCAACGCGGCAGTTCAGGTGAGATCAATAACTTGTTTGGTTGTTTACGATGTTTACATTCTGGACAATATTACTTAATTGTACTGTTTTGTAGGAGAATTGAAAAACGTCTTCACGATACAATCCTTCAGCTTGAAGATGAGAGGCGAAATGTGGAACAGCAGAAGGAAATTGTAAGCAATCTTTCATTGTCCTCTTTTTTTGTTTCCTTCTGGAAAGTTGCCTTTGGTAGCGAGAATTTTCAATTCTATGATGAAGTCTGTGGTTACCTAGCTGGTTAGGGTACACACTAGCAGTTTGGGTCCGCAATACGTAATACTTTGGCGCGCGATCGAGGAAGGAAATGCGGTGCAGTGCTGATTATCTTATGAGTGAACAAGCAGGTTGTGGTGGGGCTGCGCTTGCTGGCTCTAAAAGACAATTTGTGAAAAATTGGGCGCTGATAAAGTGTACATCGGGGTGCGCCGTGTTTTCTTCTCCCATTCTGAATCTTAGTAGCATTCAAATGCGATTTGTGCTTCACAATAACTTGTGAGTATCTGACTATGTAAAAGGCGCTGTTTTTGATACATCTCGAATAGTCCACAAAAGAATGCATTTTTTCATAGAGCGCTAAAATAGGCTATGCTTTTGCATAAATTACATGCTGATGTGGTTTTATGTTGCGTATAGGAGCCGTTGAGCTGTGGGTCTGTCAGACCCGTTGTCGGGCGCTTTTAATTTACATACCAAGCAGGAAACTTCATTTTTTCCACCCAGCCACTGATTCAAGCGAGTAGGGGGTAGTTTTGCGCGGTGACTCACATTTTCGACCGATCCACTAAGGGTTAATGAAAGACAAATGTCATCCGGTGGTGACAAAGCTGTGTGTTCATTAAATGCCGTTCTTTCTGAAATGCTTCAATAGAGGCGCTGGTGAACAAGGGGGTAAAGGGCAGAAAACTCATCAGTTTTCCTCAATTTTGTTTCCTTATTGTAAAGTCGACGTGTTACAGGCTGAGAAATGTAATTTGCGAGCGAAGCAAATGCGTCGTCAGCTCGATGAGCAAGAAGAAGAGATGACTCGAGAGCGTGCCAAGTCTCGAAATCTCCAGCGTGAAATTGATGATCTCACCGAAGCAAATGACACGCTCACACGAGAGAATAACAATCTACGGTAGGTAGACAGTTCTAGTTCGTCTTGAGTAGAAATTGTTTATTCAGTCTAAATTCCTTTTCTGATGGGATTTGGCGGAGGACAGCTAGGTATGACTCAGTTGTGGTCGCTGAAGGTCGTCCGACGTCACCGTCATTAAAGGAAACGAGGATTTCGTCATTAATAGTGTACAGTGTTTCCAGCGGTGGTGCAGCTAGGAGAAACCGTGAGAATATTCGGCTCCGATCGGCTTACCAAATACCCGGATCTAGTGACAATTTGACTAGAAACGACGATGAAGACGGTAGCATAGGAACTGAAGGTGAATCTGTTTCCTAAACGCAGTGTTCGTCCATGTTATGGACATTCACTTCAATCGACAGCTGGTTTTTATATGATACGCATATAAGAACGGTACTGTAACGCTTCTAGTTACCGGTTCCGATCATACGGACGAGCTCAAGAAGACGGCCGTCTAGCGCTCATTGTGGTGCAACACGCGTCGCTTTCCTTCGTATGCAGGTTCTTATCCACGATTCAGCTGCCTTCATTGTTCTTTTTCGTGTTTTCAATTTTCTGTCTCTCTCTCACTTACTAGCTGGGTACTATATAACTTAATCAAAGCTCCATGTATAATATGATACCGTAATGCATACATACATTGTGTAGCGACGTGAGCGATAATGTGCTGCCCGTGCACAGTGTCGGTAGCTGTCGCCGAGATGATGACGCTGTCTCCGACGCCTTATGTGAAGACGTAGTAGTATTGTTTCTTCTAAGATCGCCCTTATATAGTAGATAAGCAGAAACCGGTGTCTGCGTCGCCTGTCCGCAATGTGTCAGAGTGCTTTTTTCCTCATACTTGGTTCCTCTCTAACTCCTAATTATCAGCGCCTATCAATTTTAGCTCTAGCGCTATTTTGTTGTATCTGATTTCAATATAGCGATGATGATTCCGCTCCTTGTGTCCGCCCGCCGCCCGCCTTCTTAAGGAAGTTTCTGCCCTCTACGGAAATAGTTTTAATGTTTGCAATGTTTGTTTTATATGATCGATGAAATGTTATATCTTCTATATGTGTAGCGAAGGCCGGTGTTGTGTGTGTCGTGGCCACCAGATCATAGCCCTCCTCATCGTTGTCGGTCGTTTTCTCAATCTGTCTCTATTGCCCGCGCATCCATTCATCCTTCCATACCTGTCTACTCTGACGTCTCTATACCTTTCGTCCACGTGTGTGATATGCGTGGAAGCAGTTGTCATAGAATAGTTGATCAAATTTTATTCGTTGTGAAGCGACCAGGCGTCGTGACACTCACTAACTGCACATTCCTTTTTACGTTGCAACGTTAACGGCGCTTTATTTATCCTTACTTGTTCACTTACGAATACATTGTGCTGATTCACGCTAAAGAGTAATAAATAATTGAAATAGTTGTGAATGCATATTGGAAATGAACCGATTGGTACCACTAAAGATTCAGAACCGACGGGAGTAGAGGACAATTTAGGAAACAACAGATATGTATGGACTTATGAATGACGACAAGTCAGGAGGTCTTAAACGGCTCATCAGAATGTATTTTGCTTCTAGGATCAGAGGTGGATCCTATTGCGTATCTGACCTCCGAGGTCAACCGATCTCACCATACGCAGCGCGTCATCCTTTCAGACAAGCACGGTAGCGAGTAACTGACTTGGATCTGTCAAAGCCTTCCCAGGAAGGAGGGTCAAGCGTTCGTTGGTACAAGCACCAACTAGGGTCGGTCGTATTTGGCCTGCTGCAAGAAGGCTTGTGAACGAGGTGATCGGCACTGGAATTCGTATCGATATCGTCTTTGGAACGCATTAGCGAATTCAAAGCACGGCGCAGGCGTGGCTCGCACCATAGCAGGGATTGGTGCAAAGACGATCAATTTGGAGTTTCATCAACAAAAAATCTGGCGATATCGCAGTGTAGGGAGTATTCCCTAGTACCATGCCTAGAAGAGGGCAAGAACTGGTAAAATGAAAATGGTACGCACCTTGGTGTTTGTCCTCCCTTGTCTAAGGCTTACCAGGGGATGCTTTGAAGTTCCCATGGAACTTTGGAAGAATACTCAGATATTCGATAGTCTTCAACGCTGATTACAAATGTGGACACTAAAACTGCTACCTGTACTTTTTGAGAAAGTTATGAGCCTTCAAAGTTGGCAAAAGAGCGTTAGTGAGGCGAGCAAAAGGATGCGTATCATTGTCACGCTGTCAACATTGTCACACAAACATTGTCTATATGGGTGATTGGATGTCCCGATTACGAATGTGACATTCGTTTCCAGCGCAGTGCCACGGCGACCGTGATTCTACCAGATTAGATTGCCGTTTTAACGCCAAGTTTGAAGGCTCATGACTTTCTTAGGAAGTTCAGGTAGCAGTTGTAGTGGCGATATTTGTGATGAGTGTAGAAGACTCTATCGACATATCTGGGTCTCCTTCCAAAGTCCCATGGAAACTTCAAAAATTCCCTGGTTTGTTCCGTTTCCAACGAGAAGGACATGTTTTACGCGGTTGTAAATGCATGGTCACCATAATGCCCCGTAACTTGCGACAGCGCCAAAAATTGTGTTAAAGGGATCCCGATGCGGAGTCAACTGAAACACAGGACAGGAAATTGCAATGGTATAATAGGAAGGATTGAGTTCTCGAAGAAAAAAGTTCTACAAAAGAAACCTTTCTGGAGGGATGATTTCCACGAACACTTGTGTAAGTTTTTGAAAGGGCATGGCAGCGGTTTCTGAAACGTTCAAATTATCACAGTAAATCGGTTTGAAGACACAATTACTGAAGCCTCAAACTCTCTCAAACCGCTTAGAAAAGTGGAAATAATAATATACGTAATGATAAATATACGAAATATACTCCCCTAGAAAAGTCTCAACAGGACTGAATATTTTCCCGCTAGGCTTTCGAACAAGTTTCAACACATTTTGGGAAGCTGAACCTTGTAGCTTATGGCTGGCTTCCTTTCCAAAATAGTGGGTTTGTAGGTTTTTATCAATCGAAAAATGACAATTCGCGGAACAGACGTGGTAGCTTATCTCCTACGCCAGGAAACCTTGATGTTAGTATTTTTCGAATCTGTAAACTTGTAATTTTAGAACAAGTTCCAGTAATTTTCAGAGTGCTTGAATCTTGGATTTGGTGATGGACATCAGCTTTTCAAAATAGGTAGGTTAGAGAAAGTTGTGATCGTTCGAATGTTGGAAACGCGCACGTGCACGAAAAAAAGTACCAACGTGTTTTTTTATTAGTAGGTATTGGGACCACGTCGCACGTCCTCTGTTTTAGAAGACATGATCGCCCTGTAAGAGAAGAAAAATCTAGCAAATTTTAGTTTACTTCTGTTCTAACTTCATGGGTGGAACTTCACATTCTCACATTACGGGTAATGTGGTTTTTTTTTGAAACATTTTTTTGGAGCACACATTAATGACAGCCTGTCCAGTAGATACAGTGGGGCAGGGCTGTATTCCTTTAGTTGAATGGATAGATGCACATTATTTCGTGTCTTCCTTAGGCTGCTTTCATACTTTGCACCGGTCGGTCGGTGCGGTCGCTGCCGACGACGCGAACGGTGGCGACACTGCGAATTGCGTCAATACGCGCTGTGGCGCATGACGCGTGCTTGGCTCACAGTTGGTCACAGATCGATAATTTTTGCTTCATTACATTCTGCTTTTTTCAGATGTTCCACGTGCCGTGCTCGTGCACGTGCTCTGCTTGTGTTTTTTGGCGAAAACCACTTTCTTTTTCGTTTGAAGCATTGCTTTTCAACTGTAGTAGAATGTGTGAGACAGATGTGATAACTCCTCGATATCGTGTCGTAGAATGGTTACGTTCGTGTGTTTGAAATTGGCAGCAAGCCCCCAGGTGAGTTCGTTACTAAGCAAAAGCAGTAATTCATTCGGAAAAGAAAAAGTTGCAGGTAAAGAAGCGCGAGTAAAAGCAAACAACACGGCACAGAAAACGTCAAAAAATAGGAAGAAAATGTATTGAAATTAAGTGTGTCGATCTGAAGGCACCGACAGTGTGTCATGTGCGCGTCATGCGCCAGTGCGCGTATTGACGCTTCCCACTGTCGGCACCGACACCGCCGACTGCAACGGCGCAAGTATAAAAGCAGCCTTACCCTGTCTGCACGGTCAACGATTGAGGTCCGCGGTGAGCTGCTTTTTGCATTTTCTAGAAATACGCTGCACACTTGGTAGCCGCATGACAGATCTGTGTACCCCAAGACTTCGAATTCTCTTGATAAACGTAAAACCTTGGCTTATTGAGTCCAACGGAACCCGTGAGTCAGGGTTTACCACCCAAATGGGCGGACGTGGTTGCCTCAGGAAGGAGCAGTACGGGCCGCTATATAAGACTGGCTGATGTGATCTTTGGTAGAGGGAAAGATTTAAATACAAAGCCTGCGTGGGTCTAGACGTGAACCGTGCAACGAAGCTACTCCTTCTCTCTGGCCCAACTGCATTCCGGCAACTAGACGGAAAATTTTAGTTTTCCTTCGAAGATCCGATGAGTCTTGACGCAATAACACTCACATAGACATTATAAGACGTTCCGAAGATTTTTGAGAGGTTTCAGATGCGATAGTATGGGCGCGTCCTAAGGAGGTCGTAGGATCATCCGATGATAACAGCCATGGACTTCGAAGCTAGGCACGCGACTGCGAGAGGCCCCAAGGAATACGTGGACAGACTTCGTAAAGAAGGACCCCACTGAAGTCAGGAACACGGCAGAAGATGCCCTGAACAGGACCAGAAGGGCAACGTCTAGCAATAGTCGCAGACCCTGCGACAGCTCGGGACCAACGCGAAGAAGAAGACGAAGATTTGAGAAGTCTCAGAGTTGCTTTTTAGAGGAAGTGGACTTTCTTCGGGTCGATGAGAATCGCATGTGCAACGACGTGGCTACTAATGGTAAGTATCTGAAAAGAAGAGGGCTCCTCTGAGTAACTGTGGGAGTGTTGGGGAATGAAGGCTGTGAACAGCTTCTCTTTCACTGAGAACCCTTCGGGAAAATCCGTTATCCCGCAGCGGACCCCATTAGTCAAGGGAGGCTTCGGTGGAGAATCACACTCCCCTTGACTGCTCAACCGTCAAAAATCCCGAAAGTCTTCTGATATATCCGTGGAACTAAAATTGAAAAAAAAGAGAAATTTGAATGAACGAGAAATTTCCCCAAAGGCCTTAGCGATTCCTGTTACGGAGAGGCGTGAAATACACAGGAGTTTAAAATTCCCGCTGAGGCTCCACCATGAAAAAAAATTGACTTTTCGTCGGCATCTAATCCGGAAGAACCTTGGGTACACTAAGGATCACGGCCCATGCTGAGGCGAAGGAGGTGTTGATTAGCGCTATCGATGAGTTACCCTGCTAGCCAAGTCAACCAAGCCATCCCACACAAGATATGTTTGAGCAGCCACGTCCGATGCCCGCTTAGGGCGAAGCCATAACTCGCTAGGTTCTGTTTTTCAACGCGAGTCAGTAATAAAGTATCCATCGCTACAATAAAACCCGCAAAATCCTTGCTTGCATTTTTTTCATTTTTTCGTTAGCGTTAAGGGAGCGGAAATGCGGGAATGAACGGGCCGAGGAGAGGTCTAGTTTTTTCCGAGTTTTGGGTCGTTTCTCATGGTTTTTCATTCCTGCACCACTGTTCGCCTCTACCTTGATCTTTAGTGCCTTTTCTTCTTAAGATCCCCCTTCTGTGTGCCCAGAAGCGTATAGGGTGACCACAAATCACGATGACAAAATGAAGCGGTCATGGAAAAGCTGATCAACTAAAAGGGACTGATGCAAAACAAGAACATATTTTTGAAGGTTAATGAACAGATAACCACATTAATTTTCCAAGTATGCACTCTCTTGTTTGAAAAGGAGCAAAGTCTTCCGAAGAATACGCTGACGGCAGCGTGTTGATAGACGGAATCGGGTGCGTTCCAGGCGATCTAAAATGGTTTCTTAAATCATAGACGCCTCCATGGTATTAGACAGGTGCTCATTTTCACAGCGCTCCGTACAGAGTAATCTAGCAAGTTTAAGCAAACAGATCCAGAACCCCTCTTCGGAAGAAGTGATCGCTGAGCAATCAGGCTGGCGAGGACTTCGCCCAAATTCCGTTGTGTGTAGGATTGTGCAGAACTGATCGGTGTTGTTGTGATGTCATCTGGACTTCCTTAGATTCAAGAAGTCATATGACTTTGAAAAAATCAAGATAATTCTTGCTGCTCTATTTTGTGCCTGGTGGAATAGAAGTCAAAATTGTCCTCGTCCCCGATTTTAGACGCAAAACATTCAAGACGAATACAAAGCAGATTTGCGATAAGTAAGAGAAAAAAGGAAGAAGGAAACAATTAAAAGGGGCTATGGGGAAAAGGAGTGGATAATCAGCGCAGATCGGCAGAATGAGTGCTCCGGATACCAGCTTAGTAGGCCCGCCAACTTTGCCAAGATCCGACTCCCAGAAGTCTCACAAGGGAAAGACTGATTAACAGAAATCAAATCAGAATAACAGAACAAAAATTACCGCCAGCAATACAACCGTCAGTACTGGTGTACTCCATATCACGAATACAATGATCGCTTCTGTGCCTCTTAATTGTGATCAAAGTTCAGTCCACATTCTAGAACCAATCTCTAAAAATTGTGATCCTTCTTACTTCGCTCCTGAAATAGCTGGAAGAACCAGAGTTATGACAGAACGGGGTTACTCATTCCGGAGAGTGATTACCCTTTGTGTGAAAGAGCTTCGAAATTTAGTCGAATTAGTTTTCTCCCCTACAATTCAATTGCTATGACCCCTGGTACGACCAATTGTTAAAGACCTTTTTAAACACATCAAAATCCAGGTCCACCAATCCAGAAGAGAGCTTGTAAATAGTATCATAATCATACACCTTACGTCTAAATTCTAGAGAGTCCCTTGAGGTGCTCCAGCCTGTCCTTATAAGGTATGCTAAACAAACCTTTACGAGCAGAAATCCGCTCAGTGAACTTATTTGATCTTTCTCAGTGAGTTCTTCTATAGAAGTAAAGGAGGCAGCCCATTAGAAAACAAGCTAAAAGCGGTGAACTTGAACAGATGAAGGAAAAAATGGGAAAACAATCTGGAGCCTGAGAAATACGATTCTGACCGGTCAGTTGATTTCCGCACTGGAACGAGTCTACTCACGATCAGTGCTGACGTCGTCCTTGCGAGAGCTCTGTTCTGCGCCCCTGATGGACCCTCAGAGTCTGCGGCTACGGGTCAGCCAGTCGGTGGGCGGGCAGCGGCGCTAACGGCGCGGGGCGGCTCTGATGGGCCGCTGGGGCATGCCCATCGCGGCAAAACCCGCATTTTCATGCACATTTAAGAGGCAGGTTTGCATTTTTACGGGGTATAACTTCCCTTCAACCTTCACGACCTCATCATAGAGTGCTCCCTCAGATTCAGCATTCCTTCCTCGTTGTTAAGAGGTAGTTTTCGAGATAGTCTAATTTGATGAAGTCTTATTTGGATATAATACAGTACAGTTTATCAAGAATTCACGATTGAAGAAGAGATGCCAATTAAAAGTAAGATTACAGACCGTTTCCCAAGCGATCATTCTCGAGATGATATTGGTTGAACCTCGGGAATGCTCGAGAATAAGGATCAGTTTGCTGACACGCATGCGGAAACGTGTATCTTGGTTGATCCAGAGATGCCTCAATTGGACAGAACATTACCCTCCCCTATCATGTGCTCCTTATGTTTCATTGAAAGGCAACTATAAGGTGAAAAAGTGATGCTACATATGTATGCATGTTGACTTGAAAGGCTAAATATGACCTTTCTAAGCAGTTTTCTCAGCCGTTCAGCTTGATTGCTTTACTAGGCGTCAGTAACAACACACACACCATGCAGGTGGTCATCGTGGAGATAATTTTGTTGGAGAATAAAGTGACAAAAAAGGAGCTTTTTTAGTTATTTTTATAAAGGTGAGGAAGACGACTTTGCAGTATCTATCGGGAGAACAAAAAGTGGAATGCAGGCCATATCCGACAGAAATCTGGTTCCTAAAATCACCATCCATCTTACAAAGATGATGTTTTTGCGACCCTGCTGTACGGAAATGCTGACCGTAGTCTGATTTTGTGGGGTTATCAAAATGTCGATTAAGGGCACATCCCGCGATAGTAAAGACGGGGAAAGCGGGGCTCAAAGATGTCATAGTAAGTGCTGGTGAATTTGAAATATTAGGGTGGTAAGAAAGTCCTGAGCCGTTTGGAATTTTTTTTGCTTTACTTCTTTATTCAACGTACAATGGAATTTACTCAACAATATATTCACCATTGTTACTCACTACCAAGTCCCACCTAATGGCCAGGTCAGCGATCCCCTTCTCCTAGAACTGGGGAGACTGAGAGTCAAAGAAATCACTGACCGCTCTTTCAATGTTTTCAATTGCGGAGAAGTATGATCGATAGCCATGATCTGCCACGTGGCAGATCGTGGGTACCGGTCAATACTTGGAAGATCTGGAACATTCAAAAAATCGGCTCAAGACTTTTTTACCATCCCAAGTAATTTAAAGGTAGGAAAACAAGTGAAGTGGAAAATTTGTATTTTTCTGGGTGGTAGAATTGTGTGAGAGACGAACAATTTGAGAGGATTTCGCGGTATCGATCGCTTGCGGAGCCAATCGCCCTCCGCTTGCACTTTAAAGCGATTGGCAAGCAGCGGACAAGCGATGGAGCGATCGCGATTGCTCCATCGCTTGTCTGTCGCCGACTATGACGGCGATCTAATTGATATTTTTTAGTTGTCCTTGGACGAGTAGCGTTTTACAGATGCATCTGAACGGGCGGTAAGCTCCAAGTGAGGCCGTCAGTGAGCAAGGGTAATCTAACAATAAAAGGAAAAGTTTCGAGCATAAAAAACACGGACGAAAGCAGGACAGCACGCAAACCACCAAAAAATGAGCAGAATGAATCGGTTACCGATCAGAACGCTCCGAATGTGCGCCAAGTGCGCGTCATGCGCCAGATCCCGTATTGGCGCTCTTTGCACTAACCGCACCGTTAACGCCGTCCGCACCGACCGCATCGATAGCACCTGCGCAAAGTATGGAAGCAACCTAACAAGGGACGGATGGTAGGTCGAAGTGGCCGTTTGAAATGAGATGCATACCACTTGATGCGTCTTTGAACGCTGGTTCCAAATCTGCCTTCCGAATCTGCTGAGCGATTCTCCGAACGGAGTCATGAAGCAAAACAGCGCAACGGCAGTAGGCGAAGTCAAAACATCGTGGGATCTGTCCCTTATCGTGATTGCTGTTTTGCTTTCTTCAGAAATTCAGTTAAAAATGCCAGAGGAAGCCGTTTAGCAGTTTCCCTAAAGAATGGAAAACAGTAACCACGATAAGGGGCCGATCCTACGATGTTTTCGGGTGGGTGGGTCCCGCCCACTGCCGTTGCGCTGTTTTGCTTCATGACTCCGTTCGGAGAATCGCTCAGCAGATTCGGAAGGCAGATTTGGAATCACCATTCGAATTCGCATCGAGTGGTGTACATATCATTTCAAACGGCCACTTCGACCTACCATCCTTCCCTTGTAAGGCTATGTTGCCCAGCTTTAGGAGGAACAATCAGGAACTCTTAATACTCAAAGAATCTCAGAGTGCTGATGAACTGCCGGCGTCACACAGAATCTTCGCTGTGCGTTCAAAAAGCTATATCTTGTGGAAACCTCTTTCAGAAACTGAATTGCTTGCTACTTTACTGAGTGGCATTCATTCTGCTCAGGTTTCCAACAGAAAACTTTTGAAGTAGCCATTTCATTGATTTTGTCGAAGTGACTTCAAATTTCCCCCGTTTTCTCTGGGTTATGCTGCAGTAACCAGAACAGTGACGATGATCTACGGGCGGAATCCAGATGTTCCTAATAAACGTAAGAGTCGGATTCAAGGAGATGAGGGCGAAACTTGTCAGCTATGTAAATTGCCATTGGAATGGTGCTCAAACAACTAGTTCAAGCGCTAGGGTGGACAGCGAATGCGTGAGGGAAAAACACGTCGTGCCAACTGGCATGAATAATTGACGTCTCCATTGGCAAAAATTGCCTTAATCGCGTGAGACTGGACATCCTTCGGAAAACGACGATAAATACCAATAATACAACAGCGAAGTGAATGTGACATTCACGAGCACAATTCAAATGCAATAGATGCATATCGATTGAATCATGTTTTGCTGCATGTCTCAGAGTGCATGTAAAGCTTTGCATGTTTGCCAAGGTACTCATCTGAAATTTCACCTGACAGTTGTTTCTATCAGGAGCCGGTGCTGGTGCGATATTTCATAGCGGTGGAGCCACGCGCTATTTTGGTTAGAACATCACTCAACATTATTTTCATAAAATTCCTTTCATTCTTCGTTTCTTAAGCCGTATTTTCTCTATTGATAACCGGTGTTACAATAGCATAAAGAGTGTTTTTATCGTTTGGTTTTTTTTTCTAGGCAGTGTCCTGCTTTCGATACGGTGGCACTGCTTGTGAGTTGTTCTGAATAGTTCGAGTACACTACCAATAAGTATCTATTCGATAGCCCTGCTTATCCGAGTTCAATACTAGATTACGTGTAGGATTATGGAGTAACCCCGCCAATTAATAGTGGATTTATTTGATTACAGATCATGTTCAATCACGTAGCGTGTCGTTGGGTTTCTTTGGTTTTCGGTCACTAAAAATTATACATTTAGATTCAGTTGTTATTTTATGCCCTGTTGCGTAATGCACTGAATTGCTATGTATTTAAAAGGCGATAGTGGTGTAGTGGTAAGTGATCCTGGTCACCACGCGTGCATTGCTAGGATCAAATCCTGGATCGTAGTTCGTTGGACCAATCATGCTTTCCATCTCTCGGGTTCGGCTAATCAGTACTAAACTTAACTAGTTAACAAGCACAGACTTGTAGATCGGCTCCCCCTGCAATTATTGTATAGGCCAAATCGCATCAACATGCCACTGTGATTCTGAAAGGAAGTAGAGTGTGCGGCGCACATCCAAGCGAGACTGATCAGTTGGAGTTAACTGCTTCATCCTTAATCCTTTATATTGGATAGTGGTCTTCAACTGGTCATGTGTAGAAAATTACGCTCCTTTTGGAAATACCAAAATTACTCAATTATACTGCCAATATTCATTTTATTAGGAAATTGTGCGTTCGTCCATGGACAATTACCAGTAGTTTCTTACATAATGTTGGTTAAAACAAAGTCACAAGGTACGGCGAGCATCACACAAGGGTCATGAGATCATTTTCCTACAAATCCGATCAATGGGTTACGAAATCGCGTTGTTATTTGGAATCACCGCATCAACTCCTTTCATGTATTTTGTTTTTGAATTTTGTAATCTTACTGCCTCACATCCTTTGTATAGTCCTTTTTTAGTGATTGTCTCGAGCTTCTTGTCCTCATTGTAGCCGTAGAAAGACTCTGTTCCACGACCCACCTTATGTCCTAACATTTGCGGATACCTTTTATTGATAGTCATCGCACGAACATCTCGTAGCCTTTCCGTGCCGGACTGTACCTAATGTCTAAGTTAGTTCTTGAGACGGAGGTTCTGTGGCACACATTTTGGGGTGGTCCGAAAATTTCCTCCTTAACATGCTTCGCGCTCATCCCATTGCTACCACCCAGTTAATCCATAGAATGTTTTTTCTTCTGTTTTTCCCATTTTCAGATGGGACAAAGGTAGAGTTTAGGTAGGAGCGCAAATCTTGGCCATCAGAACGCTAACTCTTCAATCTGGTCGCCCGATCCCGCGCATAACCACTAAAGGAGCTGCCAAAGTCAAAGTGCGACCAAATCCTCGGAAGTTTTTCAAGGAACGTTGACACTGATTTCAAGTGCATCTGACCCTTTCTTGACCACCATCCCATTTTCTTTTCTGGTAGAGGACTTTCTTATTCCTGAATTATGTTGAAAGCTTCTGCTGCCATTTCTGACAGTTTTGATGATTAGCCAGTTTGATAATTCGTGATTTCAACTTTGTTATGAGCAATTATTAACGGCCCATTTCTCATTTTGCGCTAATGGAAGTCACCATGTCAGGCTTGTACATAGTAGGCGTTAGGTGGTTTTGTGCTGGTAGAGGCTCCACAGCAATTGTGGGAGGGGACCGTGGGAAAAGGAGCAAGAGTAAGCAAAAGAGGGCAAACTAAGTGTTGTAAATATTGCAAAAGAAGACGCACCTCAGAGAGCAGGTTCACATCTTGTCCCACGGACTGGGCGCTGTGTAGGAATGTTATGTGCGTTGTTTATCTCGCTTCTTTTCCTGACCAGTGGCAGTGCTAGTAATTTGCATATGTTCGCAATTGTAAACTTCGGGTCTCACGTCTTATGGTGCGGTGGCATATCTGACTGTGATAATTTTTGCGTACCACTTCAAAGAATCACGTAAGGCTGAATCAGGATCAGGTTCGTGCCAACACTGATGCTAAGGATAGTATTTGATGTTTTGATATTTGGTGTCGTATTCGCGGTTAAGGTTTGGAAGATTTCTAAAGATTTTTCACTTCTAAGCACTTGGTTACGATAAAGAGGGAACGCGTCGGGGAAAGATATGCGCCACACGAAGCAGCTGGTTGTTAAGCAGTGCTTCAAAAGCGTACCACCCGCTATTTTAGTTGGTGATTTGGAGGAGCTGTGTTGGGCGGTAGCGGCACGATTCGATCAGCTCGACTCGACCATGAATTGGCATAGCCGAACGCTTGCGGCAAACTCGTCCATAGATCCGCCATCTTAGCTGCTGCTCCATTTGCGTTTTCTTGAAGGCTTTCTCTGCTTTTTTTCGCCATTGGTACCAATGAGCACCCCCACGTCTTCTCCCAGCCCCTGCAGGCTTACCGTAATAGCTGCCTTTACTCAAATTAACATAAGGACAAAACCATATTTCCCTATCGTACGTGAAAGTTTTTCGAATGAATTGAAAAGGAGCAGGGACTGTGATAATGGGATGTGCGGCTTGATGTAGCAGAAGATACCTTATAGAAATGACGTGCCGACCGCTCGTCAATCCGCCCAATCTGCCCCTCGTTGTGGCATCACTCGTTTTTCGTATGAGTCCCGGCCAGGTTAAACGAAGGTTCGAGGAAAATTTCGAAATTGCAAAATACGACATCTCCCTACCCCTAAGGAAAATTTTCGAGAGGCGCGATTTTTTACAATTTCCAAAGCTATGACTTCCTTCAAATTTGTCAAATATCAAAGGTTGATATAGCATGTTAAACTAGAAATTTTGCTCTATTCAACTATCGATGGCCCCATTGAGAATTGTTGGCCTAGTACCGCAAGTGGCTCCCCATTGGCACCCCTTCCGCAAATATAACTCCTTTCGGGGACGACTTCTTCCAAAAATGAAAGTAGATTCGAAACCAACAAGTTTTTTTTCCTTCCCAGCAAGTGTGAAATTGTATAGCAGCTACCTACTACCATAATTATATGACTATGAACTTGATGCTGAAAACAACATTTGTTGTAGAACAGTAGACGGACGACTAACTCGGTAACTCTGTCATTTACACGGCCGCACTCAGAATCTTCCTGTTTTCCTGACTCGAGGTTTTTTCTCCAGAAAATCGTAGTTGAAGCCCGCGTAGCTGTCTGGGCCCACTCAGGGACGCGCCGTGTGCTTCACGCCCCTTCATATTCGTGGACTCGTTTGAAAGATGATATCCGTCAGCGAATGTGCGGTTTTCGGATTCTCTAACCTTGTCGTGATAAACTACCGAGCTAATGTTGAGTTATCACGCGGAGCTCTTTGAACCAAGAAAATTTCATATGTGCGGAATAACATTGCTAATAGAAATCTTCTGGCCGAGCTCGCGCTGCATCAATCATTCCTTGATGTTTGTTTTTTGGAGTCCTCCGCCAGTGATGATCCTACTGCATCGATCCGATAGGACACCTTCCTCCCAATAGGCCGCACACGACCCCCCCCCCCCCCTGTCGACCTCGAGGATTCCTCGACGCGCGCTTGACCATGGTCTCTCTTTGAGTAATCCGCAGCGTAGACAAGGTGGCTTGTACTTTTGGTGGTTTTGAGGATTTCTTCTTTTATTCCACTTGAGTTCAACGTCCCTCGCTTTCTCTCATAGTCTAGCGGAATTGCCGCATAAACTTGATCATTTAGTATGCCTTCAGGAAATTCGGAGTCATTAGGGCTCATGAATTTATTGAAGGTTTTTTTCGCCGTTCCACAATCGTAAGACACTATGCAGGAGTTAGGAGGTCGTGCTAATGGTTTTCGTAAGGGGAAGGAAAGGTCGTATCAGTGAACTTGACGCCCTGCTTACCGATCATCTGCATTTTTTGCAAATCTGTGAATGGTCATTTCTGCAATTACCCAATCATGAGCACTGTTAGCGCACCCTACTCGTCCTCTAAACGCAGTCGTCGGTTCAATTGCAGATGTGCATTCTGGAACTATATGACAGGATCCACCTCTAAGAAACTTCCACCGAGGTTTCAGTTACTTATTTACACGTTTGCGACGCTGTACAGCTCATGCGCTGCACCTTTGAGCACTACGTGGGACCGTGCGCAGCACATGCGCTTCACTACCAAATAGTTCATTTTCGCACATGCGCCGACTTTCTACTGATGTTCTGCATGTGTTCTATAGCAAAAATCTTGTATCTGAACCAAACAATCGATCGCATGATAAATAAAATTTAGCTGATCCAACTCTTAATCGATACCCTTCTGAAGTTGCTGAAATCTTAGCAGGACCTGAGTGTAGAGTCGGTAAATGAATTCACCGCCTACGAAACAATTTCCTTCATTTTTCTTCAGATATGACGGGTTTCTCGGCTATAACTGTGTCTCTTTTTCTCGCCGAAGGTTTTTCTACCCTTTGGCATAATGTTGCGAACGCTCAGGACATCCGGATATACTTCTCTTTCCGTCAAAAGCATGCCATGCTGTCGAGATCGCTCTTTCACAGTTGAGCGATGATTTGTGTAAATCTAGTGCTAAAAAACGGAGTCCGTGTACAGCTGCCGTTAGTGGATGCACAACACCTTCGAGAATCCATCTGCTACATCCGCATTCACCACTTCTCGAATCCCGTGATGTTGTTTGACTGCCAAGTGATACGAAATGGAATGGGTCTGTGCACACGTGAGCTGGAGATCCCCGAAGGACTACATTATCATCTGGAGCGGCGAAGGTGAATACGGAGTGTTCGGCGGTGACGGCACAATTGTGTGGCGTCTTGACGGAAAACATTTCGATCCAAAGTATTAGCTGCCATCCGTGAAATGGGGTGAAGGCTCAGTTGTGGCGGTCCTCAAAAATGCTGGATCATTGCATGGATTCGAGAAGTGGTGAATGCTAATGTAACAAATAGATTCCAGAAGGTGTTGTACATTCACAGGTATGGCAGCTGTACGGTACTGACTCTGTCTCTTAGCAATAGATTTACACAAAGCATCGCACACCAACTGTGAAGGAGTGATCTCAGCAGCTTGTCGTGCTTCTGACGGAAGGAGAAATCTATCCGCATTTTCTAAGCATTATGGAAACATTATTTGAAAGGGTAGGAAAACCTTTGGCAAGAAAAAGAGCCATAGCTATGGGCGAGAAACCCGTCATAACTAAACAAAAAATGGAGGAAGTTGGCTCTGTAGGCAGTGGATTCATTTACCGATTCTATACTAAGGTCCTGCTATGATTTCAGCATCTTCAGAAGGGTATCGATTAAGAGTTGGATTAGCTAAACGTTATTTATCATGCGATCGATTGTTTGGTTGAGATACAAGATTTTTACAATGATTTAAAATTTATTGGAAGCTCGTCATACTCAAGCATTTCCAGAGTTGTTTTTCTTTCTTCCTCCACTTTTGCTCCTATCCAACATTGATATGCTGGTTTTGTAGGAAAGGGTTGCCCTCAAATCATATCAAAATTTGAACCAAATTGATTCAGTAAAAAATAAGTTATGGCCAGAAAAGCATTTGGCCGAATACTTTTGAGCGCCACTGTATGTTTCCAGGGAACAACCTCGTCAAAAATATTAGGTTGTCGGAAAAGTCTTTGGCCATTTGTCGATTTTTTTAAAATCCACTTTTCTTCTTTAGCCTAGTCAGCAATTTTCAATAACATGCCCCACCAGAATTGCCAACGCATTGCCTTTCAGCAGGTGACTTGTGGATGCCGTTTGCCTAGAAATTCTGGGCTTCCGAGGTGATAAATTCAAGGAAGTCCACATCCGACTAGTCCGAATCATGAGGCTCTCCCTCTTTTAGTTGAATCAACAGCAGCGCAAGCAGACGGCATTCTGATGAGGTCGGATCTGCTCAACACAACAGTCCAGGGAGAACATCCCATAAGAGGCTTCGAGACTTTTGCTGGACTTTTTTCAAAATCCCTTGACGGTCTTCGCCAGGATGAAGTGTTTTTTTAATGATTTTCGAGCATAGTGCCGGAAATCCCATACGCTTGCCCGCATTACTAAACTACAACAGCAGTGCAGCTCGCTGGTAGGAGCTGCCGATTAACGGATCACTTGCAGCTTAACCAACTTTGATAGATGCCTCCAAAGTTGCAGGCACGGAAACGACGTCGGAATCTTTGACTCTACGCGTTTGAGCCAGTGGCGCTTCTGGCTGTGGTCTACTTGAAGAACCTACTCCTTGCTACCACAAAAAAGTAGTCGGATCAAACAGAATACAGACGGTAATTAAAAATGTTCATGCAAAATCTGAGGCTTCTTAAGGCGTTTGTCACCGAGATCACGAAATCTCGTTTTGTCATAAATTCGCCTCTTTTTGACGAGCTATTGAGGAGTGGCTATGTCTTCTGATAACTGTGGAAAAGCTCTGTCAGCTACTGTGTATAGCACCACAGAGTGTCTCCAAACAACTCCAGAAGACACTCTTCACTTAGCGTAACAGGCTGACCGACTTCGGGCTTTTTTCTCAAGATTCTGAACATCGACAACCAAATGTTTGCCATGCCATGAAAGATATGTACTCTGGAGGTTCATCGCATACATGGGGCTCTCGCCGCATTGCTTCCTCTGACGCATTTTCTGGGCTCCGTGGAAAAGCTCACCGGCGGCGCGGACGCGTTTGCGTATTGGTGACGTCACAGCGGCGGCGAGGTAGAGAGCAATGAACATTTACGCCACTAGTACTTTTGCACATTTAGTGCTTCGCTCATCTAGCGCGCTCTTATTTCACTGTGTAATCTGCGGGAGTAAGTAGGAATCGAACTTGAAGAACAACATGGATTGACACATTCACACATAGCGAAACTATTAAAAAAGTCTTGATGATTGCGAAAGAAATAAACAAGAAGGTGCCGAATCACACGTAAAAGGGGCTATGTCAATGTGTTGATCAACTTCAACTTGAGTATATATCCTTAGGTATTGCACACGGAAGCATAGTTTTCCACTACATTTTCAAAAATTTCAATTTCTAGTGTGAGGATGGTACTTTTTCATAACACAATCTTTCCCTCACGTCACAACTGATTGAGCAAGTTGGTGCAGTGCCAGGAACCTAGCACTTTTTGAGTGAAGCGGCAGCGGAGGTGGCTTCCCCCTGCTCGCCGAGCCTGCCGCAGCTGCGACGTCATTTTGACGTCACCAGCACGCGCTC
>KZ345002.1:74918-115004 GCA_002352805.1 Teladorsagia circumcincta
TCACTGCCCTCACGGTCTTCAGAATATGAAGTCATCTATCATTGTCATCGCGCTCAGCGTGACCTAGGCTAACTGTTCAGCCTGAAGCTCTTACACAATTTCTTGAATCGATTAATGTGTGATAGGTTTCTAGTGACATTAGCTCCAACTGTGCAAACCCCCTGGAAACCCGTCTTTCGGAAACTGTCGTAATGGTACACGATCCGTCGAGGATCCCATTAAGCTCGACCAGTGCACCATGTTTCCGTGGCAATTCCTGATACCGTCAACATATGTATATGGCCACTATGAAAAACTTCTTATGAAATGGAATGTGCTCTTCACTTCTAAGCTAGGCGCACTCGCTTCGAGTCGAACAAAGTGCGATTAAGTCCACTTGAGTGAGAAACAAAATGTCTTTTTTTATTGCCCCCCCCCTCCCCTGTATACATGTTCTTGGAGCAGATATGTTGGAAGCGAAAGCAAATCTGCAGTTTTTCTATATCAAAACTGACTATAATAACATTTTTATTATTTTTTCCCCTGTTGAATTCTATCTGTGTCAGGGAAGTCGATACAACGCGTTATTCTCCTGTAAGCTTTTCATCTAATTGCAATTGCAGTTTATTCTGTGGTCAAGGTTACCATTGATAACTGCCTTGAAACAAAAGCAGGTGACTTTTGCACCATCAGTAGTTCCGTAACTGATTTAATCCTAGTGATGATTCTCCTTATCTCAAACGTCACTGTCCCTTCCATCAAATGACTCACGAACGAGGAACAGCTTGCCGTCCGCCTTGCCGTCACCTTGCAAGCGGTTTTCTATTTACTCTGAAAATCTAAGTCGATTATATCGTACGCTCGGTGGTGCCCTCAATTGCCACCTCGGCAACTCTTACAGCCATCAACAGCTTCGAGTTAAACATTGATGAATCAGTGTTTGTATACAGTTAAACAGGCGCTTCCTTGAGCAAGCACACACGGCTTGTATGGCAAGCTTTTTTATCGGCCTCAACAAACGATAGTCTGGGAATTACTCAGAGAAATGTGATCTCGAAGTGAAGCCCACCCATACGGCTTGGCGCATTCGAGTGCGAATACTTCGTTTAATTCCATTACCCAATCCCGAAAAAGTCGTTTTCTAGACGTCCTGAAATTGCGCTTGCAGTTTTGCTCGGTAATCAAATCGACGAGTCTTCAGTCGTTGTCCTTTAGTAAGATTTTATTCGATCTACAAGTAGGCCAGCGTTTCGTAGCGCAAGTGCTTCATCGCACGGGCCAATCGTAAAGTAGTCGTGAGCCATTTGACATATTCATCTCATTTTAGACGATCAATTCGCTCTGTGACCAGTTTTCCACCTGACCATCTCCTATTGTCATTTTATTCACTTAAACGCTTTGAAAAAGCTCTCTACGGCCGAAATAAGCACCGGTTTCACGAGGACTCGCCTTATGCGATGCAAAATGCTATAATTGGTAGCCGTTCTCAATTCAACCTGTGGTATTCTACTGCGTTCTGTTCAAGTTCTTGAATATTCCAGTTGTTAGAACACTCCCCTTCACTCATTCTTGATTTCATATAATTTTCTATACTATTCATAGAAATGTAGCAAAACGCCTATTACTTTCATGGTTTGAATCAATAATATTTCATGAAAATCAAACCATTCGAGCACGTGAAAATTCGACTATTCGAAGGACGAAAAACATAGGAGCCTTACAAAGATGGTTGGGAATTTTCGGGCAAGCCCCCCCCCCCTTTTATCAACATCTACCTTCCTACCGCCCTTACCTTTACTCGTACTTCCCCAGAATTCTCGTCGACTGGGGAGGTGGGAGGGCTAAGGAAATGTGTAACAATAACAGGAACGGTAAAAAAAAACTGGCAGCCTCTTAGAAAGTCTCGAATATTCTTTTTCTATTATATTTCTTTATGGATGCCGTCGTACCCTAATAGGCACGAGTCCGGATAGAATTGGCGTGTAATTTTTTTCGGAAATATGACAAGAAGAGCGATGAGAAACATTGGTGGGAGAAGAAGCCAAAAGCACCATAGGAAACGCTGAAATTTCCCTTGTGAAGTTGGCCGTGGCACGACGGAGAGTTACAACGCTGCGAGGAGAGGGAAAACGCGAAAAAGCACGTTGTACGAGAGAAGGCGCAAACCCCATGTATGCCGCGATCTTGGCTTGGGTATCTTCCCCCTCTCACTCGGGAAGGGGGGATGCCCAGCTTGACTCTTGGCGCCCATTCCCTGCTCGTGGCTTTGTAACACTCTCGTCTATAATGGAAGATTTTGCAAAAAGATTTTACCATTCCTCCTTAATTTTATGGATATAAAATTATGTTTATCTACTGTATTACTGTTATTAATTCTGTTCTTTGTTTGTGCTAAGAGGAAGCGAAGAGCAGCCAAATAGCCATCAGCAGTTAGCAGTACTATTAAGAAAACATTACAACAGCAGTTTCAGTGGGTACTCGAATGGTATAACATTTGTGGGGTTCCTTTCAATGGAAAAATGTGGAAATTGTGACAAACAAGATGTCCCAAAATTGACAGCTGGTGGCAGAAAAGAATTCGAAAAGCTCAATATTAGGAGGGTAGATTGACTGGAAAAGAGGTATTATTCAGCTACGGTAATAGTTTAATCCACTTCCGTTATTTTCCATCTCGAAGACGCATTTTCATCAAAAATGGAATTCAGTCAACGAAGTTGACCTATTTGGGAACACTAGCTATCGAAATGGTCGGCTTCCCCTGATGAGCACGTTAGTCTCGCTTTCATACAAGTTTCTGAATGAAAGAAGCGAAAAGGCTCGCTGAATACTTCAGTGTGAGCTGTTCCTCTCTGGTCATAATTACAGCGAGCGACGCTCGCTAATGAGCCGCCTTAGGCACTTCGGAATCAAAAATTAAAACTTTTTGAAGTTTGAGAGGGAATTCTTATAGGACTCGACGAGCTGAGTCCAACGGTATAGTTTTCATTGTAGAAAAGTTAACAAAAATCAACTTATAATAAAAAATCGAAGAAGACACGGGCTTGCGTTCTCCGCGGCTTTTTAAACAATGTTATGGGAGGTACTGCATTAGGCATTATCACCTTTTGAGATGAAGTTTCATTTAGCAAATGACTCAAAAGTGAAATTTACGCTAAGTATAAGTGCTTGAAGGGCGAAAAAAATTCGAGCTAAAATGTTGAGTGACCGAAGGTTAAAGAAGCAAAAAAATTACATTTGTAAGCTTGAAAAGCCGAGATTTTTTCTGTAATCTAGTACTGCATATTTTTCTAATTTTTTTCATAACCTTACTTGTGCATGATTTTTGATGGTTTCTGCTACCCTGCTTCATGTCTTTTGTAATTTCCCTGCATCCACCCTGGACACCCACTTTGCGTCAGAATATCCAATGCGACCCCAAATGTCTGACGCGCATGACGCTTTTCCCCAGCATATTCTTTAGATTTATGTAAATTTCATGATAGTACTCTGTGGTTAGAGTTTTCACCTGCCTCATTCTTCAGCAAAACTTATTGACAGATGCACTTCAATTTTTTCCGAAGATAAATATTCAAGGAATTTTCATTAGCCTTTCCTGATCATAATAATAATCTCATCAGAATTTCCCAAATACCACGACTGAATTTGTCGAGTCACAGGACGACGACAGGTGATAAGAGAATTCCAAGAGATTACGCAGTTTTCGTGGAATGTCAATTACGAAGTACAATATTAGTCACTTGAAGCAACAGTACCGAGCAGGGTTTTTACCTTCGAGGCTAATGGTTGGAACGATGCGCTAGCTCAGTAAGAGCACTAGAAGAGCGACTGATCGAAAACTCATCATGGAAAGCCGCAGGGGAGGGAGCCGAACGGTTCCCAAGTGGGAACGATTGCGTGTTGGTCGAGGGGATTGCAGCCGGTTCGCAACCACGCCCACTTCGAAGCCGTTCAGTTCTCTTTTTAGCGACTTTCCACGATGAGTTTTTTTGTTTAGTGAAACTTCCTATGTTCTTGGCGCATCAGGACTAGCGCATCGTACCGCACCATTAGTGTCCAAGGTAAAAACCCTGCTGGAACTGCTGCTTCAAGGATTAGTGACAGGCTCGTACGCCAAATGAGGCCTCTCAGATATTCAGCCGCGTGATAAGTGCCGTGATTTGGGACTGCACCTAGTGACCAATCACTGGCATTCGCTGTGTTTCCCATTCCATGTTTTGGTTAGTATAGTCACACTCCAAAACATTGCTACTGGAGATAAAGTCAACTTATCTCAAAAGAGCGACTTGTTCGAATTTCAACATGCTTTCAACCGCTTTCAGGGAGCTCTCGTCAAATCTTCTTTGCTTGTTTAGACTTAGGATTCGATGTGTTTTATAAAGCCCTTATTGCGGGGCGCGGTTTCGCTACACTTATCGAAGCGTTGCCGATTTCGCCCCGTGATGAATCCTTGGTCTCGAACGCTGGCAGGATTGCTAAGACATTTGGTTGGGTTGTCATAATTTCTTCCCACCCTTCCGAAACGTTTACCCATTGAAAGTCCTTTATCAGCTTCGTGAAGATTTAAGAAGATAAACAGCGCTACTGTGAATAAGAATGAAAGTAGACCGGTGGAGACTCCAGAAAGGGGTTGATCCCCGCTCTATGAGGTGCCTCTTCTCCTTCGAGCTGGCCAACATGAACGGTCCATCTTTTGCATTTTGTCAAACATTGAAAGCGGCCGTGGTGCAAATTCCTCCAGCGGCAAATTTCTGTGCAAAGCAATTACAAAGAGTAATTTGAACCATGTACCCTCATTAGCACTTCAGTGAAGGTGCTTGGCACACATCGTACTTCCTCGTATTGGTTACTGCATACAGCCGCCAATCACAGGCTTGCAAGGTGCTTTGACAACAAAATTCTTAAAAAAGCGGTGCGCTTTCTTCTTAGCTGCTTTTTTCATAAAAGCTTAAAGCAACAGTGTCAGCAGGGTGGGCGTGGACGGCATCGGCTGCAATTCCATCGGCCAATTCTGACCCCGAACACTTTGAACCTGTTCAGCTCCTTTCCTAACGACTTTCCATGGTGAGCTTTTGTTCAGTCGCACTTCTTGACTAGGGGCTAAACAGCTTCGAAGTGTGCATGGTCGGAATCGGCCGAGGGGATTGCAGCTGATGCCGGCCACGCCCACCCTTCTGACACTACTGCTTTAATAAACATTGGAAGAGGAACTGTAAAATTTGCTTGAAGTAAATATTTCCCTTTTGAAAGGTGTTGAAGGTTGAAGAAGATGCTTTCAAATGTTAGTTTCATCTTGAGAGCATCTCTTGCAGTTACACAGCCTTTTGCAAAACACTGATTACGCTCTTCTTTCTTTACGATAAAAATTATTCGCTGAATATGTCATTAGGTGGGTCGGATCTTTCTGGGCTACCTCTGCCGTTTTACGATTCAATTTTTGATTGAGTTTCTTATATTCCTCAATACCGAATACAGATATTTCCTCAACACAGAATGCTTCACCTCTACCTATAGCTCACTGTAAATGGGCGTACGTGGGCAGCAATTCAACTTTCTCTTGTGGAACGCAATAGACATCTAGGCGAAGAAAAACTGTATGTCATTTTCGAGATCAATTTGTTAGTGCGAGACTTCTACTTGAGGAAGTGAGCTAGGGAGTAGAACAAAGCTTATTCGTTGAAAATAGGCCAAAGTTATAAGGTGGAGGTGGAAGAACTGCACACTCAAGAGTCTTAAAATCCTCAAGAATCTCTTTAGCCGTGTGGGTTCAAACGGTGTCAGACAAAGAGAGACTTTGTCTCGTTTTCCTTTTACCTTGGCTCCGGGCGATCAGGCTGTTGACAGTCAACTTCCACATGGATAACGGCATTCGAATGTAGGAGTTCCAATCGCACAAGTCCTCTAGTTTTTCACCAAAAACTCGGAAATACTAGACTTGGACGAGGGTAAATTCTGACAGACTTTGTGTTAGAATCTCTTCTGAGCTCTCAAATCTTTATAGCTTCACCACTATCGCTTGAGGGTTGTTCAGAAAACAAAACTCTATTAGGTTATCAGATCGTGCTCAGAGTTGGTGTAGGCATATGAATTCGAAGACATTTTTTCATAGTCTTTCTCTCTAGAATCAGATCTTGTGGGGATGTCTCACTTGAGTAATCTGTTAGATGAGAGATGTTCTGCTAACAAGGCCTTGACTGTTCAGATTCCTTCTCAACAGCGTCTAGTACAGCCTCCACACTGGGAGTCATGGGGTTAGATTTGTGAAGCCAGACCCGACTAGACTGTAACAACGATGCACAGTAGCTCGAAAGGACGTACATTCACCATTCTTGTAGTGGGACCTCTGTTCGGTCTAGCCTCTGGAAGTACTCATGAAAATTGAGGAACCAAAATAGGCTCTTCAAAAAATTGGTCTTAGTTGAGGAAGGTAGTGTGCTGTTGAGCTGGCTAGCTTTTCAGGTTGGTCGAACTGGGTGATGCGGGGAAGGCTTGTTTTAAGCCTCCAAGATTTTTCTGGAAATTTTCATGGCGTCAAGTAGAAAGTGGCCCACCGAATAGTTTGAATTACTGCTGTACTCTACTGAACCTTGCAGAATACCGTATGATGTAGTGCGCGAATGGGCCAAACCCAGCTAAACGGGAACAACTTAGTCAAGAGTTCCTAGAGTAATTTCCCTTGAATATCGAGCTTGACTACGGATGGTCAGAAATGGCCGGACAGGAAAAAAGACTTGAGTTTACATATAAACCGTGCCATAATAAGAAGTGCGGTAGTTGCAACGTTCTTCCAAAAAACTGATTCTTCCTGCTGAGGTGACGTCCTTCCAACTGCAGTCTGTTTATCAATTTTGTTATCACAAAAATATGCACGAATTGTTCCTACTGAAGTACTGTCAATTATTCTTCCTACTGCAACGAGTTTATCGCTTGCTGTCATGGAATTGAGTACAAATCCTTTCTATAGATGTAAATTCCTTAGTTCTTCCCATGAATGCAGTGTGTTTATCAGACTGTTATCATCACAGTATTAAGTAAGAAAAACAGCGTCTCTGAACGGGATATTGTTATCAAGGTGCAGTCTGTTTGCCGTTTTCCACCTGTTTGATTTGCTGAATTCCTGCGTTGCTTAGCGATAGAAGGACCGATGAAATGAATAATGACGTTTGTCATAACTGATTGCTTACGAAGGCACCTCCGGCCGTTGTCAAGTGATGATAAGTCATCGAAAGCATTCATTTGGCGCTTCCAGCCCAGCATGTCGTACATGTTGACGTACATGGGCACCGCACCATGGGCATGTACGCTTAATTAGCGGATAAATAAGGGATTCCTTGGCCTTATCCTAGATCCAACCCAATCATATAATATTCGACTTCCCTAGTACCTACTAGGTGCTGAGTGTGCTTAATCGCTCTCTCAATGCATTGTTTGACTTGTCGCTGCACTTTCACAAGGGCAATCACTGACTGGAGTCCTTCTTAACACGACCAGATATAGTGTTTATCAAAGCACCTCAAGGACAACAATGAAGGTTGGGCAAGCCGCAAGCAAGTGAGATTAGGTAAGTGCAACCATGTGACTCCCTCAGACATGTTGCGCTTTTGCGAGGAAGACAGCGCTCTTCCAGCTATCTACCTTGATTTAATTTTTATAACACTTTTTGTATGACAATGAGATTTTACTCCGAAGGAATGGCGCTATTAATAGATAAAGGGCATTTTCTGGGACTAAACCTAGAAGAGGGAGAATTTTAGAGGAAAATGAAAATGCTCATGCACCCTGTTCCCAGCGTCACCGTCCGTTGTGCCGATTTCGGAATTTTACGATCCCCTCCCTTTCGAAGGGTACAAGAGGTAACTACGTTCACCTCTTTGCCTCGGTGAGCTACATGTTTTTTCACATACATCTATGCCCATCACCATCGGCATGGAAGAGGTGTGAGCAGTGGAAAGTTAAAACGTCGCGCACTGGTCTCGCTCATAGAACGGGACACGAGACGAAATGATATTCACTCATTCAATAGCATCCATCATTTTGCGTTACCCTTCTTATGTTTGTATTCATAAAGCACTCTCTTTTCGGAAAACTACTGCGCTTTTTTGAACTTCCGAATCTTCTTTTTTTGTGAAGTGAAGAAGTAAACCTTAAAGCACTTAGGAACCTTTTCACTGAGAAAGTTATTTCTTTCTTCATTTAGGAGATTCCAACTTCTTGGTCCACAACCCAGCATTCTTGAGAAACATTCGAAAGGGAACTGCACCAAAAACAGCAGTTAACAAACAAAAACAAGTCAAAATTCATTGCTGAGGCTTTCAGTCTTGCGGTTCACTGCCGATGACGACTAACCGGCGCAACACGTTATACGTGTGAGTGCTGAAAGCTGTGGTACGTATACCATGAAAAGCTCAGTTTGGATCAAATGGTGCCCCGGAAGGTAACTTGTAGAGCACTTGCCCGGAAAGCGAGAGGTGCGGGTTCGAGTCCTGTCTGGACGCAAGTTCTGTTCACAATACAGTATTCTTGTGAAACTCCAACTTCTCTTTTCGTAGAACCTCGGCATTGTTATGATTATGATGTTGTCCTTCTGCCAACGACGTGGCTAGGTAGAACTTTTATAAGTGGCCTGACGTTTCGACGGATCTTCTTCCTCAAAGCCCTGCAGAAAACTACAAACACACACCTGACCTGTATACAAAGACTGCACAGTAAGTCTCGGTTACTAACCATAACTAACCTGGAGTGGCGCTGTTCTACTCTTAGGGTGTTCGCCTGGTTGAATTTATATCCCTCGTTCGGGGCTTTCCGTTGTTCCCCCTGACATTTCGTCTGAAATGTTAAGAATAGGAGGCGTTTGACGGTTCAAAGGGCATATCTAAAACCTCAAGCCAGATTCAGGCATTTCAGGAAGACGGTCTCGTCGAAACTTCAGACCACTAATAAAAGTTCTACCTAGCAACCTCGTTGGCAGAGGAATAACATCATAATATCTTCATGGTGTTTTTCTGCGACGGGGTACACAAATCGAGAAGAAAATCCAAATTGTTTCGTTTCTAAGATTCATTTGAACAGTTGCAAACGTTGATTTTTTCAGAAAGGCTTTTCATTGTTCCGTTTCGTAGGCACATGCGAGTTTTCAACATATGAGCGCTCATAACTTACTTTGTAATCAACTTTTTGCAGACCTCCAAGGCTTACTGGAAACGAGAAGATTAGGGCCAAGGGCTGAGACTTTTGGAATATCACTCTTTCAAAAATGATATCGTTGTTTTGTTTTTCAGGGTTTGGGTTCGCTTTTTTTTCAGAACGCAAAGGCTTTAACGCTCAAGCGTTCGTGACTACCTTAACACTCAACTTTCTTCAGATCTCTTTCCGCTTTTTTCCTCAATAGCTTTTTGGACCATTCTCCTGGAATGCGAGTTCTCAACTTCCAATCGCTCAAAGTTTCGTCAAATGTGGTTTATTGAGTAGCGGTAAGAACCATTAAGACCCACCACACGATCGGCATTCTCTATATGCTGGGAGCTCTTGGAAAGCATTGATCTGAAACCTTTCCTTTGCCAGAATCTCAGTAGGACCCTAGAAGGCAATCCGCCAAACTCGTAGCACTTCCCTCTACTTTGACTAGGTCTGAAAGCATCGGGATTCCTTTGAGAGGATTTGTTTGCTCGTGCTCAGTGGAATATGATGTGTATTGTAAAAACTCCTACTCTTATTGTGAGATCTGCCATTCAATCATCTTGGTTAGTAGTCGCATTGATAGTCGAAACTCTGTTCTCCTTTGCCATTTTGCTATTTCTTGAGACTTTCAGATTTTGATTCGTCCTGGGGCGGGTGCAGCAGGCTTCGGTTGAGGACGGACCTCCTCCGCTGCCGGGTACTCCCCCCACCTGAGTATGTGTATTCATCCGTGGCCGGGACTTGCTACCCTCAGACTCCAGGGCCGCCAGGTCAGTAGAGGTTCTGCTTTTGCGCTATTCGTGTGCCATTTGAAGGATCAGTCTCACATGTCAAATATAAAAGATTTGTTAGGGCCGCAAGCGTCGTCCTCTTCTTACCGTAAAGTCCAAACTGAGTGCAGGACCAAATATATCTATCATGAAACTGTTTTGATTCCGCGTGCATGAGCAACTTTCATTTTCCGCAGAGTTCCTGTCCTCTTCTGGCTTATTCCTAGAGAATGCCCTGTATATTGCATTAACGCCGAATCCTTCAGAAAAAATTCTTAATGTCCCCTCAAGACAAGGCGCATTCATTCAATCACACTTGTTTACGGCTTCAGCAGCCGTCCTCGGCAAAGAGCTTGATGACAAACTCGCGGTGCTTCGATTCATTAACTCATCCGCCGTGAAGCCATAGGTTTGTTCGTGTTTCTATAACTGATTATCACTATTTAACTACTGCTGACGTCATCAACAGGTAGGCTACACTTCAGGCGCAGATGCCTGGTTTCTGACGTCAGCGAAACCCTAATTGCTAAATCCTAATGCAGATGTCTTGGCAATTATAGCATTTTTGTGGCAGTCTTCTTTTTTGCGTAGTATTGTCGTTTCTGGTCATTCAAAACAATTTTAGCTGTAAAAACATGTTGCCACTAACGGGGGGGAAGTATACGTAATAAGGAGAAGCCAAATTAGTCGGTTGATAGAGCTTTGCATGGTGGGCGTTCCTGATTGGTTGCCAAATACATCCAATCACAGAGCTCCATCACGCGCATTGTGTTCTGGAACAGCAGAAAATTACTATTACCATAAACGACATTGTGCCTTTAATTTTTTGTACATATTTTCCTAAGAAAACAACACCAATTTCAAGAAAAGGAATTTATATCAGGTGAATATTTTATTCAGCTGCACACTGCTTTCTGTCGGTGGGGTGGTACCACAGAATGTGAAATGCTCCTCCTGAATGCATATTATTTCGTCTAGTAGACAAATCCTTTTTCATTATATAGAATGAGATTCGTTTCAATGGTACTGTCCAGTTGCAAAGGCTATGTCTCAGTCTAAATGTTTATTCTCAAAATTTTGTAGAGAGGCACTCATGAAATTTGTTTTGTCTCGTTTTTTTAACGTGTCGCAAGACCGAGACTAAACATTTGAACTGCCATAATTCTGTACAACTTCATGGGAAACTAATGGGAACCATATCAGTTCAGCTGAGGTAGGACGGCATCAGGCGGAAAATCGTTTGGAGAACCTGGTCACAGCATTACGCCCCCGCCCCACCTCCTCACCGGCAATTACGGCCCAGCTTATCCCTGGGTCAGATAAGCTAGAGCCCCGCCTCAAATCATGGGAATCTGCACCCTCTTTGAAAAGCTACCATTCCTCCATTCCATGACTTTTGAACAGGGTGTGGTGAGGTTCGATAGAGCTAGCTTTCTTGTCATTAAACCGCGTTGAAATTGCTCTGGTAGTTTTCCCTTGAAGAGGTAGTGTCTCTCAAACTGCGTCGACTCAGCGTCGAGGATGCTGACATTTACATGCGAGTTTGTACTATTTAAAAGGCAATACCTCTCTAATTCTGTGAAGAAATGAGAAATTTTGGTCAGTGACGATTTTCGGTTACTCAAAAAATTGCTTCCTGATTCACCATTACAAACTAATTTGTTTAGAACTCCCGGAATGTCTCTAGAATCCATATTTCTAATGTAGGCGATAGAAAAGAGGGCAGTCGTCATCGTCTGATTTCGGCCCAGTATAGGCTATGCATATGACCTCCACTTACGATTGCAGAATGAACTGAAAGGTGGTATTAGATAATGACTGTTGACGGAAACTGTATTAAGGGAAACACATGTCTTAGCTCCTATATCCTAAGGAACACCTTCATTTGTACAGGGCAGTTCCTTCACTTTTGTCGTTTTTACCACAGAAGTGAAGGAAACTCCCTGTGCAAGTGAGGATTTTCCTCAATTTATAACCCTAACAACGACAGGCAGGTGACCATCAGGGTGAATAGTGGTCGAGGAATTCTTCGACCATGGCTTTTCACTATGCAAGAGTAGTGTCGAGAGTGAATGCACGCGCAGAGAGCACCGACGACTTGCGGGTGCGAGAGAGCGAGAATCCTCGACACGCCGTTACCATTTCCTGTGCCGATTTTCACCCTGGTGAACATGCGGACCCTCAACCGAACCTGCAAAGAATATATTTCGTCATGTTTTCTTACATATCCTCGTTTCTGTTGCGTTACACCCTCACCCAATTTGCACCATGATGCCACCTGATGTACTCGTACTGGCCCACGACTGCGACACCCTGTTGCCCACCGTGACAAGTACGATCCTCCCCCCCCCTGTCGAGGACTTCCTTGACCAATACTCACCCTGACTGGCGCGAATATTTATGAAGCGCGCTCCCAAACTACTTTTGAGTGCTTTTGACGTTAGCAAAACTTTATCAAATGATGGTAGCAGTGTTGCAGTTGAAGTCTGGTAGTAATCCAGCGGAAATCTAGTGATGTGTAACGAAATAGCAACCATTATTGGAAAAATTGCGAAACGGCCACAGGAATCAATCCCAGCGAAAGTTGTTTCATGAAAAAAGATTACTCTCACAAGTATACTTCAGTGCCTTGACGGTAGTACTAGGATTACTAGAACTGATTTCATTTGACTAACTGATGAATTCACTACTGAAGCTTTCGTCTGAACTGCAAACTTTTGAGTCAACCGGGAAACTAAGAAATATTGGACCCATTAGTGTTCTAATTGGTAGTAAACTAATCAAGCACTAAACCAATTATATTATTACTGACATTACTATTACTCTAATTATTATTGCTGTCGTCTGAAGAGATATAGACCCTCCCGTTCAATAAACGGTGCAGACTTTACGCTACATTTGGCGACGGCCGTGAGAAAGAGCCATGTCAACGCCGCTTTGTCGCGGCCGTCGTCAATTGTAGTGTGCAGTCTGCACCGACGACTTTCTTGTTTATTGAAAAGGAGGTTAACTTGTCTAATATTATTATACACTATGTTTTGTGTCGAAAATGAAGGTCTTCGCCGGAACTATGACTTCGGATGGTTTCAAAAAATAATAAAAAATTGGGTTACATTGCTTGTTGTTGTTCTGCCGCACAGGTTGTTACGATGGAACTTCTTTATTCGGTCGACGTTTCGAACAATTCGTCGTCTTCAGGACCTTTGTAGTTCCACCAGCGCCACTGCTCCCTCAGTTACTTGGAAAGATGCGAAAAAAAAAGAAGACCGAACATGGAATTGGGTTACAGTTGGTTACTCAAATATCTGCCAATGAGGATGCAGATACTAGAAAGATCAGCTGATCACCGCTTGCCTTGATTCTGAATTCTTTTAAACCATGAGGAGATCAAATTCCTATTTTGACTCTAAATTGAAGGGGATACAGCACACCTCGGAAAGGATTGCTCAGTCCTAGCTATTCTTCAGTTCATTGACTTATGTATGTGGTTCGGATTTGAACATTGATATTGGTAAATGATATGATGAAACAGCTCAATTAGTTCTGCCCTCCATATTACACTTCTTTGCATGAGGATTATGGAGCAGCGTAGAGATGATCAATGCTCGCTCGGAAGGCGGGGCTTATAATTAGGCGGAGTTTCTGCCAAGAAAATGGCACTCAGCTCACTCACTACCGTGTCCTCAGAAAAATCGTTGAAGGCAGACGGAATCAGCTGTTCCGCGTGAAAAAGCTAAGCCGTACAAATAGAACAATAAATCTTCATTTCTGGAGAAAGTGTCTGGAGCAGTCTCTCAGAACTGGAAAGCACGTCTAAGAAGTTCTATGAGAGCTCGCAAATCAATGTAAGACTTCTTTCTACATACATGAGAATTGAATCGCAGTCGACGGTGTTTGACCCAACTTATCCTGTAATTAAAGGGCGTGTGCACCTACGTTATCAACGAGTTGGTATGGTAACACACTTATACGCATGTCTGCAACAGCTGGTCATTTATCAATCGTTCGATTCTTTCTCGTACTTCTAGCTCTGTCGCCTCGACGCTGCGGTGTGCCACTGGAAACTGTCAGACTTTATTCACCAAATTCGTATAATTTCAAACTGAAATTGCTTATCGGTGTTTGAGAATTTTCTTCGTGTGTTATTAATGCTCGCTCCGATTTCCGATGAGCTTTATTCTGCTTACTTCAAAACCTGTCCCATTAATGAGTTGGCAAATTAATCTGCACCTTTTACTCACTTTGAAATACTCTGAAGTGTACGTACGACGAAGGGAGTAGCGGCGGCTTTTTTAGGGATCACCTATTAAAGAGCTAACTCGTTAAAGATTAACCGCTACTTTTTCCCCATACGGTTGAGCAAAGTCGGCCTTTGGATAGAAGTTTTCACAAGTAGCAAGAAAATACTCACAACCAGTAGCACGTTACAGTCGGCGTTTTGATAAGAAATCAAGGTAGAGGTGGTCAGTGGTGCAGAGACGAAGAAAGAATGACGAGAAAAGGTCAAGAACCTGAGAAATGGGAAACGTTCTCTGTTCGTTGGTTTCCATATTGATGGGTCCCTCAACTCTATATTCCTCTGCTAAATAGCTAGAGTCAGACGGCGATGGGTGGGCGTGCAAGGGCGTAGGCGGCGCTGGTACGGCCCTACTAGACTGCTGGGAGCTTTCTCTTCGCTGCGAAGTGCACATCGATCCGCACCGTCAGGGAACCGTCTGCATTTCATTCCGCTTAACTTACTCTTCTTCGACCGCCGACCTCACCGTGGGAATCCTTCTCTAAATAGATTCAAACAGCCCATTACGTCAAGCCTCCTTCTTTCAAGCGAGAAGAACTTTGTATAAAATCTGTTCTAGGATACAGCAACAGCTTGCGAGATTGCCTGCACAGACCAGCTGCTTCTCCAAGCCCTTTTCTCTTGCCCACTTTGGAAATTATTCTGGGGAAAGCTGTCCGTCAAAAACGAGAGGTGAATTGCGCATTACTACAGTACTCTCTTCACCCCATGGATCCTGCTTATAGGAGCGCCCTTAGCACATTTGAAACGCATACTTTACGTAGAACGTTTCCACCTTGCATCCCCTCTCCTAGTAGGATTTACACCCTCCCCAAATTCCCTAGCCTTAGTTCCTTTGCATCTTGTCTCCTGGAGGCACATCATCAGCTCAGACACTTTTCGGGACTTCCCAGTTAGCGATCCTACGTTCAGAGTCTCAATTCGAACGAGCTTTTTCGGCCGCGGTCGTTCACTCCCCGCGCTAGTCCTCGCATACTCACTAAAGAACTCGGGCGGGGGTTCTGCGCGCCACTTCTAAGTGAAGTCGTAGCATGAACACTGATTTTGAGCGTCTTTTGAATATTTTTGCTGGGGTGCAGGACTTTTGGCTCGTCCGGGTTGGCACGCGGCGAGTTGCGCGGCGGGATGCGAGGCGATTGGGACGAGGCAAGGCTTCGCGCCTTCTGCAACAGAACCCAACACGTAAAAGCGTGTGTGGATTGCGGATAAACTCCGCACCACTTTGCGGTTTCTTTCACATTTTGCGGTTTCTTTCAGGACGTTAGGAATTGAAAGCTGCGGTGTTGTGAGGAGGTTCCAGCGTTAAGAGTTGAGAGACATAACCTCCTCTAGAACTACACACATCAAATGAATGAGAAACACTTAGGAATTTTTCAGAAATAGTTGGTGCTTCGCTGACTGCAGCGTTTATACCTTCAAGAGGAACACTCAAAACAGGTAGGTGACACTATGACTAAGCCCTGGAAACGGGAGGAGCCCCAGAAAAGCAGAAATTGCCCTCATCGTCCCCCAGAATCCATTCTCCTCACTAAAGGCGAATTCACTTCTTTCGCCTTCTCTTTTCTATCCTTCCCTCCTCGCCTATCCCAAGCACAATAATCGGCTCACTCACTCCTTTCGGATTTCTCCACCTTCCCCCCCCCTCTCCAACGACATGAGCGCGCTAACTGATAAAATAGCACCATGCTAGTTCCATCTCTTCCTCTTGAGTTTTCCAAGCTTCCTCACCATCTCTGCTATACCCAAATCTCCATGCGTGCTGGAATGTAATTTAGTCTCGGGAACTTGTTAAATTCCACCGCGAAAGCCCGCGAAGCTTGCCTCGTGCGGATCGCCGCACAGCTCGCCGCGCATTTTGCCGCGTGCCACCTCGGACGAGCCAAAAGTCCGTCGCCCTTTTTGCTGTGACGGATAGTCTCAATCGGCCGGCCTGTCAACCTGATCCAGACGCTGCTACAATTAAAGAACCATTTTTGCAATTTTTTAGGGTTACTTTGACGACATCGCTCGTTTTGGCTTTTTTTGGCCACGTGGGACCGGCGCGGTCTTGCAGGCGCCGCCACATCACCTAATAACCGTGGATTTTAAGCTGTAAATACGCTAAATTTGTATGCGACAGAGTATTTCCATTGATGTTCAATGTGCACAACTTAACGGTAGCTACAGTAATGGGAGGTCGATCAAAATAATGTGTTATGGCAACGAAAGAGCAAATTTTATGTACTTTCGCTTTAGTGGTTCCAAAATCGCACAGAAGGTGGTTGATTCAGTTAAAACATATATCTTGCCCGCGACTAGGTTTGTATTCACTTCGTTTACTCTTTTTCATCCACGTGTTTACGTTAACGAAGAGGAAATGAGGAATGAACTGACTTTATATTTGCGTAAGGTCTGCAATGATAAACCTCTGCCGAACTAAAGGATATTTGGCCATTCTGTTTGCCATGTGTGTTTTGTTTATGCTGATGGATGGCTTATTGAATGTAAACTTAAAAGTTGGAAAGAACTCGGACATTTGCGAAAAGAAAACGAATGTAGTGGGTATGGCATTTATAGTTGCCACAATGTGCGGCGCGGTACGAAAATGGCGGCATACATAGTTGCCGCGCTGTCGTCAAGGTGCTAAACTCGGCAGGGATGGAACTTGTGGCTCTCAGAGATGCAGACATGAATCTACACTCTTGACCGCTCAGTTACCCCTGCCTCTACTTGTTGCTGGGAGTATTCACAGGATTTTCACTGGTTCGCTCTCACATGCTCGACATAGGGTGGCAAGATTGGAAAGTGCATCATAGCACAGCTATAAATGATGCGAATCACACAGTTTCAAATATGCTATAGTTTTCTAGAGAGTTTCTTTTGAAAGTTTCCAAGCCCTACCGAGTTGTCAATTCGTATTATTACTTGCTCACTTATCATCGTCATAATGTGGATAAGAAATGTAGTAGAATTAAATAAAAACCTATAGAGATAGCAGAATATATGTTTCTAGTGAATATCCGCGTCAACAATTGTTTTTTGGTCCACTACGGCACAAACGGGTAGAATCAGTTTTATCATTGTCCGGACATGTCCTTTTGGTTGCAATTCTACTACTGTACCTACGCATAATTCGAATACGCTGGACGTTGGTGAAATAATTCGTGTGCCATCCTCGTTTTGTTTGTTCAATACTAAAAAGCCACAAGCGTGAGTTGAGGTGGTGGCGCCGTGGCCAAAAAAGTCAAAACGAGCGCTGTCGTCAATTTGCTGAATTAGAGCAAAGATCAATGGCAAAAAGTGAGCTTGACGTCGTTCTTGGGAGCAGCACCATCTCTCTATAAAAGTTCAGCATCGCTGACCGTTATGAAGAGAGGATCATCCTCACAAACGTTGGTCACGGCAAAGTTGACTGAATATTCCGTTATAAAGGAAGGATGAGACTCCCATAGAGCGATGCAAGAATGACGTTGCAAACCTAATAAAAACGTTATTGCCATTTCAGTAGGTGTTTTTCAAGTACTCATCCATCTGCGAAAACGACCTTAATGGACGTTGTGGTGGCAACAGAGCTGAACTAAATCGGAAGGAGGCACGACGAAGCCTGTCGACGTCTCCGTGACTCAGGCCCTTTCATTAGTTTGCTCTACAGCCGTCATTCGTCTCATTCACACTCACCCTACACGGAGGTGTTGGCTTGTGATAGCAGCTCGTTAATCAACATCAGATGGCCGGCTAGGCGGGCTTTGGCCTTCGCTTCGATGTTGCACACATCGCCGTGTCGCCCCGCGTTCCCATAGACACGGTATTATTATGGACCACACGTGACTTAAGTATTTGCTAGGTTACCGGTACACATCATTTCCTCCATCAGATTCCATCATACAAACCTCTTGCGCTTTCGTTCTCTGCTCTACCGTATCCTATCTTATCGGTATCAGACATCCTGTTTTTTACGGAGGGCGCTTTTTCGTCGCCACCATTCGAAGAGAACGAATTATTGCCTTCCAGTATGAATCACTTTAAGCCAACACGTAGACGTTGTTGAACCAGATAAGCAGTTCGCTGCAGCACACCACATCGTTCATTTCCATTGTCGCACGCTCGATCATACCGTGAGTTTCTGCTTTCCATTTCGAACCAACTGCCATCGTCCTTTTCCAGAATGGTAGCCGGTTGCGGCAACAAGTGTGTCAAGTACTTCTTCTGGCTGATCAATTTTCTATTCTTCGTGAGTTCCCTCTAAGATCACTTTACGACGTTACGAATGGGATTCTTGATTGTGATTGGCTGCCTATGCATCCCACCAATCACAGGCTCTTGACGTCATGGCGCCTGTCCCATAGCTCGAGCTTGTTGATAGCCCACTACACGGAAATCTTTAAGGAGGCAGCAATCAATCAAAACCTGCAGGGAAATATTTGTACTGAAGCAAAGCATTTCAGGCCTTGGGAGCAGCGATCGTTGGTCTTTCAGCATGGCTTCGATTTGACAAATCATTTCTTAGCAAGGCTGTTAGCACGGTCAAAATCGACACTAATAGCTTACCATTGGAGAGCGTGAGTTCAATAGATTGCTGCTAACGATCTACGAATTTTGAGGAGCAAGTTTCTTTCAGTTCTACTGGATGCTGTACATTGCGATCGGTTTCGGGCTAGTACTTCTCATTCTCGGGTTCCTTGGCTGTTGCGGTAGTGCTTGTGAAGTTGTATGCGCCATTGGATTGGTAAGTACTCGAGCAACTGTTCGTATGTGTAAGAATATAATAATCAGGGTCTCGAGTTCTGGTCAAAGTCCAAGGAGAATTAGTTTACGAATGTAATTTGTAAGTCTGCAAAAACTATTGTTTAAAACCCATTATATTTTGTAACGAGTCGGCAGAGCTTATGGACCAATCATTCAATCTCGTATCTTCAGTGGAAAGAAAAACGGAAGGAGATTCTCCAGAAACTTACTTTAGGGGGGGGAGGCGACCAGGGCGGTAGTATTTATTACTTAACCTTGTAAGGAAAGTGAATTCACTAACCCTGGAGGGGAGCGGATTGACCAACCCACGGAAGGAGGGAGTCTTCTCTGCGAAATTTTCATTACGTCTCGGGAAATGTGAAAGGAGAGTTTTTTGAAATGTCGGGACAATTTTATAAACATTTGGGGAGATTCTTGTGGATTCCACATTCGTCGCCTTTCCTCCACGAGTGGACGGACCTTTTTTCCCACAGATCGAAGCTGGGTGGAATAGCAGTTCCCGGCCTACCACTAGGAAGGACCGAAGAGTGGCACAGGGCTCAAAGACCTCCTCCCGAGCCTACAGGAGGGAGAAGGGGGTCAGCCTGTAGTTTCCTTAACCCGATGATTGACTCTGCTTGCGAACCAATTCAAAAACTTGAAGTTCATAGTATTTCGAGGTGCAGACCACTTTCATTGTCTTATTACATTATTAATTCATGATTAATTAATTACTTAACCCAACCGACTGTTTCCTGCAATCACTACGTAGAGTGATTCGAGCAACTTTTCGGAGGCATTATCATTTAAAGAACATTTTAAGCTTTGAAAGAACTTTGCCTGTTTGAAATACCACAAGAATCCGAAGACTGGTTGCGGCGAATGTCAGAATTTCTGTTATCATAAGTTTTTTGAACATTTATTTTTTCTGAAGCTTATCAAGGGCTGTGCATACCGCAACTCTTGAAGAATCTCCTCGTCATTCAGACAGTAGGAACAGTTGAACGTGCAAATATTGGAATACTTGTCATAGTTTGATGATAACTAGTTTACCACAAGGAATTCATTCGAGAACATTCCGGGAGGAAAACAGGGTCGAAGGGGTATCTTTAAGTGCTTCTTAAACCTGTTAAACGGTGAATAGTAGAGGCTGCACATTAACAGAACGGGTAATCCATAAGTGCGAGTATTACTTGTTAGCATTCATTTAAAGTCATACTTGCTATTATCGCTCCATTACATATAAGCGGCTTACCTCCTTTTGTCAACTGAGTCACTTCATGCTATATGTACACTGCTCCGCATAATTATACAGCCACCTATGAATTCTGCAAACTCTTCTCCCATAACGTTCACGAGGAAGCCTCTATGTGGAAGTAGTTGCAGGTATAAATGCTATTTCGCACACCAGCACAGAGTTGCAGCTTTGGAATTTGAAGGAAGTTTTTCTGCAATTTGTTGGAAAAGCCGCTCTGGCACATTCCGCATAAATATGCAGGAGGAGCCGGTTTTTCTCTAGAAGATAGTAATCTGACCAGATGAATACTAGGGAAATAGGCACCAAAAACGCAGGAAATTCACTCGGTTTGCAGACACAACCTTTCTAATCGAACTAGTATTTTCGCAAAGTAATTCGCATTGAAAAATCAAAAAAAAACATTCTGAGAAAAAAAATCTGGAAACATGAATTCACATAACCGGTGAAATTACAAGGTAACGGCTGCGCAGAAATCCAGCTTTGGAATTCGAGTTTTTCTGCAATTTTTCGGAAGAGCCGCTCTGGCACATTCCGCATAAATATACAGCCACCTCATAATTTTTTGTTGCCTTTCTTTTCTGGTCGAATAGATTTTTCTGTTGTTATCAACACTTCATCTTCAGGTGAAAACGAGAGGGAAACCTTCACAATAATTTGAATAAAGGCAAGTAGTAACAAAAATCGTGTAAGGGTAGAGAGGCAGTCGCACTGCCCGAATTTCGAGCCAAATTGCTTTGGAGTAGTCAATTTCTTTGAGCATTGGCAAGATATGGACTAAAATTAGCCCTGAAGATCTTTTTTTGATTTCGGATTCAGATAAACGCCGGCTCGTACGAAAATCAGACAGTTCCATCAAGTTGTGCTTAAAAATCAAACCTTATTTGAAACTTAATTCTCCAACAGGTGTCTGTTCGGCGTCTGTGGCAGAACTGCAAGTTCATCCACGAATGAGAAATGTAAAGCACATTGTTTATGACAGCAAAAAATCTCAAAAACCGAAGCAGATCTCTCATGAAGCGAAGCTGAGCCGACTGGAGTGAGTTGGGTTTTTTGTCTGTCATTCCTTATGCCTTGTCTGCCTTTCTCGGAACATTTCCTTACTCTTGATAATTTCTTCTTATGGAGAGGCGTATCCTGGACATAAAGAACTTTGGAAGACAGGCAGGTGAATCGTGAGGAATGACAGCTTGAATACCGGTCTCACTCCAGTCAGCTCAGCTTCCTACTTGACAGAGCTGTCTCGGTTTTCGAGATGTTTTGTTACCACAAACAATGCGCTTTACATTTCACTCGTGGGTGAACTTGCAGTACTGCCACAGGCGCCGAACGGACACCTGCCAGAGAACTAAGTTACAAATAAGGTTCGGTTTGCGAGCACAACTTGATGGAACTGTTTGATTTTCCTACGAGGCGACGATTATCTGAATCCGAAAAGAAAAGAAAGATCTTCAAGGTTCAATTTCCATATCCTGCACAAGAAATTGTTTACTTCGAAGCAAACTTAGCCCGATATTTGGGCAGTGCGACTGCCTCTCAACTTTTTAACGATTTTTGTTACCATTTGCCTTTATTTAAATTACGATGAAAGTTTCCCTCGTGTTTCACCTGAAAATGAAGTGTGGATAACAACAAAAAATTTTATTCGAGCAGAAAAGAAAGACAACAAGAAATACGAGGTGGCTGTATAATTATGTGGAATGTGCCAGAGCAGCTTTCCCGAAAAATCGCAGAAAAACTCGAATTCCAAAGCTGGATTTCTGTGCTGGTGTGCAAAATAGCATTTATACCTACAACCATTCCTACCTAGAGGCTTCCACGGAAACGTTTTAGGAGAAGAGTTTATGCGAATTCATAGGTGGTTGTATGATTATGCGGAGCAGTGTAGAGTAGGCAATAATTCCCTGTACTAGACGAAACATGTAATCATCCGCAGCAATGTACTTTGCTGAGAGTTCAACGCTTGAAAATATCACCCAACTCCAGAGAGTTATGAAAAAGGTCGTGATTTATCTGAATTTAAGCCGTTACCTTGTAATTTAACCGGTTATGTGAATTCATGTTTCCAGATTTTATTCTCAGAATGTTTTTTTTTGATTTTGATGCGAATTACTCTGCGAAAATACTAGGACGATTAGAAAGGTTGTGCCTGCAAATCGAGTGAATTTCCTGCGTTTTTGGTGCCTCTTTCCCAAGTATTTATCTTTTCAGATTACAACCTTGTAGAGAAAAATCGGCACCTCCTTGCGCATATAAAAATTAAAAGCGTGGGGCAGGGAACACTGCAGGAATGATGCCCATAGAAAATGTTCGACCGTTTCGCACGATGGTGCCACACGGAAAATTGCAAAATGGATGCTACAAAAATTGTTCGTGTATGGCTTTGAATTCTTCCGCTTTCCTTTGTATTGTTCAAGTTACCCGTGACGGCCTACCACTTTTGCGATCTCCAGAGCCATTTCTGTGAGAGAAATCACTCTGACTACAGAATGATATCGAAATCGCCTTCCAACCAACTGGAATGACTTGAAGAAACAACCCCCAGATAGATTGGTACTTTTGCTACTGATGGGGCGAAAAGATGCGTGAGCTAAATCGAAGGCATATGAAGTGCTGCTGAAGCAGAAGTTCACCATGGAAAGCCGCTATGAGGGAGCTGGGTTGGTGCCAAATCGTTTGCTCCGCCATTTCTTCTAGTTCGAACACTTGCTAGCCTTGGAGATCGCGTGATTTGCGGGCATATGCGATCGCTTCGGGAGCACAGAGACTATTCGATCAGTCATTTAAACCTCCTTACTTTGATATGCCGCCTGCTCTGGAATACCTGTTTCATGACTAAACATGCGCCGTTTTATCTCAGGAACTAATATTTGGAAGCCATATGTTCCTTCCTAGTCATGGAAATCAGTTGCAGTCTCTAGTATTAACGGTTCCTTTCAAGCAAATTCGCACAACCCATCCGGCCCGCCCTTCCATTGTTTCCAGAGGAAAACAAAGATTCCTCCTTTAGAGCTTCTTTAGCAGTGTTCCTTGCTTCTTTTTTTTTCATTGAAGTCACTCACCATCCAAATTCCATTATCGACCGCTTTTACCTAGCGATTGGATCTGGGGTTGTAGCTATTGGTTCAAGTATTATCAGCATTGACTGTTTTGTACCAGTAATATTAGTGAGGGTGTTGTTTGACGAGTTTTTATAATATCGAACGCTTGCGGCTCGACAAGGTTATGACACTCAAAGGCTAAAATGACAAGAACTTTTTGATCGACCTGAAAGTTAGCCATTTCGGTCGAACCCATTCTTCTAAGGAATGAAAAATTAAATGGGGAAAATTCCGATTTCCGAAGGAATCAGTGGATATTGTAGCCGGCTGCTGCTACATTAGGCCAAGCATCATATTGCCAACCATTCAGTTCCATCTCGCTTCCTTACTAAAACCTGATTTTTTCATGTCAAAAAATTCATGAATCTGGTATTTGTGGGCTGAGTAGTAAGAAGTCAAAACGCGCAGTCGCGAACATATGGCCGCGCTGACCAAGAATGTATCAAGGACATGGAGCGCTTTTTCAAATTCGTTTTTGAATGTTATTGAAATACGAGCAGGGAGCATAAAACTGAGGGTAACTTTTTTCTAAGGGCTGCGGGAATGATTAAAAGTATATGGAAATTGTGGCTTCTGATTCGGTCCCCACTGAAGATAGATTTTTGCACTTATCTGGTTTCCACTTTTTTCGCTCTTATATAAGAACTCATTCACTGAACGAAAACCTACTAATATGGAACTATTCAACGCTAGAAATGCTGTGGAGGGTTGAAAAGTAAACGTTTCACTTCCTGAAAGTGAATTCCTGCCCTTTTTTCTGGGACTCCCAAGGTCGCTCAGAAAAATATCATCAGGTTAATGCTCCACGAACGTGCCCCTATAACATGCAAGGAACTGTTTTGGAAAAGCGCTTCATGTCCTTAATGACTTTCTTGGTGAGTAGCGGCAATTGATTGAAAGCGTTTGCTAAGCGTGGGATCCAATAGAGGAGCGGACACAACAATGGAACTAGCACGGATGAAAACGAAAGAGTGTGAATTTAGTGTCGTTCAAATGACCTGCTGCGTACACAATCGACATTACGTGATGGCCCCTTATCGAGCACCTTTGCTGATGATAAAAATAAAGCGCAGCCGTAAGCGGAGAAACGATTGAAATAATAGCTATGCTAAAATTTTTTCGTATGACGTCACAAGCTGGCGGCATGCGAGAAATTTCTGTGGTAATCACCTCTTTCAGGGAAACCCCTTTTATACATTGAGCCTCGCTATAATATACAACAGAACAAGAGGGTATTGACTATAGCGTTTGAACTAATTAGTTTGAAGCACTCGGACATGCAAGGGAGCTAAGTTGAGTATGGAAAGTCATTCAAAACCTTTGTGATGACAGCACTCATTCCCATTCTGGTGCCACCCTCAGCATAACTGGAATAATTGAAAAACTTATAAATAGTCATTTCTAATTTGTTAGGTTAAACACAAATTATCCGCTGTTTTATTTCACACATAAGTTATTCACAAAATGGGAAGGATAACATCGCCAAATGATTGAAGCAACACCCCCAGCAGAATTCGTGTCGAGGAATTCACTTAGTATAGTAGAGTAGCCTACGAGTAGCACTGATGTGGCGTTGTCGCGGCTCGAAAGTGCGCGGTAAGGGCGCTAGGGTCTTACAAAATCAGTATTTGGCGACTTTCTCAACATTCGGACGAGATACCTCGCGCGCACCCCATGATACACTGCGTGTATTACAGCGTAGCGGTGAATTCAAATACGCGCGGCTCAGTGGACCCAATGAGCGAGCAAGTTCATACAACTCGTTCGGACGCCCCTTCCTTATTTGATTTGGATTACTTTTTAATGGCTTCGTCGTCGGTTTTCTTAGCTTCTTATTTTTTCATTTTTAGTCAACTCAGCATCTACAACACTATTATCGACCTCAGTGAACCCACAGATTTGATCTAGGGGGGGGGGGGGTGCTTCAATCAACCAGCGCTCTCAGTCTTCTCTGCACAGTGCCTTCAGCTCAGGCTATCTTGATTGTACGGACACATGCAGCAGCATTCGGTTTCGAGCTCAACTAGCACTCGTGTACACTGAGCAGTGTTTTTTGCTCGCGTGTAAGGTCCGTAATGAAGCAAATACACAAGTGTTTTGCAAAGAATAAAAATATTCAACAGACGGCAGATAGTTTCCGCTCAACCTAATACATTGCACAATGTGAAACAGTAATGATAATAATCACTTAATCACGTTGACTTGCAAAAAAGTTCCACGATGTCATTTCCAGCACTAATGAGCGCAATACAACTGCTCACCCACAAATGAAACAATCTGTTATCAGTCTAACTCTATGCTTTATCGCCACCACAGGAGCTCAGCTCCCGAACTGATATTTGAAGAAAAAAATAGGATCTAACTTCAACTTTTAGAAATTACATAATAACAATAGCAACAGTCACACAACAACTTAATCATTTGCTATTTCGAGAGAGCCCTCTGGACCAGGGTGAACAGCGGTCGAGGAATTCCTCGACTATGGCTCTTCATTGTGCAAGAGTAGTGCCGAGAGTGAATGTACGCGCGGAGGGCAGAGACGGCTCGCGCACGCGAGGGAGCGAGAATCCTCGACGCGCCGTTGCCAGTTCCTCTGCCGATTTTCACCCTGCTCTGGACCAGTGGTTCAGAATAATCACTTCTGAAAATTGGACTTATTTTATAAAACGGAGTTCAGGAAAGGCTTTCATGTAACTGGTCTAGTGGCATCTTTGACTGTCCGCAATTTTGAGAAAAGCATTTTTCACGTGCTTTTGTAATGGTCTGCTTTCTCGAGATTTTCGTAGTACTGATCTGTTTGATTTTCACAAGATTGCTGAGTTATGGGCAAAACTTTCGCCCCAGCCGGGTTTCGTACCCGGATCTCTTGCTTTCCGGGCAAATGTGCTACCCACCGGTTACACCACCGGGACACCATTTTACCCCAACTCAGCTTCGATGGTAAATCCATCGCAGCTCATCAGCCTTCACACGTATAACGCGATAACCGGTTAGCCGATATCGGCAGTGAACCGCAAGGCCAAGAGCTTTTCGCATTTGTTTGATGACTGCTGTTTTACGCCGCAGTTCGCGTTGCGAAAAGTTATCACAAGAATGCTGAATTTTGGGCAAAACCTTCGCCCCAGCCAGGATTCGTAGCCGGGTTTCTCCCTTTCCGGCCTACTGCGCTACCTATTACACCACTGGGCACCATCGAAGCCGAGTTGGGGTGAAATGGTGCCCCGCTGGCGTTGGTAGCACAACTGCCCGGAAAACAAGAGATCCGGGTACGAATCCCGGCTGGGGCTAAAGTTCTGCCGATAACTCAACGTCCTAGTAGTAACTTTCGAAACGCGGTCTGGCATAAAACAGCAGTTAGCAAAAAAAAACTGATATGTTCGAGTTCCAGCAATAGGCATCTATGCAATAAATAAATAAATAAATAAATAAATAAATAAATAAATAAATAAATAAATAAATAAGCAAATAAATAAATAAATAAAAAGCCGAATATTGAGACCGTTTTATTTTCCATACTAATGAGGCTCTCACGTGCGATTCAAAAAAATACTCCTCTACTTCATTACGCTCAGTGTGGCGTCGCAGCTGCTAGTTATAAAAGTCGGTCCTCGGTCTCTACGAGTCAAATGTGGAGAGTCACATTTCAATATTGTGGATTCTGAACGTTTTCCTGAAGGTCATGGATTGATGGTATTTTTGATAAAAACTGAAAGTTTTTTAACAAATCAGAACAAAGCAGCGAACCTTGCTCACCACCCTCCCCTCCCCTCATCCCCCCTCGACTCGATTTGGAGCTTTAGAGACGGAGTTAGAAAAACGTGTCAAGTTCGACGGCAACAGCTACGTTTGACCCGGGTTACAGGTTTTTCAAAGGGACAGAATATGTAACAGTAAAAAAAATTTCTGTACTAATGCTTACTTATCTATCTGTCCCCGCTCCTCCTGTGGCTGTTTCTACAAGTGCTGCTGCAACACATTTGGTTCAGTTTCTCAGAGTGGTATTTGGTTACTTCATTTGTGAGTAATTGCTACTAAATCCTGCACGTTAACTTCGATCAACCTAACATACCCTTTTGAACATGCAAATGAGAAAAAACCTTAATTGCAATCTGAAAACGTAAGAAAACATCTAAATGAACTCGTAATATACCAAGACAATTTTTTGTGCATTATCCTGTTTCCGTCGCATTTAATTATTATTTGCAGTACTTCTTCTTCGTGCTGATACTGTTCGTCGCAGAAATCGTAGCCATCGTACTGTACTTCGTTTACAAGAGCTCTGTAAGTGTCTACTCTAATGAAAACAAAAGGGACAGATAGTGTTTTGATTTGATTCGTCAAATGTTTCCCATAAACTGATGAGAATTCTGCAACATTCAATAAAAGCATCTTCATCGACTCGGCAGTTCTCTACGAGTACCACTTCAAAAAACGAGGGCATATTATGGAAGTGTAAAAAGAATAGCACACTTGGCGTTGACGTCTCCCTCTTAGTGCGCCACACACTCCTTCTCTATACGGCATCGTAGTGGCATTTGAATGCGATTTGGCAACGGTGGTGTTTTTATCCTCCCACGCAGATCTAGTTCCTATTGAAAGACCCTGGAGGGATGGAATACTTAGTTGAGGAGGGCTAACTAGGTGCGCAATTTGATCACAAAACCGTGCGAAGCTGTACAATGCCATTCGCCACTGCAGCCCTTTGGGCCCGAACAGAAAATGGGCGTAGAATAGGGTCCGATGTGGGTACAGTACATCATGATGGTGCATGAGGATTTTCAAGACTACGTTGAGAGTATTATAGGTTATCAGTACACGCCCCTTTATCAGTGCCATTATCTGCGTCTATGCGTCCTCCACTATGCTCTCTCGCCCTCTGGTCCGTTCCCTCCACTCCTTGCCCACTGTCTCTGACTATCTGTCGCGCAGATTCGCCCACCGCTACGAAAAAACAAAGGTCTCCAATCGGAGTGTTTTCTTTTATTACTTTCTTCACCGTCAAATCAATTAGCACCCACTGTACTATATCCCATTACCTTGCTCCAGGCCTAGCGAAACGTGCCTTGAAGGTGTAAGAGTGTACCAAAAACGTTCATTTCTTTCATCTTTTGCATCTTCCTTTTCTTCCTCTTTTATCATCAAAGCTGCAAACATTATTTCTTTCAGATACGCGACAGTTTCGTCACGGTTTGGCGTAACGAGTTGGTGAATAAGTATCAATCCTCGCAACCAATTCGGGAAACGCTCGACAATATTCAAGCACAGGTGATTTATATGCAGAGTAGCAATCAACATCCTAGGGAAGTATGAGTAAATTGCTATGTCGGCAGTAATCATAGTAAATTAGCCGTCTTGCGCCAGGTGACAAGTTTGGCAGATGAATCAGGAGAAAGTCATTCTCATAGCAACTCAGGATTTTTACCTAAAACTTGCATTCGCTCAGAAATAACCACTAACTAAACCGCCTACATTTCCAAAATTGCAACTGCAACTGGTAACTGTAATGTAGTAGCTTTTGAGGAATTCTGTCATTTTCAACACCGAACTTCGAATGGATGAATCCCAAGTGAAGCAAAAAATTTCAACTGGGATAAAAACTGTGGGAAACTACAAAACTCCTTCAACAAGAAATGTGCTCAGTCAATCGGGTTGTTCGGTATGCTGGAGCTCTGTAGGGGACGATTCGACGAGGTCGTTCCAGCATCGTATTGGGCTTCGGAGCGTTCCCTTTTGAGAAAGCTATCCTGATCCACGAAGAAGTGACACTTGATAGGCGAGAGCTCTATTGAGTTAGAGGGCGGCAGATTAGTTTGCAGCTGGTGCAAGTTGTGCGCGGGTAATTGGGGAATGTGCGCCTGAGCCACCTACAGGGTAAATCGGTCTCCTTATGTTGAGGGATACTGGGCAAAAGTGTAAGCATTTTTGGTGCATTTTGACATGCTGCCAAGAAGTCTTTTCTACTGTAGCAATTCCACCTCGTTCCATAGAAGTAGCCTGCCGCTAACCGCACGAAAATCATCATAACCTTCCTTTAGTGTGATTTCACTTTTGTGAAGCTTCTGGAACTTAATTGATCCGTTCAGAAAATCCTCACAGGCTGTAGAAAAGATTTTGCTCTAGGTCCGTTGTAGCAAATCGGTAGAAATAGGGTCGTTTTTGTGGCATAAAACAAGATATAAAGCGAAGTTCTGTCGTGGCACGCTCTTATAGGATCTTTGGGACTTTACAGCTGTTCCGTATATCTGAGAACCCCAACTCAGTCACGTCCAGTTTGAGAATACACTTCTCAATGGTCCTACGCCCGAGTGTTTCAATCAATTCATTTGGATACGTCCAACGTCCGATATCCAGCCACCACCCACATCATCTTGACCGCTCTCGCTATCGTCTCAAAATTTTTTGAACGATTGCTTTAGAGCTAATTTACTACGAATTTGAGTAAAGGGCGTCCTTAACACGTTGACGACCGTGTGGTATGATGTCATACCACACTTTCACGTGGAACAGAACAGTTTTGCTCAATTTATTTTGCGTTTTTCCCTTTACCTCAACTGTCTATATACATTATTGGATTTAGAAAACATTTTTCTCATTACTTATAAGAAAACGCTAATGGATAGATGCCCGTTGATGAGAGAATGCGAAATATTGAAGCAGTACGCGCACAACGGCGGTCGTCAACGTGTTAAAGTGACCTGCTGCCGCTCACTCCAAGACTACTTTGATTCGGAAGGAGAAAGACTCACTTGCACTTCGAACATGTCATATTCAAAGCTCAAACAAAAGTGGCAATGAAATGCTTCAAAACAAATATGGCTTCACTGTTATGTAGGGCGCTTCAAAATGGTGTATACAAATATGGCAGCTTGCGCGGAGTATGAACAGTATAAAGCATCAAAGGAAGTGTCAGAAAAATGACAGAACTTTTTGAAAGACCAAATAAATGGCAAAGTGAATGTAATAATACTACTCGAGCAATTGAATTTTCGGAGGCAGTTTACCATCTTAGCGCATGTTTTTTGACTCGTATTTTATTTCTTCGTGTCTGCTCTGAGTAGGTTCAACACCGGCTTGTGGCCGGTCTTGAATACGCTACTCTCTTACATTCACTTCCAGCGACTGAGGGATTGGATAGTGTCGCTTGTGGTTGAGTCTAGTACTACGTGACGCGTCTATACCTTCCCCTCCCAATACTCAGAAGTGCATCCATTGGGATCGATGTTACAAATTATGACTGCTAGGTCGGCAAAAATTGCGGAAATTCCTAAAATCCTCCACATTTCGAAACAAAATTTTCATCCGAGAAAAACTCAATAATGAGGCGTTGCTCTGCCAAATACGTCCTCTGAAATCTCGAAATGTACCTTACAATTAGATTTGGTCAGACGGTTTACTTTATGTACACAGGTGGTGAGCTGACCAAGGCTCCTAGCCTCGAAGGTTAGTGACGCACTGATTGAGGACAATCCAAAAACGCGAAACACTTTATCGACGCAACCAATCCCTCCGAAATTATCAATTTGCCGAATAAGCTCCATGTAGAATAATTCCATACTTCCTGCCTTTCGTTTATTCAAAACTTCTCAGGGTTATATCGCTTCAAGTTTATGAATAGAAGCAGACCTAACAAAAACTAGAGAAAGTGGAATGCTTTTCTCGCTATGATTGTAGTAAATCAGAATACGTTGGTCCGTGGTGAATCAGCGCCATCCGCCACGTAACCGCACGCTCTGCTCCTTCGAAAATGAGTATAAAACTGGCCATCGGCGTGAATGTGTTACTTACCATTTTTACACTTGCTCGAGGAAAATTCCAGGAATTCTGGTCAGAATTAGCCCTTCGTGCTTTCTCATTACTGCGTTACACTTGACTGCCACTTGCGAGAGCAACAATATCAGGTTTTTTGAAAATTTCTGTTGCTTTCCGACCCTAACTTCAAAAGCAGGTATCGGCTCTTACGAAGCATTTAGATTCAAGTGGGAACTGTCAAAATATTCTATAATTTTGCAGTAATGTGCTGTTGTAATTGGTCTGGTTGTTCCAAATGCTGGAGCACAGGAAGCGGTGAACTAGCGAGCGTGGTCTTAGCAATGTTGGGTTTTGAGTTGTTTCAATGTTTTAGTGGGCGAAAAAACTTCGGGACTTTGAAACGTTTGCGTTTCCAATTCCCGAAGTTCTTCGGTCCACATTAACACGGCAACGGTTATCATTGCAGTTACTACCAACACCAACGAAGTTTTGAGTGGGTTGGTCACTGTTGAAAAATAGGTGTTTCAAATTTTTTTTTCGTTTTCCGACCCCGAGATTCAATTTTTTTTCGTTTTCGGACCCCGAGATTCGAAGGCATGTATCTCGGCTTGTGCGATACAATTCCAATTTCATTAAAAACTCTTAGAATCTACAAACATTCTGCAATGAGATTCATCTTTATTCTCTTTATTCAGTCCGGTTATTCAGGATGCTGGAGCTCAGCAGGCGATGAGCTCGGTGAAGGTTGTTACAACACCACATAGGGTTTCGAGTCATTTCTCTTCAAGGGTGTTATCGAGCTTTTCGAATAAATGACACTTCCTAGGCAAGAGGTGTTCTGAGTGAGGCAGTCGCAGCATCTATCGTAGCCCTATCGCTTCAAAGTGTGCAGGGTTGGTTGCACAAACTGCGTTCAAGACACCTCTCAGAGATGTGTTGGTCCTCAGAACACATGTGTTGGGGTTTTGATGAATTTTGATGTACTGTTGAAAGTGCTCTTCACTGTAACGGTAGGACCTCGTAGCGGAGAGCTAGGCCATCCGCTGACCTCATGAAAATCACCACAGCCTTTCTTCAGTGCAATTTCAGTTTTGCGAATTTTGTTAAACTTGATCGTGGTCAATCCATTCAGCAGAGCTTCGTAGGCTGTAGGAAAGAATTCGCTTCTCATCGCATTCCGCTCCACTAGAGAAGCGAGTCACTTTTATAACATAAAACAAACTAAAATTGAGGTACGTTCCTTCAAAGTGGTGATTTGTCGCAGCACGCCCTCATCAAATTTTTTGGACTTCTCAGCTACTCCCTCGTAATTACGAACCACAAATTGACGTCCAAGCGAGCCCTATAAACAGTATTCGATCAGATCTTTTAGCGGACCGTTGGCAACGTCCGATATCCGACCAGGGTCAGCCGTCACGTTCGAACATTTTCGGGATTTTTGCGACCCCCTTGCAGGGTCCAACCGTAACGATTGCGACCCCCTTCCTCACCTCAACTACCAACACGTTTCTATAGTATTTGATTCTGAGATCAGTCGGACACCCAAAACTCCGCCCACTTTTCCCATAAAAATGCCGTCGAGCGGGAGGGGGGGGGGGAGAATGGTGGAAATTGCTACTTTGAAACATGAAACTTCCCAAAATTCCCTATATTCCCCCTTTTACCACTACTTCATCCAATGTTACCCATATTCCCATTTATCCTCATTCTCTAGGGGGGGAGGGGGGGAGTATATACGCGCGCTGTACGCGCGCTGAAACGGCAAACGATCCCCTCCTCATGAAACCACTGATGCGACCCCCTTCCTCGGCCCGTGACCAAAATGCGACCCCCTCGTTCGAACCAGTTCGAACGGACGCTTGACCCTGTTTCCAACCCCCCTCTCCCCCTCCCCCGTGAATCCAAAGCTCTCGCTATCGTCACAAAATCTTTTGAACAGTTGCTACAGCCATACTTATTGCGAATCTCAGCCAAGTGCATCTTCATTACCTCGACCTGCTTCCTTTCCTTCCAGGCCTATTTTCAGCTCGAAAAGAAAATCATTCAAACCTTCTCAATGAGTATGCCGCATTCAAGGCCGTGAGAAATTACAAGAAAATCATTCAGAACAAATGTGACCAAACTGTTGACTAGAACAAGAAAAGATCGTCAACACAATATTTATAATGGCGGCAGTTTGCTTGGAACTCAAAGACAATAAAGTACTTGAAAGTGGATAGTTCAGAAAACGACAGGGCTTTTTGCAACACCTAATACATCAGTTTGATCCCGAACTTAATCTTAAAACTTATAACTCTAATAAAATATTCACTATGAACTTCGATTTTGGTATGCTAATTTCCGGCGGTGAATTCCTGCGGCGAGTTCTCATTTTACTTCCGCCTGGTCTTTTTAGTCTTTCCACCGTAGCACGGGTGAAGTCATGGTTACCTGGTAATTAGTCTGAGCAGCATAACTTTTGACTACAACTAGATTAAATTCATATCAGCATTTACGTGCGTCGAAAACGTACAGATGACAAATCAAATACGCCTCTTAATTGCAGTGATAGAGGTTCCTTAATTCTCCCCCTTCTCAACGGATTTTTCTTGATGAGTTGGCACAAAGAAAGTTCTTTGCATTTTACAAATCATGGCACATTCTATATACATAATATGTACTGAAGGATTCGTGCACGGGAATTCAACGCACAAAGTTTCGCGCAAAACTCATTTACCGAAGAGAAACGAATATACGAAACTACATTCTGCGGACGGTCGCCGATAGGTCGGGCGGAGCCAAAGGGCGCATGGGGAGAAGCGCCTTTTGGAGCGGCCAATGGTCAGGCGATACATTGAAAGAATCGAATCAAAGCATTCGTACATGAAAGTAGAGACAAAGCGGTCGATGCGGGAAAAGAGCGAAATGTTTCAGCCAAAGGTGAAAGAGTCAAAAGCGTTTTATTGACGGCAATCCATGAGGCTAGTGGAAGCGTTCCTGCCGCCACATTTGTGACATATGTACGGCGGTAATTTGAATGTGTGGCTGTCCTAGTTCTTTTGAACCGTTTTTCACCACAAGGCAATTGTTAGGCTTTGTCGTTCACATCCTGGAGTACGTCTCTCAAGCCAAGGCTTTATGGGGAACGTAGAATGAAGCTCTTCTCGTGGATGATTCCTTGGGCAGAAATTTGAAAAACTCCATTGTTTTAAGAACTATTTATCATGTGTAGTTTGAACTCTGTAAGGTGTGGAATAAACTGTTCTCTAAGTGAATTCAGGAAATCAACATTTTAAGTTCTTTGTTTTTCAGTTGAATTGTTGTGGTGCCAGTGGATGCAACGACTATACGTCATACGGCTACTATCCGAACACTTGCCAATGTTCGACAAACCCATCTCAGGTAAGAACTGTCGAGCCAGCCTCCAAAGTTATTATCTTTAGCAGCCACGTTTCCTCAGCTGAAGTAACTGCCCTTTCTCCTGAACCTTAGATAGCCCAAAGGCCCGATTCACAATTGCATCATTTCTGGTCACTGCTCTCAAAAACGAAAGCAGATTTGGTAATAGGCGGCAGTGAGGAAGTAGGATTTGCATTGCAAGTGACCTCACTGTTGTTTATTTGTGATCAATTGCAAATAATTAGCGTACTTCGATGGCCAACAGGTAAATAAAGGATCGTTATATAAATAGATGAATCAATAAATAAGCTCTCAAAGACACGTTCCATGCTGATAGTATGGGCGGAGATGGATGCATCACCTCTCTCGTGTCTCTCCTTTTATCGCACTGAGAGGAGGTGTCCCTAAAGTAACAGTCTCAGCAGGGTTCTAAAAATTCTATTCTGTAGGGTGGAAATGATGCGCTAGCCCTAATCAAGACCATAGATAGTGTCACTAACCAAAATACTCACCTTATGAAGCCGCAAAGAAGCCAGGAAGGCGCCGTTGACGGGGCGGTCGCAAATATCTTAAGGAACGCCCATTTCCCAATCTTTGCCGCGTCTTTTTCATTGGTTTTGCTTGCTTATTTCATTTGATTGTTGTGTTTCTATTTTTATATGATGCATATGTCTCTAACTGTATTAGAGCGAATGCGGTTGAATTTCGGCGAAGCAAGCTAGTCAGACAACTCGTCCACCAGGGGAAACCTGTTTGAAGGCTTCGCCGACAGCTTTCTTTGTTTTTTCCTTTATTACCAGCCAACTCTTTACCTACAACTTCGTTACCAACCGCTTAACGCCTCGAATTCGTTCTGAGACTGTTGCTTCAAACGAGAGTGCGCAGCTGTCTGGGTTCATACGACCATCGTTCCTTTTTTTATTTGTTCACTACTATTCGACCATCACTAGTCCGCTCCATTTTGAGCGGAATAACCCGTAGTTAGGTAGTCGTGAAACGGGTCTTCGATGCCCATCAAATCTCAACAATCAACTTATAATTTAGATCGGTTGTGCCACCTATATATGGCAATTGTTGGAGTCGAACTTCATCTATGTGATCGTTGTGGCTGCCATTATTCTTCTGGTTGAGGTAATTATTTTCCAGCATTTGGCTTTTGATGCCCTGTTAAAGCAACACCCCCCTAGAAGAAGACACACCCCCATCAAATCGAAGAATCTATCCAGTGATGGGATCGAGTAGCCATCGAGTAGCACAAATGTGTCGTTGTCGCGGCTCCAAACAGCGCGACAATGGCGTTAGTCTTACAAAATCAGTTTCTGGTGGTCAGTCTTAGCATTTGCACGAGTTACGTTGCGCACACCCCATGACCCACATTGTAAACTGCGTGTGTCACAGTGCGGGTAATTCAAATACGCGCAGGTTAGTTGAGCACTGGAGCAGGTAGATCAATGAAACTCGTCTGGGCCCGCCCCTTCATTTTTCAAGGAATATTCAGTTTTGTCCTTCGTCGATGGTTTGTTTTCGTCTTTTTCCATTTTTAATCAATTCGGCATCCACAACTTCATTACCAGCTGCGCGACCCCACAAATTTGATGTGGGGGGTGATGCTTCAAGGGCGCGAGCCACTCCATTACTGGACGCGTAATAATGGCCTAACGAATTCGATTCTTGGCATTGCTCTACGAGTCTTCTGCCGGTTTACTGATTGAAATCGATCAGTCGAGAGCAAAATCACTCGAATATGACTATTGGTAGCACAGATGCGCTTTTGCTTGAGAGGCGGGTTACTAGAAGCTTGGCGGTCATATGAATTGCGGGAAGCTAGCCGTTATCATCAACTCTCTCAAAAGATTTATGGTCAACCCGGAAATCAAAGTTTATTCTACAAACAGTGAACGTTGTATGTGTCTACAGTTAGTGGGAGTAACAGATGCAATCACATTCTTATGTAAGGTATGTTGTTTCTCCTGTATTGTTGAAAGCTAGCCTCACATAAGCCATCCCTATGAAAAGAATCCGTGCAGAAAGCCATCGGTTTCAACGGCATCAATCATCTGTTATTGGAAAATTAAAAGTCTTTCTCATAATGATGAGAAACATTCGAAATCCGCAAAAAATGAATCACGAGCGGAACAACTTCGTCAGTAATTTATATTGCACCAGCTGGCGCCGCACACGTTGCGCGCACAAAACAGTTCTGCGGCGATATGGGATGGTGCGGAGTAAACTCTGAAATTTGGCCCGATACGCTACGAATATTTGACTTTTGCGCTAGACTCCAACCTCGGGTGCGGGACTTTTGGCTCGTCCGGACTGGCATGCAGCGAGTTGCGCGGCGGGATACGCGGCGATCCGAACGAGGCAATGCTTCGCGCTATATGCAGTAGGATCCAACACGTGAAGGCGTGTGTAGATTGCTGATAAACTCTGCACGATTCTGCGGTTTGAAAACTTTCCGGACGCTAAGATTTGAAAGCTGCGGTGTCCCAAGGACGTTTCAGCGTAACAGAAACTTTAGCAAATAGCATTACTAACATCAAATGGATGAGAAACACTTAAGAATTTCGCTGATATAGTTGCAGCTTTGCTGATTCATGCCTTGAAGGAGGACATTCAAAACAGACCCGACGATAGGTGACACTAGTACTGAGCCCGGGAAATGGGAGAAACCCCAAGAGAGCACAAATTGCTCACATGGTCCCCCAGAATCTGTTCTCCTCACCAAAGGAGATAGAACTTCTTTCTTTTTCTCTCCTCTGCCTTCTCCTCCTTGCTTATCCCTCCCCCACCCCCCTCCCACACCCCTACAACGACATGAGCACCCTATGGAGAAGCAGCACAATGCTAGTTCCATCTCTTCCTGCTGATGTGTCCAGGTTTCCTTATCATCAGTGCTACCTTCAAATCTCCGTTAGTGCTGGAATGTAATTGAGTCGCAGAACCTTGTGGGTTTTATCTGTACACGCTTTCACATGTTAATTCCACTGCGAAAGCCCGCGAAGTTTTCCTCTCCCGGATCGCCGCGCAGTTCGCCGCGCGATTTGCCGCGTGCCAACCCGGACGAGCCAGAAGTCCATCCGCTCCATCCTCTGATGACTTTTGACTTCTCCATCTTTGTCAGCGATTGCCCGCTTTTTCCCGGTCGCCGGACGTCGAGGTAAACTCTGCCTGTCTCGGTGCATGACCCACCCACCTTTTTTTTCTTTGCCAATCTCTCCTAGGCTTTCCCCCATCTCTGAATTGTCTCCGTGAGATTATATGCTTGGCAGCAAACAGCGCCCTCTTCGGTGCATGCTTCACCACCATAAAAAATTCACTTCCTTCCCTTCGCCGCCCTCCATCCACTTTTCCCGATCTCTGGAACATCCTGTAACAGAGTTCTAGGTCTGGCAACCGGGGAGCGTGCAACAGGATCGTCCGAGAGTGGCACCGTCCCGCGCGGTGACCTGCGCGGCGCCGTGATGCGGCACTTTTGCGATGGGCGCGGCAATAATTGACTTTGTCGATTGGAGCGACAGACTTGCTGCGGTCCACATTAACTCTTTTAGCGCTGGCCCATCAACTTTAACTTCTCATTCCAAGGCCCTCCTCACTGCTGACGGCTCGTACGATCTTAAGGGATCGTCCTACTCATGATCAGTAGTATTTAATCAGAATTTCAGATACGCAAACGCTGGGTGGTAGAGTTTAGCAACTTCAACTTTTGAATAGTAAGAATCGCAAAAAAGGGAATTCAGCAGACTGGGTCGACTCATTTATGTGCTTTCTTCGAGCTCATTCAATGCATTTCACACATCAAAAGTGATGGAACTGAAACTGAAACCTGACAAGAAATTTATGGGGAAAGTCGGTGTTGGTGAGATCGCAGGGTGACAATATAAGAGGGGACGGTATTGAGGTTGTGGTAGAATGAAGATATCAGTGAAGGTATAACAACGAGGCTAGTGGTTGAAGACAATGAGGCATTCCAGCCGTTGGTAATAACTGCACACTTCCGATGATGTTGGGTGTTGCACGATACCTCAGTTCTTGATTACCACTATCACACTCGCAAGTGGTCAGAGGGCATTGGGCATTTAGCTTCGCAGATGAGGTGTCAAAACTTATACCATCACCCATCAACACTTGTCTTCTTTGGTGAAATGTGACCTGAATAGAAAGTGGTTGCACGGAATATTTGGTATGAATTAGTATTGTAGAGTGACAACACGGTGCAGGAAGCCCATTTCCCAGTGATAGGGAATAGGTGTGTAAGGATTGACCTATCGAAGAATCACGCAGTTCCCCTGCAACCTTGTATTCACGCTCCATTGAAGGATAGGCGCGCGTTACGCGCCGAGCGACCCTCTGTCTTTATAGATGCGACCCCTTTGAAACTCAAATCGAATGACCATCAACACATCCACTGGAACGCGACGTCGCGGCCGCGACTTAAGCGCGGGTCTCCGGACGATCCTGTGGCTACGCGGCCCTGGCAACCACACCCAGTTTGGTGCACGCCCCACCCATTAATAGAAATCGACTTCTTTTCTCCGCCAACCTCTGTCAACTTTTTTTTTTATCGATTTCAATGGCTTCTTGAAACCGAGTCATGATGTTTTGTGGTTATCTCCGCCCTCTTTGGTGCATGTCCGCCTGCCAACAGCAGTTGGTCACGTACCTACTTCAACCCTTACCTGCTTTTTCCCGGTCCCCGGGACTTTCAGGAACCGAGTCATAAGCCTGGTTGCAAACTCCACCCACTTTGGTGTGCGCCGCACCCTGCCTTGACATTTAGCTTACTCTCCTCTTACAACCTCCATCCACTTCTTTCCGGTCTCCAAGTCGTCTCGCAGCCAATTATGAGGCTTTGTAAGGAACGTCGTTGACTTAAAACAACACCCCCAGATTGAGTTGGTGGGGTAGAAACGGTCAATAATGAAACAGTGGATGCCGAGTTGATTGCAAATGACAAAAGAAACAAAGAAAACTCCCTAAAACATGTGCTTCCCTCGTAATAGGGACGGGGTGTCGGACGAATTGTCTAAACTAGCTTGCATATCGTGCTGGCTCGCGCCATCAAGAAATGCAGCAGCAGTTGCGCATGCACTAATACAAACAAAAACATAGGCAAAAATACAAACAAAGAAATAAGATAATTAAACGGACGAGGCATGTATTAGGTCGGTCAAAAAGTATCCGCCGTTTTGCACCTCGACTACTTCCCTTCATCTTTTTAGTAAGTTCTTGTGCAACCATCCGGACAATTTTTGTGCCATCTTATAGAAGAAAGTCAGCTCTTCCACATATGTACGAAACTTCAAATAATTCCGAAAACTTCTGTCGTTCTAACATCTTTTTTAAGCTATGGAAAATCGTAATTTTCGACTGTCGGCACTTCATGTCATCAAACATGGAAGAGACACATCAGGGTTAACCGACAGTATGGCGCCTGCATTTAGAAAGAATGCACCTAGGAATCACCCAGCATGTAAGTAGCTCGCCAGGCTTGCTCCTGGAGAAATAAAGTTCGAAAGTGATGCACGTGGTAGAAGGACCCCCTCCACTATACAGAACTGTACAAAATAAACGAAGCCACACTATCACAGATGCTCAACTACTGGTGTGGCAGGAGAGCATAGGGACTCTGAAGGTATCGTGCTCGGCCGCATGGATGCTATGAGGAAGGAGAAAAAA
>KZ345002.1:130506-144542 GCA_002352805.1 Teladorsagia circumcincta
GAGCAGTGAAGCGTGACGTGGGCGTAGACGTTTTTTTGCATTAACTGTCCCTTGTGCGCTTGCCTGCGTTCACCTCTACACGTGTCCATCCCCTGCACCCCTTATGTCTGGGCCTACTCGCCTCCTGCATCTGTTCTCCCGCGTACTCCGCTCTCCGCTCCCTCCGTGCGCGACCCTCGCGTCCGAAGCCCTTCTCCGCCCCCCCCCTACACATCTGTCCGTCATCGGCTACCTCCCTCCTTATATGTCTATGGCAGACTTTCCTTTTTTGTCTGCCTGCATCCGTCTCTATCCGTTCCTGACCTGCCCAAAGTGCTCCCTCTCCACGTCTGTCTCCGTCTGCGAGTCTCCACGGGCATCTATCCACACGTTCTCCATCGCTTCGTCTTCACCGTTGTATTAGCACTGTCCATATGAAAACGTGAATCAAAATCGCCGCTTTTGTAGCACACTCGGTCTCTTAGAATCTCACTTTCGCTAATAATTTTGGAAGCATACTATTTGTGCGTGTGTTCTCCCTAACAATGGGAACCTAGTTGACTGGTCGCCCACAGACAGGATGCGCAAGGAAACGAACAGGACAAGAAGACTAAATGTTGAAAAAATAGAGAAGGCAATTGAATAACAGATAATGACCACATAGAGCCACAGAGAAGCGAAATAATGGCGAAGATGGAAAAGAGAAAAGAATCGAAACAATGAAAAATTGGAATAAATGGGAAAGGAACCAAATAAGGGCAAGAAAAAGAGGGGAAATAGAAAATGGTGAGTGAAAGGAATACAAAATATACATCAGAAATGACTTGAAAATCCACTCCCATACGCACTTACAAATGCACAGAGAGTTCAAGGAAAAGAAAGTTCAGTAGCCAAATCGAGTATAAGAAAATGATGAAGGCAATAGATGCATGGCGCACCCCTGAAGAATAAGTAAGGATGTACAGAAGGTTCGAAAAATAGATGATAGAAATGTACAGAGAAGAAGACAGGCAAGAGCGGAATTCAATCAAGAAAAGGTAAAGTCCATTCCTTCCCTTTTTCCTCAGTCACTTGCTCACCCAAACCTACCCCTCCTCATCTGGGAGTGTCTATAACCGCAAAAAAAACTGACGACGACCGGAGGCTTTCCCGCAGCAGCAATTTTGATTAATTTCCATGGACAGAAGCGTAACATATCCAGTGAAGACGAACAGGGAGAGGAGGGTTGATGGACCCATGGTCACGCAGACAGAGAGATGGAGAGGAGAGCACAAGCAGACAGACAGGATCAGACATTGACGAAATGCACACAGACATACAGACAGACTGCCACGGACACTACAGACGGAGGGACACAGACCGACGGACAGATACGTAGAGGAGGACAGGGATGGGCAGCACACGGAAGGACGAGCACAACAGGGGGGACAGTGGGCACGCGGACGAGCAGACACATGGATGCGGATAGGCACGAACAAAGGGAAAGACGCGGACTGACGCAGACCAACACCCACTTGGACGTAGCATGAACTCGTACGGGGACGACACCTACACGGACTGACGGACACAAGAACGCGGACAGACATGGACAGACACTGAACGGGACGTTTCATGCACCATACTAGGACAACATAGACATGGACAGACGAGACCCTGAGTGGCTTACCTCTGGCGGGTTTCCCATAGCATGATCACATGGACCAAGATCGCTCATTTGAATCTGAAGCAAACAATCATGAGGTAAAGCAGAGGAGGCATAAGAGCAGGCTGCGCTGGCGGAAGAGCATCGGTGACGAGGCATCTAGCAATTGCCTCTCAACGCCTACAATGGCAATAATCTTCCGCCAGTAGGTCCAACCAGGATCAACAGGAACCTTTTTGGGAATTTTTCACGACTCCCCTTTCCAATCAAAAATTTCACGACCTTTCAGCACACCATGGAACTCGGGAGGCTCCCCCTATACGACCACCACGGTCGATTCATCATGACTGTTCACAGTATTTGATTCCGAAATCAGTCGACACACCGAACTCCACTTTCTCCTTCACAACCTTCGAATGGGGGGGGGGTATATTATTAGTGCAGAGAAACGGCAGAACACTCACCCAGCCTATTATCCATGTTGTCTGAAGCGTATTTTCTTCGTACTTAATAATTTCGGAACACCAGGTAGGCTTGTAACTTCCGGACCCTGCTAGATCTAGAAAACTACCATGACTATACCTGACTATGCCTATCTCAAAAGAATCTTCTGTTATGAAGTAGAGAATTCAGATTTTATTGACCTGTGCACTTTTGTGAAAGTTCATTCCTCCAGAAAAACGTCCAGTTGGTATGTTCTTTGTTCATAGAGTTTTAGGCTCTGAACTGCTTCTTCACCCCCTTAAGAAGACTAGACGTCCTGAGTTTCTAACGAATACTAGAACTCATTTCGAAATTGTTGGAGTCACAACATAGCCCCGCTGGGTGGGGTACCAAAGGATTAGAGTGTTTTAAAGAACACTTGAGCTCATTTCAAAGTTGGCCAGGTCAAAAATTGCCAAGTTGGTCTCCTTTTCTCCTTTAAAGCAATAGTCTGAGAACGAATTCGAGGCGTTAAGCGGTCGGTAACGAATTTGTAGGTAATAAGTTGACTGGTATTAGAGGAAAAAACAAAGAAACCCGCCGGCGAAGCCTTTAAATAGGTTTCACTTGGTGGACGAGTTGTCTGAACTACTTGCTTCTCCGGATTCAAATCGCATTCGCCCTAATACAATTAAAGACATATGCATCATATAAAAATAGAAATACAACAATTAAATGAAATTGATTAGGACGTGGTTGTTTTAGTGAAAGCACTTATATCCCCACACGAATAGGTTTGTGTTCGCTTCTACTATTCCTTTTTATCAGTATATTCACGCTAATGAAAAGGAAAGGAGAAATGAACTGGACAGACATACCGTGAGGTCTGGAAAACCTCTGCCAAACCAAAGAATATTTGGCCTTTCTGTGAGTCATGTGGTTCTTAAGTATGCTGGTGTATGGTCTATAGAATGAGTACAGAAGCGTTAGGAATAAGTTGCGCAAGCGCGGGAAAAATGGATGATTTGAGTGGGACGCGTTACCGCGTCACAATGTCCCACGAGGTGCGCAAAGTGGGACGCGTTATCGCGTCACGCTGTCGTCAACGTGTTAATTAGGGCTAGCGCATCATCTCCACCCCATAGCATAGAATTGTTAGAGCCGTGCTGAGACTGTTGCTTTAATTTCCCGGCTTTTCCTTCCGAAAAGCGAATTTTCAAGCTCCCTCAAAAATTGATTTTTTTGGAGCACGGTGAACATCGAAAAATGATCGAAAAATGCTGTTGGCTTGAAGTCCAGAGCTGCGAGCTTAAATCCCATTTGTCTAACGTCTCGTCATTTCACTTGGGATTTTAACCAGTCTTTTTGCTCACATTTAGGTAGGCTCCTTGTTGCGTTAACCATCACCCGCCCATGAAGATCTCCGCGCATTGCGGCGTTGACCCGTGCCCATACGACCCCTCCTCCCCCTTCCGTTGTTAGCCAAATACGACCGCCCTCGTTGGTCCCTGGCCAACAGTCGGTTAACCCTGCCTCAACGTATCATGCTCGGGCGGAACTACATGACGGACACTGGTACACGGACAGATGGACTATACCTGAATGACGGACGTATTGAGGATGAGCATCACCACAACAACTTCCCCTAACGCGACCTGGACCATGACCGCTCTTTTGGATCTGAAACAAACGAAGTAAGAGATTAGACAAGAAAAAAAGAGGAAAATTTTTCTTCCATACCTATGGTCTTTCATATCGGTCCTGTGGATCACAGAGAAAACAGGCACTCCACCAAATTTTCCGATGGTTCCACGACCTCAGTACGCACCTGCAAGAAATTTCTTTGGAAGTTCACAAGAATCATGTCTACATGAGCATTATTTCAGTCGGAAAGTCGAAAATAATTTCCCCTGTCTTGTGCGACGGCAGGGTTTGTGGGGATCTTTCCTTGGCTCTTTCACCACAACAATCTGAAGCAATGAGACTGAGAAGCAACAAGGTAAGAAGAAGAGCGACGACATAAGAAGGGGCGATGGTTTACTAGAGGGAGAGAGGACCGCGGCGCAGTAGTGCATGACAGCAACAATGATTTTTTCGTAGAGAAAGGGAGCTTCATGTGGTTTGAACCATTTCGTTTGTGCCAGAAGCTGACTAAGCATGCATTGAAATGGGAGTATTTGTCGTGGTTTTGCAATCTTCTGAGTGCTTCGTGCTGCGACGGCCTTCTCTGGTCCAGTAGTGCACAGAAAGGCTTTGATGCCCGTCGATCCAAATAGTAAAAAACGGAGAAGTGCCCGGCTCACGCAGTGCAACGAATACAACATGGTTAAATACGGCACCAGGTGCTTGCACGATCGAAAATATCTCAAAGAAGTTACGGATCTACACTCATAAAGAGTAGTGAGCGCTGTGCAGAGCTCCAGCGCTTTGAAACTATGACAAGGACCTTCTTTTACCAGTTTCAGGACTAAGCGCCATATGGACAATGATTCCAGGGTGCGTGAGCAATTTGAATTTCCTACCGACATTACTCCCTCTTAGACTTGGTCCTAGAAAGTGAGAAAACGTTTCCCTGGTCCCAAAGCTATCCCCCGTTTGAAAATCCAAATCGCAACTTTAGGGGACGATGCAATACTAGTCGGAGAGGCGGGTGAGAGACTTGCTGATTGCCTATTTTCGAATAGAAAGAACTCTGAAAATAGTGTTGCTTACTCACCCCGGCTCTACCCAAGAAGGGTGGACCCACCCAGCTTTTCATGCATGTCAAGTGACTGCCCTTACTCCCTCCTCTTAGATTGGCTACACTCCCCTGGCTCACGAATTAACCGATTTTTGTGACGCAATAGTAGGGGACAGCAGTCAAACCTACGTACATTTCGCGCCTACCGTGTTCGAAAAATGCGTAGTGCCCACCCTACTTGTGTAGCACTCCCACCCTCTTTACTGAGACAGATGGTGAAATTCCTCCTCCCTATAGGCTGATGTTCTTCCTTTAGGCTGATGTTAAGCTTGAAACTCCATATCAGGAACCCCGGGTAGGACAAGCAGTATTATCGGGTTGTCCCATTATTCTTGTGCGATTTTTGTTCAAATTCGAATTTCTTAAACCAACTGAGCTTCATGGCGAAGTATTTGGCATGACAAAGAATGCTTCTAGAACGTTAGCCAGGATATTTTAGAAAGCCAAACCCGCATCGCGTTAATCAACTAGGAGTCGAAATAGATCAGTGACGAGGACGAACAATTATGCTCCATGATTCTCAAATTGACGCTGTCGCAAGGAGGACATCAGATAAGATTAGCGCTGTGCTTGGCTCTGTCTCTGCTACTGATTGGGCACTGAGCTAGTGGTTCAGTCGCAATGACAAGCTGTGAAAATCAACCTCACGCTGGGCCTCCATTCACTCCCAATGAGGACCCCCTCACGCCATGAATTGGGATTGCACACGGACGCTACTACCAGTGATTTGTTGCAGACGCCTGTCTAAACCCGTTGCATCATGACTCACCATCTGTGTGAGAAGACTGCAGCAGAATGAATCCTAAATTGAAATCGCATACATCGACCGAATATTATAGTGAAGCACGTCTAAGCACCAGTGAAAGTCTTCTTTTGCTGTCCCATAGAAGAGACTTTCCCTAGTCGATCATCAGTGAAGATATGAGTCATGCATGAATCTCCTGCGACAACAACACGCGGTACGCCTAATGGCTACCTCGCGGCCAGGACTCACAGCTCAAGCAAAGCCCAATTTCCATGTTCGTAGGATTTTGTCCTTGGTTTGTTAGACTGACAAGGGGGGTCTCTGAGGAAATGCCCAGCTTTCTCCAAACGCTTTTCACATAATATAGGGGTGCATGCATGGATTTCAGAACTGTTGTTCATTTTTTCTGAGCGGCCCTCTGAGTGCCCAAAAAAGGTCAAATAGCCCAAGCGCCACACCTTTTTGACATCAGGTTTTGGCTAAAATCGCCTCATATGGGTTATTGATGGTCGAGAAGGTACTATGGCATCCACTATTGACTACGGGTATGATTTTGCGATATCATGGAAGCACCAGTCCAAAATGCAGAAATTTGTCGCATTTGTCGACAAGACCTGAAAGACCTTCCTTGTGAGAGGTGATCTCGTTTTCATAACCACTTTTATCAAGATAATTGGTGCGAATGCCGTCGTGGACCAGCAGGCCGCAGCAGTGCCACGTTTCGAGGGAAATTAGCCGGACTACGATAACAGACCCATCATAAAGCCGTGACATTACTCCGTCGAACTATCCTCCTCACAGTGCCCCAAAGCAGTAGCACCGAGGGAAGAAAGTCAATAGTTACAGTCCCCTCCCCCCCCCCAAAAAAAAAAACGACGTCGCTGAATTCTTCAACTCCTAGCGTCATTCATTCTGGGAGGTGAGCATCCAAAGGTTCCGTGGCGAATGTGTGCGTATCAGCAATTATGGTAATGGTCATATCTTTGATCAGTCGGTTTTCAGAAAGGATAAAATCAAAAGGATGAAAAGTGTTGAAAATCGGACAGTTATTATGGGACAACCCAATACAACCCAATATTAGTAAGCAAGATCAGAAATCCGCATACTACTACTTACTGATTGAAATAAAAGCTGTTTACCCGAACCGCTGCTGAAAAGCCCCTCCCCGTCCATAATATAAAGATAGATCTAGATACGCTTGAAAAAATCCTAACTGGAGCACTCTTAACATTGAATACGAAGAGAGGAGAAGCCCTCCAGGTGATGGGAGTATATTGTACTTTCCTTTCAGGGCGCTCACTTGTACAATAAGAAGTTAATTGGATGAACAATTCTGCGAACACGAATAAAGTAGAGAAAGAAGTACTGAATGGTTAGAAGGGCGATGGCCGAAACTTGGCTGTCGGAGAGCAGAGACTACGAACTGGGTGGTTTTGCACCCGTTATCGATATTCGGTCACAGTCGCTGATGTTGCAGATCACCTTTTTGGTCTTCACTGCGACAGTTAAACGAGCCCTATTACGTAGTTGCTAAAGGCACAACATCTTGCTGCTTATCGTTTTAACGTGTTATGCTCTATACAAAAGGGGTGAGCACGCCCAGCTTTTCGCGCATGTCGAATCGCTGCCCTCATCCCCTAACCCCCCGCCTCTGGATTGGCTACACTCCCCCTGGCTCACGAGTTCTCCGATTCTCGTGACATTAAGCGGGAGCAGTCCCACCTACATACATGTCTGTTCAGAAAATACGGCGTGCCCACCCGACTTGTATAGCGCCAAGTGTTATTTTCGTAGGTGGCTGGAGGAGGTGTAGGAGCAGGAGATTGGGAGAAGCCTGCACGGAATCCTGCCAAACATGAATGAGGAGTAAATGAACGACAAAATAAGAATGACAACCACACTCAAAAAAATGAAGCACGTCGTGTCACGAGACGTTTGCAGGGTTGATTGATCAACCCACAAGCGCCCTCGCCTGTCCCCCGTCCACCACCGCCCTTCCCGCCTCGTAGACTTCGATCAACGTGGTTGACCACCCTGGCGTCATCGAATGAATTAGTCGGTTCAATTGTCCACAAAAAAAGAAAAGATCCGTAAGCTGAAACTCAAGCACTAAACTTTCTACAGACACGATAGCTTTCTCCTGATGCTCTTGAAATTGGCGATGTCCGTCATTCATCGGTCCGAAGAAGACCGACTGTGATTGTGATACGATCAGTATATCAGATCGATAAAAGGCATAGGGCCTCGACCCGCTGCAGTCATCCTTACATCGATTTCTGGGGTTATGCACACTTCTACGCATACAGATAAATTCGACAGCAATGGGCTTTGGTGAGAATAGCCGTTGTTTCTGAACGTCTCTGGCATGCGCCATGTACCCGTAATCTATTCGAAGCGTTAAACGGGTGCACTGTCCAAGCAATGAAATACATCAGAGGCTGACGAGTCATGCACGACTCAATCTCGCCCTTTTGGGTAGATTGGAAATTTCACTGGAACATTCCCGATCCTTTCGAATAAATATAGCAGTGCAAGTGGCGTCGCTTTCACGTATGCGCTATGTCCACGGGTCGAATCCGGGATGAAATTTCGTTTAGACAACTAATCCCCCTCTCTCTAGTATTGATTCATTGATATCATATTCGTTTATAAGTATGAACACTGGGTTTACATTGTCTGGCCTTCGTAAGCAATGCATAGGCCAAGGTATTAAAATTGCCACAGATTCTAAATGAGGGCAGGAAGCGTACGCATCCCAATAGGACTCTACCAATGTTGTTTGTTTCTGTTTTGCACTCTATCCCTTTTTCAAACAAAAAGGTTGATTTTTTAGACAATAAATGCCAAATACTTTCATGGCAAGATGAAATAGTTGAACACCAGTTTGAATCAATCACAAATCATGAGTCAATAATCACTCAGTCAATAATTTCTTGAAATGAATAGAAGGCTGCTATCGAAATGCAAAAGGTTTGCACGGAGTGGGATTTGAACCCACGCACCCATACGAGTACCAGAATGCCCAACACCGCTATCTCACGGCAAGTCTTCGCTTGAGTCTGGCGCCTTAGACCACTCGGCCATCCGTGCACAACTCATGTGGCACTCGAATCATTTATGAGCTGATCAAGCATCACACTGTAATAGTTCACAAACATGATATCTGAGTCACGTCACTTGAAATTCGAATAATCTTTTCGACAAATATCACACTGATTACTAATGTAGTGGATGGGTATCTCAAGTGTCTTTCAAAAATTTCCATTTTCTAACCTAGTGAGCAGCATCAAAAATGGGGGCTGATCTAGTAATAGTCTCCTGTAAATAGGTAAAGGATTGCAAATACGCATCCCAGATAATCCTAGATAGGCTCCCATACTTGCCCTTATTCGTCACCTGAACAATATTGATTAATCGAGAATGATATCAACCATCCAAAACCCGCCCACGTCAACCAAGATTTCTATTTCTTCCACTCTCTAGGGTCAGTCAACAGGTTACAGAAGAGGCTGAGATTACGAAACACTAACACAGTCGTTGGCCTCGAAAACCATACTGTAACGTATGCTCATCAGGAAGCCATCACATTATGAACAGAAGTCGCATACGTGGCGTATCCCGCAAAAAAAAATTGATCTAGTTGACTACTGGAGATTGATTATTAGATCTTAACCATTTCAGAAGCAGTGTGTATCGCAAAGTGATACAGGATAGTGCAGCCTATCACTTGAAGGTTGGTCGGCTTCGTCTCACCTACGGTCAGGGTAGCGAGGGGGAGTGGTCAACAGAATCGTCGGGGCGTTCCACCGTCGCGTGCGGCCATCTTCAGCAGGGCGCGGGATTTTTGAACGTGACGGCTGGTGCGGTGAATTTCTTGCAATCCACAATATGTGGCACGCCGATATTGCGTTCAAATGTAATGTTCTAGCTCTTTCATACGTTTCCTTGAAAAGTAGTGCACAGGTTTGTTTTTGAAGTTTGTTATCGCGGGGAGAAAAAAAATTTGTGGGGATTGGTTGTCCGCCCATTGTTGAGCCGGCTTGGCGTCCCTCTAACATAAGATCTAATTTCAAATGCACACGGGAACTCGTCCACTGCACTTGCGATGTTGCGGCCACGACCACTAGCGCGAGGCTGGGCGACTCGGTTGACATTACCCGGTAGCGAGGCGTTCAGGAACAGTGAGGGACGTCCCCCCCCCCGTTACCTGCGTCTTCCCTGCGTACAACGGTCTGCGAAAAGATGTGGTTACTCTTGCAATAAACCCACCATCACACTCCAAATGATTCGTGAACTCCGTAGCAGCTCTGAACACGAGCAAAATCAGAAGATTCTCTAAGCGAGCACCACGATGCGCTCGAGCTCGGCAAATTCACGACTTCTTAAACATTGAACCCAGTCATTTCGAGCTGCCACAGCTCCGAAAACACTTTGAACTTCAGGTTAATAAAATGATGTGCTTACAAATAAACAAAAACTCACTCGTATCTGTGTCTACGAAGAGTCATTACAATTTACTTTGTAAGATTTATGTCCAAAATAATACAATGTGATGCACATAAAGCAAGAACATTAAGCAACATTTGCATACCATGTATATTGGGAGATTCTAGTTATACTAGGTATATTCAGAAGAAAAAAAGCATGTGAAAGTAATTGAGATCGAGGCGAGGAATGATACGCAAAATTCTGTAAAGGAATTCAAGCAGAAGAGTTCCGATTGGTCTCGAAAATGGAAGCATCATCTAGAGGTTGAGAAAAAGGTACGCGCTTTAGAACTCGCATTCTGAAAAAAATAGACCTGAACCCAAATAGTATAGCGAAACGTTGTGCTTAAGCTGTGTAGGAACATTGCGAAAATATGAAACCAGTTAGACATTTCAATAACATACATGCATGAATAATAAAGTCATTTCTGAATTTCTTCGAAGGCGGCCGTTTCCTCCAAAAATGAAGGCGTGACTCACCGCGCGAGCGACGAACGCCATAGCTCCGGGCCATGGCCTTCGTCTTGCAAAATCTCAGCCTGAGTTCGCAACACCTGACGTGGTGTACGCGGTGAGGCACCAGAGTGGACGACTTGCACTCAAGGAAGAAACGCCCAATACCTAATTATCCTCTACCAGTTGGAGTAGAGACAGCGAAAAGAGAGATGAGCCGAGGATGCGACCATCTCCGGAGCGTGAGAACGGTGATGAAAGTAAGAAGAAAACTTAAGAAAAATTCACCAGTAGCTGTTGTATTCTAAATGGAAGACGAGATCGCTCTTCAAGATAAATCTCAAACATCACACATTACAACGAAATGAAGCCAACATGCAACAATAGAAAACTGTTTTATAAATACAAAACGTCGTACTTTTTTCAAGTACTTATTGCGGATCGTGGATTGTCGGTGGTTGGAGGGTGTGATTGGTGGGCTACTTGTCACCTCCAATCACGAAAAAGCTCCGCCCCCGATTTGGGATCCGCAATAGAAGACCTGCAGAGAGTTACCACACAAGATTCTAGGCGCACAGAAATTCTGTCTCATAAGGAATGTGCTGATACTTCTTCATTTTGTTTTTTCTTCAATTCATAATTTTTCGAAGCAGTACAGCAGTACTACAGCATACTACTCCGAAGAGTTGATTGCTCTCGATTTAACTATTGTATTTTGCAATCACTTTCGTCGACAGCTTCATCGTCACCGACCTTGTCACCGTGCCGGCGCATTCTCAGTGAGAGATGCTTCGTTCTTCTGGAAAGAGGAAAATATTTCATTATATTCGTTCGTCAGTTGGCCTGTCGATAAAGCTGTGGAGGAGGGAGAAAAGCTCATCAGCGGTGCGGACGCGAGTGCGTGCTAATGACGTCATAACGACGTCAGCGCTGCGGCAGGCTCGAGAAAGGGGCAAGCACTGGCCGAGCCGGTGCCACTTCGCTCAAATAGTGATGGCTTTATGGCGCTGTGGCATCAGCGAAACAATTTTGTTACGTACGGTACCACCCTTGCGCGGGGAATTTAATATTTTTGGAAATGTAGGGAAAATCGAGACTTTCATATACAAAATTCTAAGACTACACAGTTCACTTGGAGTGATTGAACCGAGTCCGTTCTTCAAGTTCCAATTTACTTACTTCTACTTATTACTCAGTGTAGTAAGAACGCGATCGATTCTCAGAGTACTCAATTTATTAAAGTATTGGTGGCAGAGCTGACCCTTGCTTGCTCCCTCACCGCCACTTTGACGTCACCAACACGCGAACGCGTACGCGCCGCCAGTGAGCCGTTCCATGTAGCCAAAATTGTGCAGAATAACTGCGTCATAGTTACCCTATTTGACAATGTGACACACCTGATCAGGCTAGCACTGCGACTGAGTTTCGCGCTCTCATCCGAGGGCCTCCTTTCCAGCTTCTCCTTCTCTTTTTCCTTTTCTCTCCTCGGAGAACTTATCTTAAATTGAACAGATCAAGTTTAATGTAGCATTGAATATGACAATCGATAGTCAGTTGTCTGATTGAACTTACTCGAAGTGAGCGGTTTCTCTTGAGATCTCCAACATGCATTGGTATCGCAAGAGAGGGAAGGGTCAGTTGCTTGTCCATAATGGGTGGATGGCCATTTTTCTGTACCTGAAACAACCCTTTCATAAGTTTACATTATTCACAGTTTTCACCGTTTTGAAGGTATGTGAGTGTCGTTAGGCGACTCTTTTGCGGTAAAAGTTGCTATAGTTGCATTTGGTCGTGTGCCCATTACATAGTCATTTACAGTGCGACAAAAATTAAGTGGCGGCACGCCCCACGACCAAATTTCTGCGAGTTTGCATAAGGATTACGGTACGAAATGACCGACCAGCTACGAAAAAAAACAAAAAAAACTCGGAAATATAAAGTAAGGGCGTTGGCGTCTCTCGAGGAGGTCAACGAACCTACATATGAGGTAGCCAGAAGCTGAACCACTGATTGTGAGGGACACTGTGCGCCGAGGCGAGAAATACACTGGAGTCGAGAGAGTACTCAGGTAGACTTGCAGCAGAAACCTCCGAGGCATCAGTGTCAGCAGCATATGCTACCGACACACCCACTCGTCCTTAATTAGCTACCACCATGCAGGTTACTGTATGCAGACGCGAACCAGCCAGTCATAGACTAGTGGGCGCGCCCGCAGCACATGCTGCTGACACTGCTGCGGCTCGTAATTCGGAGGTTTCTGCTGCAAGACTATCAGAGCATAAAGTGCTAGCAAGGGCGCAGAGAACAACCCACCAACAAGGGAGGCGGGATTTGCAGACACGGGCGTTTAATGCGGGGTAACGATACTTGCAGCGCTTCTGCTGCGTACTTTACAGCCGCAAACGTGGCACATCTGAGGCCTACGTAGAAACCTTGGTCCTACCCACTGAAAAGATTAACCCACCTAAATGAAACACGAAGCGTACCTTCAATCTTGGTGGCTGAAATTACACACAATTTTGTACATAACAAATAACCGTCCAAGAGATTAGAGGTATGCAGGTCCCCGTCCCCAAGTTAACAGCTTATCGGTTTCGCCTCATAGAAGGACAAGAGCTGACCTCGAAAAAATCAAACGGCCTCCCTAAACTCATTCTCGATCTCGAAATTTTTTTGTATACAGAACGCTGTGGGTTAGGCTGCAGAGGTGCTGTCAGGGCTACAGCGATCTGGAGGAGTTTAGCCGACCGTAACTCTCCGACTCATCATATGGGATCTTGTCGTGTGAGGTTGATGTGGAAGGCAATGGCCGGCCCTGGTCCTCGATTGTTGACATGACTTCTGAGAATGTTTCGAAATTCCACAACAGTAACTCCAAAACACTCTCCGATTGCAGCCTAGTCAGCCACCTCCAGCGCTTAGTGAATGGAAAATGTCGAAAGGAAAACGGTTCAGGGGTCATTTGACGTCACGTCCTAGTTCTAACCCCTTTAGAAGAAGAAATTCGACAAGCTACGCGAGCGTTGTTATTGAGTGGTAGACGCCGATTGGTCCAAAATATTTACAGAGTAATCAGGCCAGAAAAATCTCCAGCCAACCTTATGCTATTGTTGGAGAGATTTTCATCATCCTTGCATTTTGTCCAATCGGTTACCTATATTTACACTATAGTTATGCGCCACAGTCGACTTTTTTCTGAATGTGGCCAAGGACAACTGGGGTGAGAGAAAAGCTCACCGGCATCGCGGACGCGACCGCGTGCTGGTGACGTCAAAATGAGGTCACGGCTGCGGCATACTTGAAGGAAGCGCAAGCAAGGGCCGGCGCCGCTGGGTGAGCAACTTTAGATGCAAATGCAATTATGAGGAGACTTGTTCGCACCTCCACTCACCTGCCTGTGGGGACACCTCGCTTAATTGTGGCTCAATGACTGCTGACCTCTTTCTAATAGCGCGTCTAGAGTCACATTAACAGTAACATTAACACACTTAGAAACAGCGAAAACAAAAAACATCAAAATAAGCAAACAATAACAAAAATATAAAAATACAAATGTACGGCAAAAAA
>KZ345002.1:182141-211165 GCA_002352805.1 Teladorsagia circumcincta
AAGGAAGTGTAGTCTATAGAATAGAAACAAGACATCTTGAAAAAAGTCAGTCATGCGCGGAAAAAATGCGTACAAAGATGCTGACGCGCATGCGCGTCAGAATGCCCCATGCGGTGCCAAAATTCTGACGCGCATGCGCGTCAGCCTGTCGTCAACGTGTTAATGTATGTATGCAGGTCAAAGTAAACCCGCATTGAAAATAAAGAAACTATGTCGTAAATAATAAATAAATTCAAAAAAAGTTTCTGGCCCCAACCACTTGGGGGAGGATTGAATACGGCCCCGGAGACCTTTCCAAAAATCACCCGTAGCGATTACGAAATCGTGCACGCTTTTGAAGGCTTCAGAACTAGCAATCTAAAGGCATTCCAGTCGAGCGAGTTTGAATTATTATAACGATGATATTTTTATCCACCTGAAACTGAATGGTTTCCTTTACTGCGAGAATGGTGGTCAAACCCTTCAAAACTGGTTCGGGAAACAACAGTGGCTGGCTTCCTACATCCGACCAAAGGGTTTCCCGGTTTGAAGCCCTTCAAGTTATTCCGTATACCTCTCCCTTACTCATCGGGACGGATCTGGGACTCCGATATTCCAGAGTTTCATCAAGTGCAGAAACTGCTATGACATAGTTTCAGGTCTTTGCGAAATGCTTTCAATTCAAGGAGAAACTCTTGGCCCAGGAATTTGCAGAGAAGCTTGAAAATTTTCATTTTTCTTTTTTGGAATCTCTATCTTGAGCTGTATACGGATCTTTTTTTTGGCGAAAGTAGTATCAGTGCATTGGCTGACCACGAGCAAGAAATCAGCTTCACACACCCTAGAATAATAAGCTGTGCTTGGAAGGGTTCAATTACTCTCTCGGTAAAATATTCCATTCACTGCAAAAAAGGAGCACTCACCACGACCACCACATATATGCCCAACTGTCTTTCTGGAAAATATGCTATCGCTAGAATTTGCTTGAAAATCTACGCATTTCATGTCAACATTGAGTGATATTGTCCCACACGGCACATAGGGTGCCACCCCATGTTGGGTAACTTTGTCGACTGTTGCAAAGAGTTCTGGCAGCACAGCAGTCAAAAAATGTGGGGTTACACGGTAAAAAAGGCAAAATAAATAGCCTCTATTATGGATAAATTGAAGAAGCATCGCGAGCGCGCCACAGTTCCCGCAATTTGCACTGGCCCTGTATTTGTCTATTTATTTGTTTACTTGTGTGCCCAAACAACAGTGGAGTTCAAAGAAGACAGTAAGACCCTCAGGGCATCACAGACTCAAAAAAAGAAAAAATGTTCGTAGAAGGATAATTTTCCGACTCAGGGAACCATGAGTGGGACCTAAAGATGCCATGCGCCCTCTGCGCCAAGGGAGAAGTTATGAGAACCAGTCGGAACTGTTTTTCACCGTTTACTTTCAATTATTATAACAAATTTTGTACAACTAGTCATTTGGACTTGGTTATCAATTCGAAATGATACCTTTCCGAACAATCATTATTCAACTACAGGGGGTCTGATGGTCACGTTGGCAGGAACAGAAGAAGGTTAGAATGGGTGCGAACGCCGAAGGAGACTGAGTTCTGAAGTTGACTGAATCCCACTGAAGGTATGTAGCACTTTTCGCTCAATAGTGAGCCCCAGAAGAAGATAGTACACAGCAGAGGAGGAGGGCAAACGGAAATAGGCCATCTGTTTGGAAGAGGACCATCACTTAGATCTGTAAAGGACATCAAGGTACTTTTCGGCAAAGATCTAGCCTCCAAGCGCAGGCCGCCTCGTGGCACGCGTGGCACACTAGGCTCCCAAAGAACATAGAAATAAGAATTGAGCGTAGACCGGTTGTGGAAGGTGCACCAAGCAGAGGGGCGAGCTTAAGCGAAAGGTAAGAGAGGCTGGTCCCCAGATTTTGGCGGGTTATACAGCGGACTTGGAGCAGCATGGCAGAGACTATTCTACGATGAGCCAAGGAGGTATAAGACGAATACGCGAGGTGAATCAGGAGAGGAAATGCAGGTTTTAAAAGAAGAAGTTTAGCGAAGCGTAAAACGGATGAAAGTAGGTAACACATAAGCGCTGGCAGAACACGCGGAGCGCAGTGGACCTCGCTGTCTACTACAGTTCAAAGAGGCTTGCTAAGCAGCCGTCGCCAGGGCAAAAAAACACGGAAATGGGCGCCATCTTTTGAAAATTTGAAGAGCCGAATTGTAGAGAAGTTCGTCTGTGGCGGCTGAAGCACGAAGCTACTCAGTTCACTGGGGTGGAGAAAAGTGTGAGGAGCATCGACGACGCTATCCTGAAGGAGCGAGCTGAACGCAGATAGAAGTAGGAAAAATATCATTGCGGACGAGGTGCTCCTTCGCGAGTGCAACTCACAAGCAGTGGCGACGGTCGGTTCATCTCCCTCAGAAGATGAGGTTCGTCGAGAAGTTGATACGATGAAGGTTGGAAAGGCGGGAGGACCAGATGGAGTACCATCTGAGGCATGAAGGCGCTAGGAGTTAACGGGATAAGATAGCTCACCTGATTCCTCAGTATCGAATATCGAATCGACGGATGGAAAGTGGCAGATGCCTCAAAAACCACACTACTAACACACCTATCTCACAGCAAAAAGGTGACGTAATGGACTGCTCCAGCTACGGTGGGATCAAGATGAATGCACATACCATGAAGATGTATGAGCTTCTGGTTATATGAAGCCAAGGAGCTGGTCTCGACTCCCAAAGAACACTTCGGTTTCATGCCAGAAAGGTCTGCAACGGATGCCATTTTCATCGCTAGGAAGTGGTGAAGAAGTATCTCAAAAGAGTCTACCCTAACCTAAGTAGATTTGCGATTTGGAGAAAGAGTTCGACAGTCTACCGGCAGTGCTATGCAGAGCATTCGAAGAACGGAATATTTCAGAACACTACTTCCCTCTGGTATGTACGTTGGGCTAAGGCAGCTGTACGCACGCCACATGATCTGACAAAGAAGGTAAACATCGCAGCTGGGGTTCCCCGAGGATCCGCTCTGAGCCCCTTCCTCTTCCTCCTGACACTAAGTGTCCTGGTAAAGGGGCCCGTGGAGGAACACTGAAGACCATCCTCTACGCTGACGACATCGCCCTGATAGCGGATAGTAGAGAAGAATTTCAGAACAAAGTGAAAATAAAGGACAGAAAGTGCGGATCCGGTTAAACGTCAAGGAAAACTAATCCTGAGCTCTAAAAGGGGCAGAACAGATCGTGGATACGCATGGAGAAGTCTACGTAGGAGCGATCTGGCTGCTGACGGTAGTGTGAATTAGGCGCGGATAAATACCGCATGGACGAAATGGAGGAAGCCCACTGGAATCTTCATCGAATCTGCACTAGGGCGCTCAAAGTTAGAGTGCAACGGACAGCGGTAAGGTTTGCGATTATAGCAGGGTTCAGGCCAGTGGGCAGTAATCACGAGAGACAGCTTCACTCCGCTGAAATGAAAATGCTGAGATACGCCTGCAGCTGGACGCTACTGGACAGAATGAACGGTCATAGCAGAGGGTCATGCAGAGCTTCCGTGTACAACTAAAAGTACAGGAATAGCGTCTGCGATAGCATGGACACATGATGAGGAGGTCGCGGCATCACCCGAGAAGACCGCAGTGGGCTTTAAAGTACAAGGCAAGCGACCGAGCAGCATCAAAGATGAGGTGGGGACACGTCATCAAGTTGAACTTCTTTGAATTCAGGGCCACAGCAGAAGACGCACTGGACGGAACGAAGAGGCGACGTCTTAGAAAGATTGCGGAACCTGCAATTTAGCAGGACTGAGGCTATGGAGGAGAAGAAGAAGAATCTTTCTACCAATACACGCAAGCTTTTTTTCTGAAATATGAAAAGGTAAACTTGTTCATCAAGAAAATCTCAGCAGTTCGACCTTCCAGATGCGAAAGTGTTCTCTGACGCCACTTATCACACTCACTCTCCTGAGGCTATATTCCTGAACGGATTTTACTCAGGCGGGCCAAGTTTACCATTCCTTCGGGGTCGTTTGATTGGCGGGGGACTTTTTTGGAGAATAAGAACGCTGACTTAGCCGCATCCTATAGAAGAATAACCGAAAGTTCTTGCGGTTATGATTAAACATTTAAAAGGCCTTATTCATAGTTTTCTTTCAAAGCTTTACTGCAACGTTACATATCCTTTGTAAGTGCGTTTCTCGATTTATCTGAAGAATTCGTCATCGGTTCGAAAGTTTTTTTTTGAAGCTCCAAATACAATGTACTTAAGAGGCAATTGTCTTATTGTCACTCGAATTTGGCCAGGCCAGAAGGGATCGTGAGCAAGTCTCAATATCAACTATGCATATTTCCCGAATTCACAATAATTACTCTGCGTGAATTGAAATGTCTTTGTTTTGATGGCGAGAGCCTCGGGATGTGAAGGTGGTGGTCGGATCTCGGCGATTGACAAAGATCAACTGTGGGTTTTAATTAGACCAACACTGCATGGAACTGCTGAAGAGGTCGTATCCATCTTAACCCTTTGGAGACCGTATGTCCCGCTGACGGGTCACAGCAAATCGGTCGCGTGGGACCGTATGGCTCGCCAGCGGGCCACAGCAGGAAACTCCTGGAAAATCGTCCAATTTGATAATTTTCAAACTCTCCAAGCGATAATTGGTTGGGGACCCTTTCCAGACTCACACAGAATAGTTCGAAGACTGCTTGTGTATGAGCAAATAGAACAATACACTTGTAATGGGGCCACGGCCGCATCTCACGAAAGACACGCGCGATCCCACGCGCCAGATACACTAAGAGCGCGCGGTCATCAAAGAGTTAAGTAACTGACATGCAGCTCCCAAATATACAGGTGAGGTCAAAAGTACAAAGTAGAGAAGAAGTGCGTACCGCAGACTTTTCTCCCTACAGTTGCACGGCCCCACATCGCACACCCACCTCTGCACATGTAGAGCTCGCCGAGCGACGGAGCTTTGCTAAGGCCACCTATGTATTCACGAAACCTCCTCCCAACCAACTATCACTTTTCCAAACATCGAGAAATGAAATGCTTCGGAAGCCACACAATGCTAGAATGACTTCTGCCAAGTTCATCGCCTCCGGAGCTCCAGCATTCTAGGCAGCCGTACTTATTGAATCCGTTTCTTATTGGAGAGGATTTCAGATTGTAATGGTTTCTATTCCATTTGAATAAATTTCATATGGATCGAGATTCATGCATTCAAAAGTGGGGATCTAAGACCTCAAGAACTTTTGGAAGGGCTCAATATTTCCGCTTGCTAAAAATTTGGCAAGGCTACCGTGTAATTGGATACCTCTCACTCCTGTCATTCAAGGCTACAGTTTCAACAGGGGAGTGATTGGCGCTCTAGAAAAGTCTAGAAGCAACTACACGACAAGTAAGCGCCCAGAAATGGTAGCGATCAATTGTCCTAAAGAACACTATGCCTCGCTGGTAAAGGTCTTCTTGCCACTGCATTATTTGCACGGAAGCCGCATAAAAAGTGGGGGTTAAAAGTCGCGCTGAAATATTGGGTGAGGTAAGTGGAAATGTGTTCCGTTCACGGCAATAGCAATCCTACTGCTCTGAATTGAAATATGAAGCAGTAAAATTCTAAAATGCGCACATGTAAGTGTAGATGTAAACACTAAAAGGAAATAGTACGGTAATTAACAGAAGTTTTCTGATCACGTAGAGTATTACAAAAGCATTTGGTCCCGAAGAGAATGTGTAGACATGATTCAAAAAAGGCAGGCTTTATTTTCGACTTCCCCCTCCCCCACAAAGGAGAAGAAGAAAGTTCTAAGTTCCAAATTGCGAACCGGGAGCAGGCCATGAAGCTTTCTAGAGGATACCTATATGCTGCCGGAGGGAACTGGCGTTCTCCTATGTAAGTTTGAAGTAGGACGCACGTGGTGCCTGAAGACGAAGATGTGAGGTATCCGTGAGGATTTATCGGCACCGATTAGCGCTTGATAATCCGCGACTTCCATATCACATGAGAGCCGCAATCAGGAAACGACGTCCGTCGACCTAATAACATGCGGACGAGTTTCAGAACACCTCTCATAAAGAGCTAATGGGCGGATTAAAAGGGCAAGGCTTAGGCGTCAAAAATCACCCTTGAAGCAACACTTCCAGCAGAAGTCAACGCAAAGAAACTATTCATCGGGTGAGATAGGGTATCCCACGTGTTGCACAGATGCACCGTTGTCGCGGCCTGAAGGTGCGCGATAACGGTGCTAGTGTATTGAGGTTGGCTTTTGGCCACTAGTCCGACCTTTTGAACGAATTACGTTGGCTCCGTGTCCTTGCGCGATAGCATGCGCACCGCGCTGCGTTCGAAGGAATTCTGCCTAGATTTTGATTAGTTTGCTTGCCCATACCAGCAAGACGTGCAAGGTAGGTCAGACAACTCGTCCGACACGCCCGTTCCTTATTTCAAGGGCCTGTTTAAGGGGTTAATTGGCTGTTTCCTTTGCTTCTTTTTTAATTTGCAGTCAACACGGCATCCATAGTTTCATTATCGACCTCTACTACCCCACCAAATTGATCTGGGGTTGCCAGTCCAGAAGACACTTTACGTAAAGGCACTGAGTACGATAATTCGATGGCGATCAATTATGATTGAGAGGTGCGATACGGTGAGATACAGAAGAGGAAACAAAACGAAAAGAGCGACGAAAACCAAAGAGACGTGGATCTCATCTTGTTTGTGGGTTCTGGATGACTTCGCGGCTTAGAATGAGGATACCCTGGTAGAAGATGAGGCACAACAAGATTGTTTATCCGCCTGCTACAAAATGAACCCTCATAATGAAACCTGATCGATAATAACGACATCGTAAAACTCCATTAGCTGCGGTTTGATTTCAAGGTATGGAGTCCAACTACACTAAAAATGCGGCACGGTTCGCCACTAAAATGCCGGACCTCATTTCTTCTGCCGCCTAGCTATCGCTCCAACTTCTGCATACACTTTTTGGTGGAGACCCATTTTACCATACTCACTGCCTCTAACGAGGAAGGTCTTTCAGGTGATGCCGAGCTTTCTCGAAACGGTTTCTCACCCATATAGGAGTTCGAGAGTGGAACACAAAACTGCAGATTGTTTTTCCTGAGCGGCCCTCTGAATGCCAAAAAGGGGGATGAAGTGGTCCGTGGTTCGAATCCTCGTAGTGACAGTTTCTTTGCATTTCCAACTGGCGCTTACATGATGTCGCAAAATGGTACCTACGGCTTGTGGTGGATCTCGTATTACAGCCCGGACCATTGGTAACCATATGAGTACGTTTTTGCTAAAAAGTGGTGCCAGGAAGGTGTGTCGCTCGAGCTTTTTGACCTTTTTTTGGGCCTTCAGGGTGCCACTCAGAAAAAATGAACTACAGTTTTGAGATAAATGCACGCACCCCTATATCATGCAAAACCATTTGCAGAAAGCTGGGCATTTCCTGTAAGACCTCCCTGGTAAGTGTGGTTATTGCGCTCAGAAAAGCAATCAGAGGTGTCAAGAGGAAAAAAATCGCCTGAGCCATTGATGACTACAACGAGTTGAAGAGGGAGCCAATGCAAGAAAGTCAAAGTGTCGAAGTGAGGGAGAGAACTCGTAAACGATAGTGAACAGGTACAAGTGAAACGCAGACTACAATAAATTTCAACAATGGGAGTGCACAAATGCGGTGGCATGCGTGAATCCAAATACTAATTAGCCCCTAACGCCCTTACCGAGCATTTTCAGTCACGAAAGGAGCACTCACTACCTGTGCAGGTGCGAACTCACCCTGCTCAGTCATGATATGGATTGTTCATTGAGCTAGACACGGAATAGTAAAGGAAAATTATCGGCGACCTATGAGATGAAATGTAAGAGAAGTAGTGCTTTGAGCTTTGACTTTTATGAAAGTAATTGTCGTCTAGATGTTTTCAAATCACTCACCGTAATAGGATTGGGATTCGCTAATCAGCTTAGAGCACGAGAATTGCTGTCTGTGAACCACAGCAAGCGTTGACAGAAGTCATGTAGAGAGATCTGCGTACGTATAAAGCATGTGGCCGGCAACTTCTGGTGAACGGAAGGGTTCCAATTGCAGCTGTCTTCAGGCAATTCAAATCTAGCTTAATTGAGCTCGATTCCTAACGGCTCACTGATGAAGTTGACTCTGCGAAAACACGAGGTAAACCTAAAGTTCAATGGTCAACAAATGTGATAGTATTCTATTTGTTACAATTCAGCAAGATACAATTAAATATCACACCATCTCAAAATTACCAACTGAGGGAAATATCTTGTGAATACATACACCTGAAATAATGATTTTTCAAACATGACGACAAAGAACGTTTCGGACGCGTGGGACAGGCGCGAGATTGCTAGCGCGGCGACCGCAGGACACGTTAGTCCTGCGGCGTCTCTCAAGAAGTGTTTATCGAAGCTCGAAACTGAAAAAAGACCTGTAACACAATGGGTGCATCTACTTAGCAGAAGCGTGTAGAAAAGTGAGATATTTAGCAAAAACTCAACATGAATAAAAGCTTATTCAAACGAAAGGGTTAAAATCGGTTACACCATCGAGAAGTTTTCTGTTGTGAGCAGAGGAAAGGTTAATAAAGAATGGTTAGAAGGGGTGAGTGAAAATGAATCACTGAAGGATCAAGTGCACAATTAGAAATCATAGTCTAAGGAGGAGAAAAGTGGGAAAAAATGAAATTTCTCCAAGGTTGCCTCAAACAACAGGGTAAAGCATGGTGCGGCGAATAAACTGGTTCTAAGACAATCCGAAAAACGAAAGAAATTTCAGTATCAACTGTACTTCCAGAAAAGTAATAAATTCGTGCTGTCTAACGGGATTGGTCTTCTCCCCAAACAATAACGCGGAAATTCCCTGAACATGAGGGTTTTGAACACTTACGAGAGTCATACCTACTTCCAGCAACAACCACTTGCCGAAGGAAAGAGTGTCATAGACAGCGCTCACGTCCTTAAGGGGGGGGACCGAAACAGGGTACTAAAAAAAGGCGGGTAGGTCAGACCCGGATTAAGCCAAGGAGGGGGAAAACGCTAGAGAGTACAAAGTTGCTTACGTCTTCTCCCCAGAATCCATTCTTCTCCCTAAAACTTAGTCCAGAGTTCTGTAACTGGCTTACTCACTCCAATATCCCCCCAATCGACATGAGACACAGACACCTTGTATACTATAAGACTTCTTCTTCTTAACACTGTTCAGAATAATCATTCATAGGAATTTTTCAAAAAAAGACCCCAAGCGGAAATTGTCCAAATAAGGCTGGAAAAATCTTGTTCGAGCTTCACACTTTCAATGACCACTACATACATAACTAATTTGAAGATGATTTTGAAGATATCTGATTTTCAGAGACTGCAGCGTTTTCTCTATCTGAAGGATGAAGACTTATTTGCTATAATTCGGCTGAGATGAATTTGCCCATAAAACGAAACTTAAAACTGTTTCACACCCCAGAAGGTGAAATTCTCCATCTCGCTCCAGAGAACTCCGCCAGCAAACCTTACAAATTTCAACACTCATAGAGTTTCGTGTCTAAGCGCAAGGTGTTCGTTTAATAAACCTGCTCATCCCACGAAGAAATCGAAAATTGACAGAAAGCTGGAGAACTGCAGACTCCCTAAACCTTCTCCACAATGAGGAATACCTATCCTCTATGTGAACCACGTCACTTATAATGATAAGGCACGGTCCATTGAACAAACACAAAAATCCAGGAAAAGTGAGGCATGCTCGAAAAAACTGAATGACGTGGATCCAGAACGCACCCGCCTCTCGCTGCCCGACGTGGCAAGTGCAAAGTGTGGTACGTATGTGTCCTGCGCTGTCGTCAACGTGCTAATGCAGTATTTGTTTACAGCTGACTTGAACCGAACACAATTATTATACTTTGATTGCATTGGACGCCATAATAAGAGAATAAAAAGGGCAAAGAACTCGGTAGTGATTCACTTTTCTTGAAAGCGCACCAGGCATTTTAATACGATTAAGAATCGAAGTGCAATTTCAATGCGATTTTGCAGATAAGAGTTTCGGTGCCAGTCGATATAGAAGGCAGTGTTCTCTTCCTCACACACAAGTCTGACATCAATTCAGCGAACCAGTACTTATCTGCCTACAAGGAAGTCGATCCGAAATGTACTATGTGACTATGAGCATGGTAAATGGCGCCACTTGCCACTGCTCCAGTTCCGCCCAAGAACAAACTGGTGCCAATTAACAAAATATAAAGAAACAAAAAATCCAGCCTCGAATAATGATCAGAAAAAAATTGACAACTCCTGCATTATTCCATAGAACTTACGACCAGTATTGGATGGGCTATGGTCAAAGCTATCGAAGCTGTAGCTCCGCCGTCGTATAGAGTAGGCTGAATTAGATTTGGGTTCGAACAAACAGCCGCCTGGAACCCTTTGGAAGAAGGCAGAGAAGAACCAGGCGCAATTTGAAGTACAACGATAGAAGTGAAAGGAGCAAACGGATACTTTGACAATGGGGATGCTTAAATGGTGTGACTGCAGTGAATCAACAAGTGCAAAGAAGATGTCGGACTCAGTCCGTCTTTTCGACCCTGGCCTGACCTAGACAGCTGAGAAAAGGAGATTCTTTTCCATAGAGAGATGGGATTGGTCTTTTGTTGGACAATTCATTCAATGGGACGCGCCACGCGGCCTTCCTTCATTTGGATTCGTTGTGGCAGTCGAATGGATTTGGCTTGCTATGAATTGTGAGATCAGTCAATGTGCAAAGCAGAGCTTTTATCCTCACGATACCTGGTACCAGCGTGACGATGTTGGAAGAAAGGAAGGCTCTAACTGAGTTTGGGTTCGGTTGTTTCACTGCATCAGCTCCCTCAAAGCAACAATCTAGAACGAATTCGCGGGGTAAAGGCGGTTAATACTGAATTTGTAGATAGTGAGTTGACTGCTAATAGAACAAAAACGGAGAAATCGCTGGCGAAGCCTTCAAACAGGGAATTTCTTCGAAATGAAGGGAGGGGTGAGGCGGACAAGTTGTCTGAACCAGCTTGATTCGCCGACACTTACTGCAGGCTCATGCCAACAATAAATGCGGCTGCAATCGCATTTGTACTAATACAAACAGAGACATAATCAGTACAAGCAAATGAATAAGTACTTGGGTGAGCTAAGCAAACAAAATCAATCGAAAAAGGGCATTAATTTCGAAACGCGACACAATTTGCAAGCGATCACGCAAGGACCCGCATCGAAGCAGCGATCTCTACGGCTGGCGAAGGGCGTTGTTAGCAGATTCGGTAAATCCCGCCTACTTCGAAAGGCTTCGTCTCCCTTCTAGCGACGTTCCAAGGTGGGTTTTCTTGTTCACTGACTCTTCATATGTTCTTGGGTAGGGCTTCGGCCAGGGAACCATTTCCATCCCATTTGTATAGAGGATAAAAACCTTGCTGGGACTGTTGCTCTGAACAAGGCGGCCCAACATGGAGGATTCTTGACGAAAGGGGAGGTCATGTTTGCCTTTTGGACAGGATCTTATGATAGTCATCCGCAGTAGATTTCTAGGGGCTAGCTAGAAGTACTAGGGGATAAGGTTTTTTGTTATTAAAATTTTTCATTCATTGACAATTTTGAAACTTCTGCGGAAGTTCCAACTTTCGCTTTTTTGTTTTTACTGTGGTACGATCCCCGCATTTGACCAATCTCCTTGCCACAGGACAAGTAGTGATCGGGCTGAGATATGTTTGAGGTTGGTTTGGGACCGAAATCAGGAATTTTCGTGTCGCGTGGCTCACTCTATCTCCTCCACCACTCCATATTAACTTTACGGACCCATATCCTAACAACAACCTCATTTTTAGGCCTGTTTCACCTGGATAAGAGCAACTGAGGTGTTGCCACTATTCTTGAAAAAAATTGGCAGTCAACTCAGTTCCGTATCTTTAATTGATGATTAAAGCATTGATCGTGACGCTAGGCATTCAAGAACAACCCCTTAATTACCAAGTCAAGTGACGTGGGAACAATATACAAGGAAATGAGCAATGGAATAGTAGGCAATGTGCCACTTTGTTGCGAGTAATTCAGTCTATTCACATCGAAATCATAAGTCGAAGGATTTAAGTTTCTCCCAATCGATACATATCTTTTTCACACAAAAGGAGTCGAAGTTTCATTCATTGGATGCAACTTTAAGAGAAGGTATAAGAAGGAAAACTTCTGCTGAGGGAAAACAACGAACCAGGGAGAAACGCGAGAAACTGACTGCTAAAATGCATTGGATGCTATTATTTTCAAAATCACCTATAAAGAAGTTATAAATGGTAATTGTTATTGGTTCTTTGATTGCCTTCATTGAAAGTAAGGTAGCTTGTTCAGAAATAAGATTGCGAAGGGGCTTGTGGTTATGAGACGCAAGATACTAAAATCTTCTATAAATTCAACAGATGCCAATGGTGGTGTTTGGCCCTTATGTGCCTCCAAAACACAGACTGAAACATGCAATTATCAGATTATTCTCTGGTATGAATAGATCGCATGTATACAGAATAGAAGTAGAGTGCATGGCGCATCCCAAACGGGATCAATTGCACCTACTGCTTTATTATTTCAACCTTAAGTCATTGACCAGTAAATTGAATTCGCATGCAAAGTCCTGTTCTATAAAGCTCCGCCAAACTGGAAAGCTAACTTTATTTGGAGCCGAGGAATGGATACGCCATGCATTGGAATTCCAGTTCATTATCGTCAAGACCTACGATTACGTGGTGACGATGATATATCGGGACAAACTACTATGAATGTCCTTTAATCGGGAACAAACCTTTACACATCTACTCTGCCGCTTTTGCCTTGTTTGCATTACAGAAAAGCAGCAAGAATTTCAACATCCTTCACGAGTTTAAGTAAAAATTTCTTCTCATTTTCTCTCAGATCACTAATAAAAAAGGGAGAATGTAAACATTGGAAGGTCAGATATCATAAAAAGCGCCAAGGCATAAATCGTCTTAAAAAATCTACCGTCATAAATATCAAAAAATCGAATGCGATGGAAACTTTCAGATTACAACTCAGGAGGGAATTTGTTGTCGAAACTGAGAAAAAAAACTGCATTGAGGGAGTAAATTGAAAAATCAGACATGTGGGAAGGCTGGCCATGAATTCAAGCTCATGATACCGTAGGAATTTCATGAAGAAAACAATGTGAGCGTGATCTCTTTAGTTCCGGCTGCATCGAGAGGACAAACAATAAAGTATTCATTTGGTTGCTATAGAACACCGCCAAAAAGCAGTAAGCTGCAGCCAACTTCGCGCATGACGACCCCCTCAAAACATCTAACTCGTGTTTTCAACTTTTTGTCACGATTTAACGCTGGAAATTTTGCTAGGCAGATTTACCTTACAGCTCCTCCCATTAACATTCTAGCTACTATTGGAGAAGGAAAATATCGCCGTAAGTACTGGAGTGTTGAAGTTCATAGAAGCATCAACTTTTTTCTGCCTACTTTTTCAATATTTTTTTTCTTTATGCATGCGCCCAATGGATGCGTTATGAGAAATTCTCATACAAGAAGAACGGAAGAAACAAGAAAAACCACCATGAGGGTTTAATAGCAGTCCCAGCGCCGGTTCGAACCTCAATAAGAAATGCAAGAAAAGACAATAGAATAAGTACCGATTAAAGCAACACTGACTAAATCGAATTTGTGGGATCAACGCAGTAGACAATAAAATTGTGGATGTCAAATTGAGTAAAAATGGAGAAAAAAGCAGAACCCTCGATGAAGCGCTAGACAAGGATTCCCCTTGAAGGCACGCTCCGAGATCAGGCAGCCCACCTGTTCCATCCCCTAGAGTAGTAGACAGGTGGTACTGGGTTAATGTCTCGCCCTTTCGTGGCTTAAAAATGCGAGACAAAGGCAGTAGAAGCTCTCTCGACCCGCAATACACACCTTGGCCCGCAAGCCCCGCCTTCCGCTGTCACGCCTCAATGAGAGCGCAATCGCGTTGCGGCAGCGTCATAATGACGGGGAGTATGACATCTAACCCTTTTGGTGATGCGAGAAAAGTGGTAAGCGCCCACCTTTTTTCCCCACCCATTTTATCGCGAAGCTTGCCTTCAAAATAAAGAACGGCGAGACCAGACGGTTGTACGAATTTGCTTGCTCACGGCTCCACTAACCCGCGCGTATTTGAATTAGGCGCTACGCCAAAGTCCACGTTGCGTGTCATGAGACCTGCGCGACGTAACTCGTCCAAACGCTGGGATTAGCCGCCAAATGCTGACTTTGTAAGACCATGAGGCCATTGTCGCGCACTTACGAGCCGCGACCACGGCATATCTCATATCTCTACTCGTGGGCTACACAATCCCACCCACTGACTAGATCCTTCGACATGACTTCTGCTGGGGCGTTTTTTGAGGCATTCGGCGATAAGCAATTCGTTATGGTATGCGCCATGCATTCCACTTTATCTAGATAAGGAGTGACATTTGAATACGACCCAACTAAGCAACGGTTCGCGGGAGTCAAACGACGTGCAGCCAGCGTTCGAATCCTCCCAGACAGGCATATAATTGAACGTGAAAGGATGGAAGACATGGTCGGCTTGTGCAAATCCGATCAGGTATTTGACTCCCCAAGCGTGAGCGTAAGTCTACTACACAATCGTGGCCCAACAATAATATGCAACAGAAATATCTCGAAATGAAGCAGTACGGGTCAAGCGTCGTCAGCGGAGACCGCAAACCAAACATTCTTCAATTACGCGTTGATTATTTATTTTGTCTAATAAAGTTGCTGGTTTCTAGCACAAGAACACAGATGCGATAAAATTCGTTCATTCGAGCAAAAACAAATAGATAAACTAGGCAGAACAGAGGGTTTACAACAACTGCCCTCTACCTACACCTAGTGACGGTTTATGAATCTTTTTTTCTAATCAGTTAATTTTCCTGACACACAAACGGTAAGGTACCCTATCTCAAAACTTTGTACTTATACCATGGATCGCAGTTTGTAAAGAAGAGGAAGAGCTATCTCATTTGAATAATTGAATTCGTGAAGATCGTGGAAAAGCTGCTGCAATAGTAGTTCAGAAGAAGGATCCAAGGCAAACCCTCAGGATTACTAATCGCCTTTTAGAATAGCGCCAAAACTTTGTCAAACGAATGCTATCGTAAAACAAGGTAGCTCAGTGGTCATAAGACTTTCACAACGAATTGCTAACTTTTCTTAGTACTTCGCAAATAACCCTTGTGAATGGTCTTAGACGGCCAGAACTTTGATCGTTCGAGTTCAAAAGTCAAAGCCAGATGTTCATCGGCCGGATATGTTCAGTTGTTTTGCACCTTTCGCATGTCCATTGCACCTTTCGTGCTCACGGCTATGCTACAGCTGAACTATATGGCTGAAATCTACAAAATTTAGAATAACCAGTTACATCCTGGTGTGCGAAGGCAAATAAGCACCAGCCAAAGTAATTACTGATTCTTGAGAAGAAATGTCCCTATATAACCAGTTGGTCCGCGTTGAACTCATCCAAAATTCTATTGACCCACATTCACGCTCACATTTGGAAGTAAGAAAGAGCTTTTCACAAAGCTTGGAAAGAGCTAACAGCTCCCGTTCCGACAAGAAAGTGTGGCAGCATAGCTGAACTACGCAACGGCCCACGCAAAGGCATGTCTGCGTCTCACTCGTTGCTGTGATCTCTCACTCCGGCAATCTCCTCAAAGTACAATGTCTCTTCCTTCTAGCATTGTCCAGCTTATGAAAGGATGCCCCTAGTTTCAGTAATTCTTGTACCATCGTCTGCTTTTTTCTCCAGAGAGTTTCTCTGAAAGTCCCTCTTGCACCTGCACTTTCACATCCGAGCGAACACCCACCTACAGGCCAGAAATACTGCAACACTTTTTGAGCTCCAATTGTGTGGCAGCCTGTAGCCTTTTTCCCAAAGTTGGCATATCTTCACTTCCGCTCACCTATCGTTAATAACCTTGCCAAAACGCACGGTTTACATTCGTTGTACGTCACATGGTGCACCTAAATCTCAATAGAGGCCCTGATCCCCCAAACAGCTAGGTAGGACATCCTGTGATGAACATCGCTCTTCTTCGGACTTGTAACCGCTCCGCGGCCTACCATATACTGAGGAGGAGATCAACAAAAATAGTCTTTGTTGCGGCCGCCCCACAAGTTCTGACACCTTGGATCTCAGGAAAAGCATGAAGAGCGAAGCGTACCCAACAGACCAGGGTTGGCTCAAGAAAGGTGACCAGAACGCTCTATCTTTTAAACACGGTCACGTAGAGAGCGGTCAGATAACGACTGCTCACAGTCCATTATACGTTGCATAAGCACCACTGCTGAATCCATCGGGAGGAGCACAGCAGAGAAAAAAGTTCAAAAAGCTGGTGTCGAGGGCCGAAAATGGAGATCACGCGGGTATCGTTTTCATCGACCACAAAGTTCCACACATCTGAACTCCGAGGATGGTGATGAGGTCCTTAGGAAGCCAATAAAAGTGAAAGGAATATCATCACAAGCAGAAGACAATTTGTATCACGATTTGGGCAAAGGTATCAATCACCTGTCGCTCACTACATTTGTCTGCTGAAAAGCGAATAAAACTCAATACAGACCTAACTAACGAATGCTTCAGTGCACTCTCTCCTATTAGGTGTACATATCTAGCCTCACCGAGAGGAACAACTTTCTTCAAATGGGAACGGCTTCTGCGTAAGGGGCGAAAATTGTCCAATATTGGTCTCATGGCACTGTTCCCGATTTCACACTCTCAAATAAATGGCTCCCATATCTCTCGATTTCAACCTGCTGGACCATTGTATTCAGGCTATATTAAGGAACAGAGCCATCCTGCTGGATCATCGGATTTGGGCTATATTGAGGGACAGGTCTGCTTTAAACAATGCAGGAGAAGCTGAGGCCTTCTCTCCAGAAAGTTCTGAAGAGGGAGCTCCAGGATGCCAGGTGGGAATTACTAGACTTGTTTTCGAATCAAGTGGGAGCCATACTCACGGTGACAGAGCGACTTATCGAATGAGTGTCATTGCTTTAACATCATAATGACTGACTAACAATTGTGTATGACCATTTGAAGATTCCTTCACTTTGAGGGAAATTACAAACTAAGAAACGTGTCGCAGTATGTATGGAACACCCTCTATTTTAATAGTGAAATATGTCCCCAAGCCGGAAGAAAAAAGCGAAGAATTCGCTGAAAACATGAGAATGAAGACAACACTTTGAGAGATCTCAAGATTATCAAGAAGAAATGGTGGGCGCACAAAAGAGCAAACGATACCGTCCCCATCCCATTGGTGGACGAAAGAGTCTCGCAAGCCCGAAGGCTCAAGATTGCCTCTGATTTGCTTGGCAAGGGTTTTCGAGCCCCAAAATTACGCCACTTCCGCAGCTGCAAACCATCCTAGGTTTCTCACGGATGGGATTGTTCCCAGATCGTGGAATGTGCCTTCGAGGGATACGAAATGACGGAATCGTTCGGACGTTGGTAACATTCGAGTACGGGAATGGGAGAAATGTGTACTGCTGCAAACTTCATTTTCATCGAGGGCACTTCCCACGACGAGCTGAAGGCAATTAAGTTTACCATTTTCTCCCATGAACACGATTTCCGTATTCGTGAAAACTCGTTAAATCGGAACGATTCTGAGTTGCATTGGAAATAAGAGGACTTCCTGATAGCTCTAATGGATGTTTAGTTGGTTAAGGGAATCAGTTCTTCACATGGGATGATCTCCGTTCTTGTGAAAACCCGCAAAATCATGAAGAAACTATATTTATCAATATAAAACATCTACAAAAAATTGCTGGTGAAAATCGTTGCTAAATAGGGCGAAGGAGTTATTCTTGTTTTCGAATTTCGCATGCTTCGCAGGTGATTGGTAGAGAGTTTAGATGTTCCGCCCGTGCCTAATCCAGAACAATTCTTCAGCAGCTCCATACAATTTTGTCTTTATCTTGGGTTCCTGTTCTTTTTTTGTCTTTGTTGTGTTCCTTATTATGGAATTTACTTGGCAGAGATGCATCAATGGCAAACGGCGATGCTATAGCAGGAATGGAACTAAGTCATTCAAAACAAATCAACTCATTGGACCGCTTTATGTTTAGCAGCTTTCAGGCGGGAAAGATAAACACGGCTCTTGTGACAGTTGGTCCCGTCCTTCATTCTCTAGTCTGTATTCACTTGAACTTCCATCACATCTTTGAATGAATGTCAAATGCGTGGCGCACCCCAAAAACAGTAATCAACGCCAAATGCTCAACTATTTTATACCCTACAGATTATTTTTTACTAATCGTTCTTTTTTCTTTACATTTCAATGCGAAAAGAAAGATCCGTCCAGGGGCCCTGTTCTGTCTACATATTAGCAGTATTTTCTCAAAATACTAAGAGGGATTTTCAGTATGAGAGACTAATAAGTAGAGGTAAATGCAAGTATATGGTTGTCCCATGAATATTATAGTTTTTTTTTCTAAACGAAATCTCTTTTTGCGAAAAAATTCACAGTTTTACGTAAGGTAGTTTACCATTCAGAAGAGACTCGTCTACTCTGTACCTATGCTCAGCTCCACATTTGTTGCATAGATTAAGTTCTAGCCTTGGAAAATGGGAGGTCTAGTCAGGGAGAACTAGCGATACTGTCAACTTGTGAACTTTTTTTTCCGCTAGGAACCTTAGAGAGGAATCTCATGTACCTTCTACACACTTAGTCACGACGACCTTTGAAGATTTCCTATCAGGCTTTCAACACCTTGCTTCATTCCTTTTTCAAATTTGGCGTTTCAGCCAGAACTCGATGGTTAACCATTATTGTACCAAATAAATCTCAAAAGAATTTTTTACAGCCTGACAACAACAGTAGATATCATATTTTACACAACTAGTAAAATGTCAAGAGCAAACCACGAAACTCTGAAATGTATTCGCAATAATGCTGGTTCATGAACAAAACCTCTCTCCAGGCGGGACTCGAACCTGCACCTCTCGCTTAGGGTAAGTGCGCTACTGCTTGTGCTACCGGAACACCGTTTTAACCTATCTCAGCTTTCATGGTATCTTTACATTAGCCTATCAGCACTCACCCGCATAACGTTTTGATATGTATTTTCAACCTATTTTATCACCTCTCGGGAAACCTGTGAGCTAAATGAGATGGAAAGAAGCTTATGAACGACATACTATAGGATATAAGAGAACGAGGTTTATGAGGAAAGATTTCAGTTCAAAAACCGCTGTAGTTTAGCTGTCAACTAAAAAAGCCGAACTCCAAAAAAAGACGTTAAGGCTCGACAACCAGCAGAGTGTTGTAAGAAGCCATTACAATTAGAGAATACACCACCGCTCGTTCTCTCTCACGTAAAATTTCAATGGAGCTAGTTGTAGTCTTGACTAAATTTTGCCGACTAGATCACCAATGATTGCAAGGCTTCCGTCAACTAAAGGGTGAGAGTATAGATGGAAAAGCATGCGCTTCGTATAGTATTAAGACTAATTATTTTGAAGGAAATAAAGAATGCAGGGAATCTGTAGTGCGCATTAATTAGAGCTCCTAGAGAGCACTATAAAACGCTGATTGCCTAGAGTCCCAGGTGACAGAAATTCTGAAACCACCCCCCCCCCCTAACTCACAGGCCTACAATTCAACGTGTTTGCAAAGTATGTGGAAGCGAAACATGTCCCCTTGCTCAGCAAACAAAATCTGAAAGGAATATACACGATGTAAAAACATAAGATTTCAGTAGAAATTTTTCCCATTCAATGAAAGACAGCACTACTTATGGGACAACCTGATGATTGCTCCTGGTAGAAGTACAACAGCATACAAGTACGGTAGAATAAAGAGAAAAAAACTGTTCTAAGCGACATGAATGAATGGTGGAGAACAAATTCGGAGCAAATGTAACGGAATTCCGAGTGTCAATTCACATGCCTTTCCCAACGCCGCGAATGAAATGTGCACGCCTCAAGACAACAGTCACACACAGCTCATTACCAGTTCTTTATCACTCTCACCCACTCTAGCCACTAGTCACGAAGCATTCGATTAAGTCGTCTACCCGGTCTCTTTAGATGTGTCAAAACACTACCTGGAAATTGTTTAAACGCCATTCCGCCATTCCGCTGATTCAAATATTCCCCTCCCCCACCGCACCCCAAACATAAAAGCAGCTGTAGTAGCAAGTCCACCAGCAATGAAGGAAATCAAAAAAATAGCTAAAACAACACGTATCTCTACCATTGAAGCTGACGTGGAAAGAAATCGTACGCCGGTGGTGGTGCAACTGGTAGCACAATGGTCCGGAAAGCAAAAGATCAGGATGCGAATCCCGGCTGGGCCGAAAGTTTCGCCCATATCTCAGCATTCTTGCGATAACTTTTATAAGCAAACTACTGCTCTCAAGAGCAGTTATTCAATGAAAACATGCTAAACAATTAAAAATTGCATCACACCCTCTCACCGTCTGACTCTAGCTGTTAAGCATAGAGAGAGAGCGTTAGCGTTGAATAGGGCATAACTTATGAGAGCCGCCTCACTGCAGAAATCAAGGGGGAAAGAGAAGGGGACCCATTGCTAAGGTTCTGGGCCGTTTCTTATGGTTTTTCCTTTATCCCTGCACCACTGACCTGCTGTACCTTGATTTTTGATGGGCTGGTTTTTATCGAGAGCTAGTAGTAAAAACGCTTCATATCGAGCTGCCATATCTTCTTGACTTATAGTCTCGTATCTCTTAGAAATCGTCCAAATGAAACTCTCTTAGTGAAGAACCAATAACCAGAGTGAATATCTATTACTCGAATTCACCTCCTCTCTTGGTTTCTTCGTCAGACACACACCATCTTACAACTCTATTTTCACTTTTCATAAAAACCAATTTACCGTTAGCATTGCCTTTAGTTTATTGGGATTTCGTACGATTTCGTTCGAATTGTATGTCCCAATTACTAAGATTTGCTTAAAATTTCGAAAGCTGCAGAACGAGATCAGGGGGCGAGATCACATAAGGAGGTCGCTCAGCGAAAATGGAACATATTATTGAAAACCACGTGAGAGCCTGAAACCGAGCAGAAAACTGTTTTCAAAAAGCGCTCCACATCCTGAGCGACAGCCCTTGCGAAAGATTAAGCGTCTCGCGCAGAATGTTGCTCTAACGTGCGATCGTTCCACCTCTCACAAAAGCCATGTTATACCCCTACTGGAAGGATGGATGCTAAGATTCACTTGAGAAAAAATATAAATAGGGTTTAAAATATATCTAGTTGTACACGAATAGCGTTTAAAAAAGATATCGGAATTACTTTCCTGGGTATCATCCAGTGAGGGAAACCATCGTGATGCAATTTCCCGAGAAAGTTACGGTGATTATAGTGCTATTCGGCGAGTACACTAATGCCAAGAAAGACAGAATTTTGCTTTCACTATGGCTAAGCGGCGCAAAGTGGGTCGGGAGGGGGGGCACTCGTCGCCGCGGCGAGCGGTACTTCAGTGTGAAGCGGGAAATCCGTGAGCCAGGTTGAGTATAGTCAGTCTAGAGGAAGGGGAGGCGAGTCATTTGACTTGCGTGGATCGCTGGAATGTTCGAGTTCACGCTAGTTCGCTGAGAGGATGTGGACATGTCTTACGCAACGGAGGCGACTGCCTCCCGCCCCACCCCCCCCCCCCTTCGAGCCCCATGGAGCCGGATGCTTCTTTGCACCATTCATAACAAAAGCTCGTGTTACATTTAGAAAACACAAAGGAAAGACTAGGAGTGAAGCCGCTAGCACTCATGAATTTAACCCTTTGACGACCGTATGGCCCGCCGGCGGGCCACACAAAATTCGTCACTTGGGACCGTGTGGCCCGCCGGCGGGCCACGGCAGAAATTTCTCAAACAGTTGCTTATCTCGATAATTTTCTAAAACTTCAAGCGGTGATTGGCTAGGAAGCCTTCTTGGAAGCTCACTCATATAAAATAGTAAAAAACCTGCTTATGTGTAGCTAAAAAATGAAGAAAAACATTTGTAATGAGGCCACGATCGCACTTCACGAAAAATGCTCGCGGTCCCAGGCGCCAAACATGTTTAGAGCAAGGTTAAAATACTCCTAGTGCAAATCGGCATTAGAGCAAATCTCGCACGGGTATGGCCCCCTTCCTTCGGACAAAAATTGACTTGAAAACTGACGTTACCTCAAAATTAGAATATCGCATGGCTTTGAAGAAGCCGCTGAGCAAGATTAGAATTACCGTAAGCTTTTCGGAGATTCGCATAACATTGCCTCCTTTACTGGGTGAGCCACATTTTCCTTTTCATCATTCATATCTGCACCCGTTTAGCTGCGCACGCATTCGCGTGCATCGGACTGCAAGGTACAAACAGAGACACTGGAATTTTAATAGTGCATCGTGGCAATCCCCACCCATATCGGTGGCGCCCATCGACAGCAATTGACCCCCTTTCTTCGCCTATCTTTATCCACTTTTTCCAGGCTTCTGGGCCTTCTTGGAATCCACCTATAATATCACGTGACAAACCCCGCCTGCTTAGGCGCACGCCTCACCCACCTATAGCAGTTTATTTCTCTTCCGTTGCCTGTCTCTATCCTCTTTTTTTACGGACTCTAACACTTCTCGGAACCGAGTTATAATGTTCCATGGATAACCCTGCCCACATTGGTGCATCTCCGCCCATCAATGGCGCTTGACCTCATTTCCTTTGCGGAACTCTACCTACTTTTTCCCGGTTTAAACGGCTTCTTAGAACAGAGTTATGAGTCTGACAGCAAGCAAGGTCACTTCTGTGCACGGCACACCCAACAATAACATTTAGCCTCCCCTCCTTCTCCTAAAACTGTCCACCTTTCAACAGCTCTCTGAGACTTCTCGGAACCGAATTATGAGGACTTGTAAGAAATGCTGTCCACTTTAGGACACGCTCCGCCCGTTGTGGGAGGGCCTTCATGCACGTTGGGCGTGCTGAGACATCAAAGACATTACTCCCCTACAATAATTTTTTCTGCTCTCTAGGCTTCCTCCTAATCGAGTTATGAGTTTGATCATTAACCACCACTTTTTTAGAGAATGTCTCGCACACTGAAGGTAGATCATCCCATTTCGATCCAGCTTACCAACGCACACCTATACCAACTTTTTTTTACCCAGTCTCGGGGCTGTCTTGTGAGTGAATTTGAAATCATGATCCTCAGTACAGCTCATTCCGATGCACGCCACGCCCACTGTGGGCGGGGCTCCGCTTGGCTGATGCATGTTTCGTACTTCTCGAGATATGGCACACCCTACCATACTTGATTCGGTCTCTCCAGGTGAATCTACAAAAAGTAGGGCTTTTCGCGAAAGACAGACACCGTGACACACGCACACACACACATACACAGATAAAACGTATCATATATAGTAGAAATAATCGATACGAAAATCATTCGCATTTGCAATGGAATGATTCATATGATTTATACTCAGCAGGAGAAAAGTTATGACAACAACGGCATAATCACTAGCTAGCAACTGGATGCATTGCCTTTCCATGAGGCATAATAAGAAGAGTAACTGCAGTCGCAGCGACACTTGGGCCTTTGCCTATACCGTTAAATGGCTTTTTATTTGCGGATTGAAGGAATGAACGCCTTAAAGGCAGCGGCTGCGATATTTAGCTCCCCATGTAAGACAGATCAACATTCAAGGAAAGCCGCACATTTTAGCACACGATGTATGGTGGATTTCGCGACAGATGACGATTTCAAAGAGTCTCGAAAGGGCCCTACTGAACTTCCGACTTTGCTAATGGTTACCCCGCCTCCGGGAGGAGGCGCCAATCTTTAAACTTTATCCTTTTATGCTCTAGCCTTGCGGTCGAACGAGGACAAAGATGTTCACTTTGACGATTTCAACTATCATGAAAAATCGTTCACCGCTCCAACTCAACAACAACGATCTGCCTTGGTTTTTTTTTCTAATGCCACACCACCTAGCAGCCCAGCCTTGTTTTCGACAACCTATCAAATTAGCGCGTCCACTGACTTCAAGTAGATGATTTGCTCTTTACAGTGACAAATCAGAAGGCAGCAAGACAAATGAATAAACTGTAGATATGCCACAAGTTCTAGGCAAGACTAGTGATCTAAATGTATAGTAGAAGGGAGTTACATGCGGATCAAAAACCCCGGTCGACTCGCATTTCCGGTCAGGGTCGAGTGCTTTGGCGTATACGTCAGCCAGACACACCAGACAACATAACGGCCGCCCGTGAATGTATGCGCATGTATCAGGCTACTAATGAGCCGACAATCAAAAAAATTACCGCTCCAGAACTTTGATGGCGATGCTTCTGTTCTGTTTGTTCTGAATGTGCACAGGAAATGTTCTGTTGAAAAACTTGCTACTCTAAAACGGAAACCTGTGACCAGAAATGAGGACCCGCTCTTAATGCATGAGAAGAAGGATTCCAAGATGGTTGCAAGAACTTTCACAATAGAGCTCGTAAGACGACCGAGCGCGGCTACTCCAAAACGAATGCTAGACCAGCTGGTGAGCTGATCATGGCGAAACTTAAGATCACCTTCTGTGATTTAAGGCAGGGTGGAAATCGCACGAGGAAATGGCAACGACGCGTCGAGGATTCTCGCTCTGTCGCACCCGCGAGCCGTCTGCGCTTTGCTCGCGTACATTCACTCTCGCCACTACTGTTCCACAATTGAGAGCTATGGTCGAGGAATTCCTCGACCGCTACTCACCCTGATTTGAGGTCCACCGCAGATCATACCTAAACACAAGCAAGACCACCTAAGTGGGGATGCTTCCCTCAAGACCTAAATGGTGTGTAGGTTTCGAACGAACAGTTTCGTGATCCATCTTCTGCTTCTAATCGACTCGTCTTGAAAATCACTTACCACCACGAAATTGGTGTGGTCAGTGAGCTCGGAAAAAGAGTAGTTACGAGGTAATCCTAGTGAGGAAAAACGAAATGAAGCTGCAGAAATTACGAGCACTGGGACCTTTTAGAGACAGACGGTCCAAGAGCCGCTGTGCGACGAGGAGAGAGGAAGGACGAGCGATAGGAGAGCATTTCTGATGAGCAAGGCAGCAAACACCGCTTCGTTTGGATTGTTGTGTCTTAGGAGGTTTGACGGTCAGAGGCGGTAATGACAAGCTTCTAGCGAATTTCACGCGCATTTTCAAGCCGTGAGAATGACAGTGTGTAGTTCTCACGGAGGAGATTAAAAGAAGTGAGTGCGGTCGCTGGGAGGCGGAGGGTTCCTGATGATGCTATTGGGTATCACTACTTAGGACCGCCTTCGAAAGTCCTTCCACGAATGACGTCCAATGACGTCATAAAAGCCCTCACCCAACTCTCTGCCATCTCACCCGTTACCTTGCATCCACCTAGGTTTTTCGTAGAATTAGCCAGTAAGACCCATTCATTGAGCAGACGATCGTCAGTGAAACAGCAACTTCTACCAATTATCGACGGATTAAATGAATCCTCCGGGGCGCAATTCTATCTCACTCATAAGTCACTGGCTTGACAACCATTTCCACGACAAGAACGGAAAGAACGAAGAAACTGCATAAACAATCCGAAAAACCGGAAGGACTGGTACGCGCTCAATCCCCCTGATATCTGTAACAAATGCTGGCGCCAAGAACGTTTCCACTTGGTTCTCTGAATGCCGTCACCAGGAAATCTTTTTGACCTTTTGACTTACTATATTCACATCACACGCTTGTACTGCATCATATTCTATCGTCGTTTTATCTCTGCTCTCCAAAATGGAACGCTTTGAGCGGATTTTCCCACTGCGTCGCCTGATACGCAGCCGCTCCAAGGCGCACTTCTTTCCATGCCCCGCCTGGCTCAGTGCGACTTAGCTTCAACAGTCCATGGACCGTGTTTTCGTGAGTTTGTTTCTCTTCCGAAATCGATGTTCGTGCCGAGGTGAATAACGGTCGAGGAGTTCCTCGACCATGGCTCTCTGCTGTGCGAAAGAAGTGTCGAGAGCTAATGTACGCGCGGAGGGCGCAGACGGCAAGCGGGTGCCGAGAGTAAGTCCGCGCGGAAGAGGGTGAAAGAACTGGCGAGAATCCTCGACGGGCCGTTGCCGTGTCCGTGAGTAATTTTCACCCTGGTTCGTGCGTAAAACTTTGTGTGTTGTCTCTACTGATCACCACTGACACACTCATTCTGAAAAAGAATGCAAGAATTTTCCGGGAAGGATTCCTTTACCTATTTAGTTATAGTGTACATGATTAAAAATTCAGTAAGATGTCCTTTAGGAGACCTCAACAAGTCCTGGACAGCCTTGAGTTGAGCCTGTGAGGTATACTAATCTGTTATATGGTCGTATGCTGTGGTTCTCATATTGACTCAACTACATGACCTGTAACCGTCCAAAAATATAATGTAAAGGCAAAATGTTCAAGAGAAGGGGAACGAGGGAAAGAGCGCAAATAAAGGTATCAAGCAAAGGAAATGCAAAATGCATTTATAATAATGCAAAATACAAGCTTAGCGTCAAAATAATTGGTACCAACGTTTCCCAGTGGGAATTTCACCTAACAGCTAATGAGCTGCAAAAAATTGTCGGAAGTTATCGGAACAACTTCTATCAGCTTCGCTTATTGCAAACTGTTATGTTATTCCATAATCAGTAAACCAATTTGGCTATTTCGGTTTCAATTTTTTTGTTATTTATCTGATCTGCTATATCTATCTGCTTGCTCATTGCTGGTAGGTGGGCTTCGGTGGAATATCAGAAAAACCAAGCTCCTGAGTTCTGGACAGGGCACACAGCCCACCGTGGACGGTCACGAGCAATATCGAAAGAGTGGAGGACTTCCGATACCTTAAGAGCGAACTAGCCGCCGTCAGTGTGGACCAGGCAGCAAAGGCATGGATCACCGCGGCATGGATGGAATGGAAGGATTCCACCGGATTCCTCTGCGATCGGAGGTACTTTAGAACGCTCAAAGGGTTTGCAGGGTGAACAAAGGTTGAGGAAATTTTTGACAGATGGTCGGTTGCTGGCATTCATTCGTTGTGTCAACACTAATTCGACAAATTCTTCTACTGTCCTAAAGCAACTGGCATCACATCAAGTGGCAACAACTAGCAACTATATGAAATGAAAATTCAAATGGTATGTGCTTGTTGCCTTGCTAGAAGTTATCAGTATGATGGCAAAGTGAGGATGCCCGCTTTGTGAAAAGAATCATAATTGATATAAATGTGAAATATTTACAAATTAACGAACGTAAGGGTTTCAAGAACCTTCGTAGGAGCAAAAACCCAGCAGACAGATGAAACGGGGAGATTCGCAGCCTTCCTGACATGGTCACATGCTGTAGCCGCAAATACAACCAGCAGAACAGGGTTGGAAAGGAAGCGAAATAAAAGAAGGAGCGATCACACTGTACTAAATCATGAGAGTATTCTAATTGATTAGGACTAGAAACATCTTTTCAATTCGCAGAGGCAAAGCGTCGTTTAGTCGAAGCACCTTTCATCCGACTCCGTGTGCGGTTACTGCATGACGCATACCAGAACGGAATGGATCTGCACCAAATGTGTCATTTCCTGCTTGATCCGCCAACATAGTGTATTCTAGAAGTAATTTGAGGGGTTCTGATAGAAACTCGCTGCATCCGAAGGACGAATAGGGTTCACGATTGGTCCGGAAGCCGTCCTCGATAGATTTCGACGCGTATTTCTCGCAAACCAGGAAAACAGTAACAGTTGCAGCACCTGCCAGTAACAGTTGCAGCACCTGCTGAGTAAATATTCTTCTTTAGAGCAACGAAATCTTTCCTTAGATTCTCGGAGGGTTGTCATCAAAGAAAGTTTCTCTTTCCCATGTAAATTTCAACGTCCTTGACAGATCCTCACGTCTCCAACTCGTTGCGTAAAATGTGTCTAGAAGGAAAGCGATGTACAGTTCAGAAACTAAAGTTCTCGCGTATTCAGAAACTGCTATTGGTTTCACTAATTGGTCCTGGATGAGTAGAAGAAAAGCCAGTCTCTGCAGAATTTGGTTTGGGATATGTACCGCGGAGCGTTCGCGTCTCAGCGGCGCTGCCTGACTCTTGTTCTGAAGCTAATATTTTTTGCTATAAAATCGGATGTGTGGAGAGTAAAGGGGGTCGTACCGGAACCCTCGTCAAGGGCTGGAGTTGTACAGAAGTGCCCATTTCCTCGACACGATTTTCATCCTGAAGGGAAGGTGTACTGTGGCGATTGTAGGAACGCGATGCTCTACGACACTGACTGCTGGCTTCCGAACAAGAATTTCGAAAGGCACCTTCACTCCACTGAGATAAGGATTTAAGATGGGCTAGCGGCTGGACGCGGCTAGGCAGGGTCTGGGTGCAACCCACATGCGCTGCACTCGGTCTCACAGGGTGCAAGTGCGCAGCGCAAGCGTTGCACGCTTTCGTCAACGTGCTAACATTAAAATTGCACTCTCAGATCAAGGAACATATTCAATAGTAGGATTTCAGTGAGGAAACCTAAGATATGAATGATGTGAAAGACATGTTCCTGTTCTTGCTGTGCATGTAACCGGGCTGCCTAGGTACTAAGTGGCGGTAATTAAGGGCGGATGGTAGAAAACTCGTTGCTCATTGGAGCTGAAAGTACAAGCGGTAGAGGGCGCACTGGTAAAAAAAAAGAGAAAACACGACATAAGATTAGAGAAATGGGATCCCGATTTTCTAATTTCCTCTTTGAAGGAGCCAGTGGTCGAGACGTGCTCATTTGCACATGTTACCAGCCGGTATCATGCCAACAAATATTATCCTTCCTGATAACAGATAGCCTCAAAAATTGAAAAGCCCTTTAAAACAAATGCCCCTTAACACCTTGACGACAACGTGACGCGGTAACGCGTCCCACTTTGCGCACCTCGTGGGACATTGTGACGCGGTAACGCGTCCCACCCGAGTTATCCCTTTCTCTAGCGCTCGCGCAACTTCTTCCTAAGTTCTTTGTATTCATT
>KZ345002.1:211541-223572 GCA_002352805.1 Teladorsagia circumcincta
TGCGCACCTCGTGGGACATTGTGACGCGGTAACGCGTCACGCAATTCGCGGCCGCCAACAGCCAATGTCTCTCGAGGTGAAAAAAGCCAAAACGTGCGCTGTCGTCAAGGTGTTAAAGTTGAAGGGCAAAGTACGGCGGAGGAGGCAGTCCGGACCACGGCAAGCGGCGCTGGCCAGTGTTGGGCTTGGCTACGTAGCATGTCTCGAGTACTTCCCTGCAATATGGTGATTTTTTTCGCGGCTATTTAACCAATTTTCGGGGCTACGGAAAATCGTGATTTTTAGTAGTTGACACTTCATACGTTCAAACTTGGACTAGACAAGTGAGGGTCGATCTGTAGTATGGTGGCCGCATTAACGCGTTGACGCCCAGCGCACGTTTTGGGATTTTGCGCCGCGCGGGACCAGAGCGATTTTGCAGGCGTGTCGCCTCACATGAAATCTGTGGATTTTGAGCTGTAAAAACGCAAAATTCGAATGTGACAGGATGTTTTCAACGATATTCGATGTGAGCAAACTATCAGATGGTACGAATATGAAAGTTTTTCAAAATGACATGTTATGGAAATGGAAAGGCAGTTTCGGCCGTTTTTGCTGTTGTGAACCTTGAAGTTATACTTCTACTACCGTTTTTCATACTTATCTTAGAGGGAATCCGAAGAGGAGGGAATGAAACGAAGTGAAGAACCGGTACGGGTTGGAAAGCCTCCGCTCGAGTAAGGAATGATCAACCATTCGGGCAACCACACCGTTTATGGTCACACTAGGATGCGATTTATAGAACACGTGCGAAAAATCGTAAAAGAATCAGCGCATGCGCGCAAATAGCGAACTATTTGGGTGTGGAGCGCATCCGCTGTTTTTGGGAATTTTCGTTGACCCCAGTCGTGATCAGCTGCTCAGCTGAGGTTCATATGTTGTTGCGAGGAATCCATTCTAATACATTGCACGTCACAACCCGAACGAAAAAGGAGTTGTCCTCACTGTACGAAAGAAGGTAGAAGACAGGCAGACGATTCCTTGAAGCGCAATTTCTAGCTACAAGCCCTTACCAACTTTTCTAGTGAAATTTGAGAGCACGATTCTCTTTCGCCTAATTCAGTAACAGCCTTCTCAACAGTATAAAGCATATTTAGTTGAATCAACTCTTTCAGCAAATTGTTATCAACGTTCGATATTCATCGACCACCCTCGCCATACCCAAGCAAGCTCCAAACTAACGCTGCATACCACATTTTTCTTAAATGTGCGAATGAATGAACACTTTATATCATCAGCTGATTCCGCTACTTTCTGCAAGAAGCCGAAAAGAAAATGTGCAAATTTGCTGATTAAAGCAACAGTCTCAGAACGAATTCGGGGCATTAAGCGGTCGGTGATGAAGTGGGTAAACAGTTGACTGGTAATAAAGGAAAAAACAAAGAAATCCGCCGGCGAAGCTTTTAAACAGGTTCCTCTGGTGGACGAGTTGTCTGACTAGCTTGCTTCGCCGGATTTCAACCGCATTTGCCCTAATACAATTAAAGACATATGCATCATATAAAAATAGAAACACAACAATCAAATGAAATAAGCAAGCAAAACCAATGAAAAAGGTGCGGCAAAGATTGGAAAATGGGCGTTCCCTAAGATTTTTGCGACCGCCCCCGTCAACTGCGCCTTCCTGGCTTCTTTGTGGCTTCCTAATGTGAGTTTTTTGGTTAGTGACACTTCCTATGGTCTTGATTAGGGCTAGCGCATCATTTCCACCTCAAAGCATAGAATTTTTAGAATCCTGCCGAGACTGTTGCTTTAAGAATGTGGCTTCGAATACTCCGAAAGATTGTGGAGTAGTCATTCTCAAGCAAAGTTGACAGTATCTGTAGATAGAGAAAAGTGTTTATAATAAAATGCGAAATGTAGCAGTCTACCAGAAAATCAATTCAGAACTAATGCATTGAACTTGGACTGTCAAAAAAGCGGTTTTCCTTACAACTTAATAGGGGGGGGGAGGAGAAAGAATGTGAAAAAATCGTCAGCGTCATTGCTTAGTCAAATCGACATCACTGCTGCATGACTGCACCTTTTTGTTCCCAATATAGAGAAAACTCCGCTCATAAATGGGACCGACCCGCCTCCAGCAGCTTGACAATTACGAAACAATTGGGAAGCAAGCCGCAAAATGGTAACAATCAAAATCCGTAAATCTTAATTCTCGAGACTGTTCAATGTTATTGCGCTGCTTTTTTTTCGTACACATTATTTACGACAGCAATAGCGAAGACCCTCAATCCAACGTTGGATAAAGGTACCTTTATCCCTAACATGGAACAATTTATCCTTCGAGAACGTCACATGCAATAAATGTAAGGCAAATTCTGCTTCGCAGTTTCCTCATTGCAAAAAACAGCATCAATGTCACTCAATGCTGAAGAGCGGAATGAATTAAGTTTTTGCAAACGGAAATGGTCTCAAATGAGTCGTTGCAATTTCTTAACCATTGAATAAATTGAGGTAATGAAGCAGTGGTACGTGATGCAATTAAGAAAAAGAAGCGTAGAGCCAAGTTCCTACAGTACTACTATCCATACGTTGGTTAAAAAGGGGATTGTGTAACAATACGTAGAGATAAAGCAATTTCCATTGGTAAAGGTCATAGGTTACAAGGGTAGTAATGAGTACACATTGAACCGACATGGGGTGAGCCACGACGAATTGAGATTTGAATGACTACCTCATGCATGATCCGACCTCCTACTAAGAATCTCACAAGTCAACCGCCTCCTTAGCTCCGATGCCTATCCTCTTCTATTTACTTCGGATGAACCTAACCCTGTCCTTCCTTAACACATTGGCGACAGTGAGACGCGGTTGCGCGCCTCACTTTGCAGACCACGTGGGACATTGAGACGGTTTTGCGCGTCTAACCCTTGCCATCTCTCTTTCTAGCGCACGCGCGGCTTCTTTCCAAGTTGCTTGTATTTGTTCTGTAGATGATACATCAAACTAACTATAAACGTCGTGGTCTATGAAATGGCTAGATAGCTCGAACATAACTGCTAAACTTGCTCGCATTGGGCGATTTGTGGGTTTAGGGGAGGCTAGAATCGCATCTAAAAGCGGCACTGTGCGCAGCTTGAATGTGGCTCCTGAGGGAGATAGTGTAAGCGCGCACATTCCTCTATCGCGCATTTCAAGTGGCTTTCTTCACATCCCACTTCCTGAAGTGACCGTATTCACCCTCTTTCATTCCTCGTACGTGTGCGCCGTCGCCGACTGATCCCCTCCCACTGGCCTCTTGTTTCGCTGTTTCAAGTGCTGAGTTCTAAAAAACGCACCCTGTTGGACGGTGAGACGCGGTTGCGCGTCTTAGAGATTGCGCCCGCCGAGCTGCTCATGTCCCATCTTTCCAAAAAAGCTAAAACATGCGCTGCCGTCAATGTGTTAATAAACCCCGCCGAGGGAAGGGCAGGGATGGAGCTGGTGAAGAGCTGTGTTAGCAAGAGAAATCAGAATTCACATCTCCCAAAGTTTCTCAGTTAGTTAAAGTTAGTGGAAATTTCTCAGAAAACCTGATAATTCGTTCCAAATATCCTTACACCACAGCTTAGTTCCACTCTTGTACCGGACCGCACTGCCAATGCCACAGTGTGCTACATGAATAAACCCTACCCCCCCCCCTCGCCCTATTACTACTGAGTAGTCTTCGGTGATAGCTCGCCCTGATCAGTATCAGTACAGTAGTAAAAAAATATGAAAATGATGAGGCAGTTGTTAGTGAGACGTGGCATATGAAGAACCAATCGACTTTCCCTAGAACTTTGACAAGAGCATAAGTTTTTTTTCGGCTGCGCGGTACAGGCGCGATTTCTTCAAACGCGGTCTGCAATTCTCATTTGAATCGCGATGCCGTTCGTGTTTGAAGCTCAAAACTATTGTGCTGAACCATAATTTCTGGCCCAATTTCGACACTTTCATTTCTTTGGATTTTATCTTTCCCGAAGAATAACTGATCAACAATGTAACCACCTTCGCAATCGCTGATATGCGTCCATTTGCTAGAAAGCGAATGGGAGCATTAATCTCAAAACGAGTGAAGCTATGGGATGAAGAGTTTAGAAAGGTTGTTTTTGGTATAGTTGTATTCAGTGACCCCTTTCTGTCGAAAGTTCTGCCTCAGAGCATCGGGAAGGGGATAGTACGATAGAGTAGTGTAGGGGCTATGCGATGGATGTGGAATCGCGATCCAGTCAGTTTCCCTAAGAAGGTGGCGAGTTATCTTCGCACTGTGAGATCGTTCGCTCATTCGGAGGAAGGATTTTGAGGCGTCTCAAATGGTTCTCTCGCACTGCTGCCGCCAACTTCGTGAGTTATTTCATGGTTATCCTCGCAGTGGTTGTCTGTATAAGATGAAGCGGTTCTCAACGCGGGATACTCGGCGAATCCTACAAATCGGGTGTGATATCCTCTAATGGAAGAACTCGGGTTTCGGGTGAGATTGTGGGTTCAGGCTGCTAGATACCCATAAGGCGTGCCGCGTGTTGTTATCGTAGTGAACTCATGACTCATCTCCACCGCTAACCTACTAAAGAATATCCAGGCTATGCGGGCGCAGAATGAAATTCCTGCAGATGGTCAAGTCTGCTCCTTGGTCATGGTCAGGCAATGCATGCCATTTCCACCGAAACTTCATTCCGCTACAGCCCGTTCCATTCAGACGGCTTGTGGTGGTGCATCCGCTGTGCCCAAGTATCTGCTACGAATCTCGGATGGTAGCGTCCGGATGAACCTTCGATTCCTAGCATCGAAAGTGACTCGGGGCCCAGGATGAGGTCGAACTTCGCAGCTTGTATCGTCTTTGTCGATGCTTTCAAGCCATTAGCTCAGTGCCCGATCAGTAGAAAAAACTGAGGTAAATACAGGGCTGGACTTGCTTACTGCACTCCTTGCGAAGTTCTTCTTTAAATGATTGTTAACCATAATCGCCCGCTTTGGTCGTTGATTTATTCCGATCCATACTTAGTTACCCGACTGCCCTTCGATCTTCTGAAATGTCCTAGTTGAAGGTACTGATACCTCCTCAAACATACTAACTTATTTCGTAATGAGACTAATTTGATATGAAGAAAATTGATTCTGAAAAAAATGGGCCAAAAATTACGTTTTAACCCAATAGAACGAAGGCACAATGAAGATAGGCGATTCACAGGCAGGAAGCACACAAACGATTGGGTTTCAAAAAGCTATGAATAATCAAAATTGAGAAAAAATGTGGAGTCAGAATCAAAGGTAAAAATCTAATGACCACCCGATGTACATGCCAGTGATCTATCCTCTAGTATTGACTAACCGACCCCAGAGGGGTGGAATTCCTGATTGGCTTCAATCTACAAATCGAACCCTGCATCATGTGCGTGGTATAGAGTACCACTTGGCAGTACGTCACCTCCGTCCGAACATTCATTCCTAAATATTAATCAAACGTTTAATTAATTCCGTCATATTTAAGGTCAAGCAATCCATCACAAATAGGAAGTTCTCCGTAGTCGAGGTTGGTCAAACCAATAACCACAGATCACAATGGTGGTGTACCAGCGGTCACTAATGAAATAATGAAATTGTAGATGCCGAACTAACTGGGAATGAAAGAAGAGCCAAATAAAATCGTCGATAAAGCCATTAACTAGTAGACCTCTTACTGTTTGATAAAAGGGGAGGCGGGGCCAGGCGAGTTTCTTAACTCGCTTGCAGCACCGCTCCACCAACCCACGCGTATTTTGACTGTCGCTACGCCGTAATCCACACTGCGTATCATGGGCTGTGCACGGGGTATCTCGTCCGTAACTTCATATTATTCGCCCTTAGATAACTTTATGAAGCCCCAACGTCATTGCCGCGCAATTTCGAGTCGCGTCAACGGCAGATCTTGGTACTAATGGGCTACTCTATCCCACCCACGAATAGATTCCTTGACACGACCTCGACTGGGGTTCTTGCTTTGAGGCAAGCCCTGCGATTAGGATCACTAGTAGGATCTGCGCCGCAAATGAATGTACTAGGTTTCTATTATCTTCCTAGATCATGCCAGCTTCGTTGCTCAAATTGCGTGATCAGGGCGTTAATCATATACAAACCCTGTAGCCATCGACCCCGTTGCAACGCTTCCTAACCATCGCGATTGACGTGGAGATCAGCGTGCCCTCTCATACAGCGTGCTCTCTCTCGCGTGTTTGTTGATCTGTTCTATCGTCGCATCACATCCCACCTTACTGGAAGTTAGGGCCTTAACTTTAGCATTTCTGATGGTTCCTCTTGCTTCCCTTTCAACTCTCAGATCATTCAGCAGCCCAGCCATCACTATGATGCGCTCTTATACACCGGTTTTATCTCGTGGGTTGTCTTTGAATAACAGCCATGTAACCATTGGTGGCGATACATATGTCTACATGGCGACAAAAACAACCCGCAATACGATCTACTGAAGGCAAAGTTCGGGATTTCTGGACGAAATGAAGCTCTCCCACGAGAAATTTGGAGTGGAAAGCAAGAGCAGAGCATGTACCCACTTGTTGCCACGACTTAATAAATGCATAGGAGCACAAACAATTAAATCATTGCAATTCGTTTCGAGGTGCGTCACGTATTCGCATTCGCGCACGCACTAATAATAGTAAATCGAAAGAAAAGTGTGAAGTCAGAATCGAAGAAAAATCTGGTAATCATCCGATGTAAGTTAGTTGATTTTTCTTCTAGTATCAACTAACCGACCCTTCAAGGCACCACCCAGGCAGAAGTCGTGTGAGCGATTCCCTTCGGTCTGTAGGATTGACCCATTGAAAACAATTGCAGGTGAGTCATTCTCGTGCACGGAAATCACTCCAGAAGAACGCTAGAGCCTTGCAAAGTGAGCTGCAGCAGCCGCAATTCTTTCTTCTGTCAGGCTGTTGTTGTGCGCCCCCTAATCTGGTGCCCTCTTTTGCCTCATACTCTCCTCTCAGTCTCTTATTTCCCAAGCACAGCCGATTACGAAGGTGATTAAGCACTTAACCTAATCGTTTTCAATGGATTCTTTTCTTTTTTTCTTTGCTGCTGACCCATTCGCACCAGTGTATCGTATCAGTGTGCGAGACCACACCAGTTTGATGCCGAGGCATGGATGAAATCTGATAGCCTCGGGCGAGTTTTAACCTGGTAATTGAACCCTGGATCTTTTGCTTGATATACAGTATCACTTGGCGTTATGACGTCTTCGTAAAAAACATTCATTCAGACGTTCAATTAGTCCTGTCTCATATAAGATCAAGCAATATATCACAAATAGAAAGTTCTCCGGAGCCTCTATTATTTCCATTCAAAGCGTGGTAGCAGTCGAATGCGATTTTTGCCTACACAACAAATTGTGGGGCAGCCGATGCACAGTTGATGTTCTTCTCCCCCATAGAAGTCCTAACTAACCAACCATCCCCAGAGGACTGAGAGGCTTGGTTGCCAGAGGCGGTGATCCCCGTGCTCGTGATGGATAACACCACTTATCACTACACCACTTCCGCACATTTTCATGTACGTGGGCTTGATTTTAATTGTCACAATGCTCTCTTAAATTAAATTTTGATCTCGTTGATGAGGGCCCTCCTCATCAAGGATTCATAAGTGAGCTTTCGTTGTATAAAGAGCTTCTGCAGACCTACAAGAAAATATTGAGCATATTACAATAATTCAAATAAATCTCAAAACACATCAACTTAACATACTTAATTAACCAGGTCAACTTTGCTCACCCTAACGTTTTCAACACCGTAAGGACTACACGATGTTCGACGTGCCTGTTACACGGATCGCACCCTTTTTTCTACTTCGGGGGAATGCATCACAGTAGTGGGATGTACTGACACAAACTCCAATGGCTACAGATTGAGAACTTAGTGAAAATCTTTAGGGCGCGATTGCCTTAAGGCAAAATCAACCGTCACGTACGCACATTTTCGGGATTTTTGCGACCCCCTGTCGAGGGAGTCCACTTGCGACCCCTCCAACCGTTACGATTGCGACCCCCCTTTCCCCACCTCAACCACCAACACTGTGCGGCGGGGGGGGGAACGGTATATTACCAACATGAAACTGCAAAATTCATTTAAAATTACCCCACATTTTTCTCCCACACTTCCCATCAATTTGACTAAATTTACCTATATTCGCCCTACACCATTTTCTAGAGGGGGGGGGGGTATATACGCGCCACACTCTGCCACTCACACTCACCAAATTCCTCAAAACTACTAACATACTCAACAAACTACCAATCCCACTCCATCCCTGAATGCGACCCCCTCCTCTCAAACCATTAATGCGATCCCCTCGTTCAAACAGTTCGAACGGACGGTTGACCCTGCCCCTTAGGGATAGAGATAATAGCCATTAAGCCATCTTCCCTAAAACTGGGAGAGGAACGATAAAAGGGAAGAGCATTTGATGTGTGATGATGATGAGAATACTCATCGTTCATTTTCGAGCAAGATATACCGATTTTCTGGTCGTGGAAAAGTCTTCAAGTTTTGTAAAAACGTAACTAGCGTGTCTCGAACAAATGGACAGGGCAGTAAAAATAAAGAAAGAAGTCGTTTTGTAAACGAAGTAGTTGGAACGGAATTGAGGACACGCTCCAACTCATGGAATATGAGCAAATGGATGGGCAATTCATTTGAGATCTCAGCTCTTGTATAGACGAGCTTTGCTCAAATTACTGGCATTTATTACTTCTTACTTTCACATTTGTCAAATAACGCAAACAATTATGAAAATGTGGTAAAGGTAGACATTAATCTCTGCCACCAAGTTGCTTTCACTTAATAACCAAATGGTACAGCAGTAACTAATGGCAGCAGCAAAATGAATAGATTCCGCAACATAAGACGTTCATTTGCAGTTGGGAGGGTTGAAAACACAGGGACTAGCCAAAAAAAGCGCCAACAGCATAGGTTGGTTGAACTGATGGAAAAGGGAGGGGAAGAGCTCCAGCAGATTCAGCAAAAAAGTACACATCAAATTTTGAAATTTGGCAAACGAAAATGGTGGTGTATGGAAAGTAGCATAACTTCCGTTTAAGCGAAAAGCGTTTCAAGATGTAGGTTTTCCTGGCAGTATCACACTTCCCTAATGAAGAGCTCTCTCTCTTGAAAGTGCAGCGAGTAACACTTGACAATTTTCAAGTGGTCACTATTAGATGGCTCAGAACTTCATCTCACATTTTCACGCCCTTCCAGGACTTTGCAATGGAATCTACGTAGAAGTACTTTCTGGCTGTAGCCAAGCGCTCGTCAAAGTACTATGGTCAATAAAGGGGACGACCTAGGCACTGAACATGTTAACAACAGTGGGGAAAATACTGGTAAATAAGTTTAAACTTATAAGAAATGAGATTTTTGTGGGAATAACATGTACACAGTATGTGTTCCGCACTCACTAACAAAGCTTCAAATTTCATGCGAAAACTAATCATTGATATTGCAAGATATTTTGGAAAACTTTCGATACAAAGTCTTTTGGAAGCTTATTGGAATGAAATTTTTGAGCCTCAAACTGTTGTTGAGCATTTAGACACTTATGAGGCTTCGCGACAGCACCATACTAAGACATTAGCATTACAATTTAATCAGTGCTGACCAGGGTAAACCGAGGACAGAGAATTTTCGATAGAGAGGGTATTGGGCTCTGTTTGGGAGGGGGTATGTTGGCTGGCAGTGTATCCCAAAAAGGGTAAATGTGAAGGGATTCCCAAAATGATGAGGCCGAAATTCAGAATATGTATTAGCAGTTTCCACCTCACTTGCTAATAATTAGTTATGCAAGAAGGTATTCTTGTTATCTTTGCTATCGACAGGGTGAAAACCTTACTGTCTTTTGGATGGCGGAAGGTCTTTCAGTGGGACCTGTGATCATTCATATGCAGGAGGCAGGCCCCAACAAAGGACATAACAGAATATTCTGTAGTCCCTATAAGGGCTGCATAGGCTCTCGAACGATACAAAGAAGCAGTGTACATCATGCATAAGACGGGAGGTGGGAGAAAAGCTAGCTATTTTGCTGAAAGGATGGCTGAATCATACCGCTCTCCGATTGACCGATTGACGATCCTCGATGCCCCATCAGAAGAATGACAAAGTAGTTGAACGACTCAAGTCGTTCAATTACTTTGCCATTCTTTTCCCGGAGAGGATTCCTTCTAACTAGCTCGCTAGCTGTCGTGATATACTCCTACGATTTCGGTTTACAACAAAAACGATGCCCACAGAAGAATTGAGGTTTAGAGACCTGCCGTAAGGACGACGTGAATCCTAGCCTCCTCAACTCCGGATTATAGTGCACCAGATGGGATTATGATGGGAAGCACCCAATCCTAGTTGATGCTTTACTTATTCGGATTCTTGATGAAATCTCCTGTATTAGCTACATCCTGGCATCGCGTCTATACTTCTTCACAATCCAACTAGCAAGCAACTGATGATATTGCTTCTTTTCCAGTTGACACGGTAGTTGTTTAATGAATATTTCTGCGCATTGTGGCGTTGAAGGCGGATGAAAGTAGGACTGTTGTTCCTGTCTGAGGGGTTGTATTAGCCTCACTGGCCTCGCGAGCGTTGATTTATTTATTTGTAGGTTCCCATGATTTTTCTTTGAGCCTAAAACCAGACTAAACCAAAACCTCGCGTTGAAGTTCACCACCGTGCTTTGCATTTCCGCCCATTTTAGGGCCCACAGCGTTTAGTGGCTATACTTCAAAAGGTGAATGCTCCCCACAGCTGTCAGACAACAAAAATAAGCAAGTATATGGTGAATCAAACTTTCAGTGGCGCTATGAAGGAATGTTCTGAATAGCACTCATTTGGTAGAGAAGAGCAGCAGAACGAAACTGGACTAAATACTAGTGCGCTTCGATCGAGATGTTGTCTGCAGATAGACGGGATAAACTGCACTAATGAGAATACAAAACGGCATAACGAGCCCAATATTTTTTCCTTTTCCGGAGCGAGTAATGAGGCTCAAGGTAGCAGGATCAGGTATCAATGATCACAAGACGGGTTAACTCATTATTGCGCCATGACAATGATCATCGAGCGGTTGCCTAGCCTCCTTCAAGTACAGTATAATGGCAAGAGTTGATCGAGAACAATTTCATGAAAAGCAGACCCCGAACGTTACGTGAAATTTCGCGCAGTCCACGAGCGCGTTGATTCTCACTTCGACGGCTGTTGCCTGAAGGATAATGGTGGCATTATTCTCATTCTTCTTTTGCATTCACTTTTACTATTAGGGTGTCCCAAAAGTTTTGAGAAAATTCGGTCCGCTTGTTCAACGCAAAATTCCTACGAAAGAAACGTAGAACCAATAATCTATGTAGTGGCCCTTCTGAGCCACGACCCCTCCCCATGGATTGAGCAGAGCGCTGATCCCCTTCTCCTAGCAGGAAGAGGAGCGTAACGCGATCAATTCACCTATTGTACACCCAACCACTTGATGGTTGTTGGTTTTTTTTTAATTCTGCTATGAGCCTATAGCCTTCTTAAGACATGGTAGTAACAATGGGTAAGGTCAGTTGAATACGGAGGATGGGGTAGCCAGATGAAGCCAAGTCTCTCCAGCTCCTCCGTCGTCGTCCTCGCGTGATGTGGTCAAGCACTGCCTACCCCGATTAGGATTTTCTCTAGTAATTGTTGTAAAATGGGGGCTAGGGACAACATCTCTCGCAGCTGTTCACATCTAGCGGTCACAGCAGTACCCTCGAGTAGGATCTCATCCAGTGGAGCAGAAAAATATGGAGGTCATTTATTTTTCGTTGCGGTCGCATCGCTTCGGGGTAGGTTGTGGCTTTCACTCCACTGGTAGCCATCGCAAATCCCTGTGTGGATGTTCACAGGACATCCACTTATCTTCCTGAGCGAGCGTCAAATCTGTCCATGTCTTCGTTCCCCTACGGTCGAGATGTTGTTGGCACACATCGACTCGCACTCATCGCCCGTGTTCAGTTAGGTAGAGGGGGATAACTCCGCTGAGCGCT
>KZ345002.1:223961-238377 GCA_002352805.1 Teladorsagia circumcincta
GATCACCGAGTCTGCCCATGTCTTCGTTCCCCTACGGTCGAGATGTTGTTGGCACACATCGACTCGCACTCATCGCCCGTGTTCAGTTAGGGAGAGGGGGATAACTCCACTGAGCGCTGCAAGAACGCGACTTCTGCGCAGAATCCTATGGATGGTGGAATGGGGAGTGGCAATCGTCCTTTCCATTTCCCTCGAGCTTTGAGAGGAATTTCTTCGAGCGGAAGCTGGAAAAGTGCCGGTCTTAGAGAAACATGGTCTTGCTCTTCCAAGAGCATTGTCGAGGCGAATCTCCCCTCTAGATAAGCAAGCGCACACCTATAGCAAGTGTGAAGGGAGGGTGCACTGCTCCCCATCGACGACCATGACTCATTCGAGGCGTGAGTGGCGGAGGGACCAGATCCGTAGTAATGAAGCACAAGGCGCCGGTAGTCGTGTCGGTCAGACATAATTCAAATGATGATAACTCACTTCCAAAGATGAAGTGCAATACCGTTCTATTGTTTTGACGATCTACCGAGAGTGCCCTTTTCCTGCCCTTTTTTTCGTGGCTCTGTTTCGGCGCTTTCTTGCGCAACATGGTTCGAAATTCATGACCAAAATTTTCTCAATACTTTTGGGACACCCTAATAACTCCTCCGAGGACTAGCGCAGATTTCGAACACGATAATTTTAAGCATAACCGGTAAATAAATTCACATCCTAACCTAGCTTACCATAGTTCTTTGCTCTCTCATTTCAGACACTTCCGGAAGTCGGAAACTGAAATAGCACAACGAGGTGTCAAGAAACAATGAACAATAAAGAACGAAGATTATTGATAGAGGACGAAGAAAAAGATTGCGGAACTGCCACTCTTCAAATCCTAGACTCAACAGAAAACTATATAATTTGACTGCTAGCATCCCATTTGCTTACATGTAATGTTGCTAGCTACACCTACAATGCAATAGCCATAATACTATATTGACAGAGAAGATCTCATCAAACTCAACAACGTGTACCAAACAAAGATTCTAGTAGCCTGAGAAATTTCAAGGGCAGAACATTAGGTACGAGCTGTTCGAATCGGTTTCTTTTCAATTTGTTGCCCTTAACAGCGCTCTCTTGTCTGAATAGTGATCACCGGCTAGCCCAGTGCAAGCGCCAGTTGTAGTACACTTTGGTTCGTCTGAATAGTGGTACGACTGTCACTGTTTACGCAAGAGAGAGCAGAAGAGAGCGGAAAATGGAGCAGGTGAAACGCTTACGCTAGTCGCCGCTATATTGCGCTCGCGGATCAGCACCGTGTACATTTGGCACTTCATGATCGTCTTGGATAAAGGATAAAAAATGAACAAAAAAGGACGAAGCTCCCGACGTACATAGTTCAACCTCTTTCAATAAGCGCCTTGCATTCTACTCCCGATCAGACTCGTTGTGGACTTACATTGGATGCGATTTGGCTCATAGAGTACTTGGTGAAGCATTACTATGCAGCTCTCCATGTGGACGAAAGTGAAGTTGATTTTTATAACACCTTTTGCAGTGCGACGCGCGACTCAGCTTTCACTGCAATCTGGGCGTCCTGACCAACACCGTGAAAATCCATGAATCGATATTCGCGTAGAGAAGTGGTTGGGGATCCACGATAAAGCTACTGAAAAAGCCTTCTCTCTGCGCTAGAAAAACATTCCAGTAAAAAGATTGATTACGCCGCCTAATGCCCATTGCCATTTATGTAAGTTATCTTATAATTAGGCAGATTAAATTGAAGAGGAAAAACTTTTCACAGTGCAGAGCCGTTGTGTTGATACGCACACTCTCTAGAAGAATAGTGCTTCATTTCCAAGAAATCAGCCATTATTCTCAGTGGATGTCATATTAACAGACCACCACAGGGCATAGTCCTCTAACCAGGGGAGGCTTTCATCTTCCGTAGAACATTGAATGAAGGCTCAGGTAACTCGTTAGCGACAAGAATAGTAGTCAAAAAAGAGTGCTGGTGAACTTCTCAAGCAAGGTGTGATCGGTCAGAACTGGCGAGAAATGCAGCCAAAAAGCAAATTGTGGCGCCAGAGGGCCGCTGAGACGAAGGTGAATATCTTATTAGTAATCAGACCAGTTACACCCTACGAGCCTATTTCCGGGGGAAATAAAATGACGGTGCGAAGTGATTAGCTGGCATTACATAGTGAAGTTGCGTTTTCTCGCCTTTGACCTTCTTCCACTTGCTTTGGAAAAAAGCGTAGCAGTTCTGGTCCCTATATTTGTAACCAGCATTCTTGACTTTATCTAATAAAGGTAAACTCGCGACGAGAAGACACCCATTGCAAACTAAGTTAGAGATGGTCAGTGGTGCACGAACGAGGAAAAGACCGGGAAAATGGCCTAGAACTCGAGAAATGGGACCCGATGATTTCCGCATTGACGCGACTCTCATCGCTACTGTCCTCTTCACGATAACACTATCTCCGCTGGAGAACTAGAGACTCAGACACGACAAAACGCGAGAGGTGGGCGTGGCTCGCTAAGTGCACCAAGAGTGAGGCCATGCTGAAACGCCGGCGACATACTTTCGCTGCCAATTCTGTGTTGGTCCTCACCTCAGGAGGTACGCCTTTTTCTCAGCTAGTGAGTTCCCCTTCTTCAACCTTAATTCTTTTCGTGGAATCCTCCTTCAAATAGCTCTGCATGCAAAGTTCTTGTAAACCTGAAAGATTTCCTTGGTAATACGTAGGGTATTGATAAGCCTCACGAGAGTGCTGGGCCGTAGGCAAAAATCATGAGGCAGAGCTCCACTCCACTGAAAAGAAGAGGCCCAGATGGGTTTGCTTGAACGCATAGGGAAACAGTCAGAAACGAGGACGGCAGGATGGCACCCCATCCCTTGTGAAGCTGAGGGAGGAACGAAGCGACCGCGATGGCACGGGCAAGTACTGATTGTGGGAAAACCTCAAATCACTCAATAGGGGGAGACATTGGACGACAATGACCTTGAGGGCCTCAAAAAGGGTCAGGGGAGGTTTCAAAGGAGTAATTCATTCAAAGCAACGACAGAATGTGCATTGAACAGGGCAAAGTAGCAAGGTATAGCAAAGTAGTGGACCCTGTGACTGCGTGGGATTGACGCTATGGAGAGGAAGAAGATGATTAGTAGTCTCAATGTGAGGTCTTGTCAACTTGAATCAGTGAGCCTGAAAGAGGCAGCCCTTTGCTATCTCCTGTGCTCGGCCACCCGTCTACGAGATTCTGGTTGTTTTGTGGAGACTTGACACACCACTGTGAAACAACACCATTACCATTCACATGGCCACGAGTCAAACAATTCCTCACAAGTAGTGAGGGGTTTGAGATGTGTTGAATTCACCGAAAAATGGAGAAAAAAAATAAAATATTTCGAGTTTTGCCAAGATTTACTTGGACGAGTTAAGAAGCTCACACCCCATGACAAGTAACGTGGACTATGGCGTAGCGGCTGATTCAAACACGTGCGGGATAGCTGAGCCGTAAAGCAGGCCACTTCTTCCAACTTGTCTGGCCTCACTCTGCATTTTTCAAGAAGAATTTCCGTTTTGCGCTCCATTGACGATCTCCTTCGCTTCTTTTTCATTTTTAGTCAATTTGTCATCCAGAACTTCATTAGAGCCGCTCTGACCCCACAAATCCAATATGGGTGGTCTTGTTTCGAATTCGGCCAAAGACGATGCTTGGAAGGTTTACTTCACCAGTGCCAATTCGAATTCGAGTGCAAACTTCACCAGTGCCAATTCGAATTCGAGTGCAAAACTCGAATTCGAGTTGGCACTGGTGAAGTAAACCTTCCAAGCATCGTCTTTGGCCGAATTCGAATTGGCACTGGTGATGTGAAAGGAGAACATTTTTCCAATATTAAAGGCAATTTCTAGCTTCCAGTCAAAATATAAGTCGATTCATACAGGGATGAATCAGTTAAGGAATTTCGATATAAGGAATGAATCATTGGAAAGATGACTTTGAGAAACTTGAAACAAGCAAGGAATTTCTATGTAGATGTATGAACAAGATTTCTGTAGCGATACAGAGAGACTCCCAACAACTGGAAGTTTGCTGTGATTTGTTATGAAGCGCTCTAGGGCAAGTTCGGAGGAGAAGCCTAATCAGTAGCAGAATAGAGAGGAAAAAGAAAAGAAATTCCCAAAGAGAGAAGAACGAGGTGATACTGTTAACAACCGCTATAAAAAAGCCCTTGGTTTTTCGAAGATTATGAAGTTTTTCGATATTTGCGGGAGCGGTTGAGCAGCCATGCGATCGTGCACATTTCCATTGCTCCGGGTACACGATGTACTTTGTAAAACAGTGGTACAAGTACATGTGTTCGGCGAAAGGCAGTTGAATTCTTCTGCTACATGATATGAAGGGCACTGTAGTTGTCCTACAGAATGACTCTGAAATTGCTCTGCGTGAGCTGGATTGATAAGGGAAGCATGTTTTCCATTTGTGATAAAAGTAGATGACAGTATTGGGAATTGTGGCACAATCGTTCCGATCAACGAGAAATGGATATTGTTCCAGGGGTTGTGCGGCCTGTGGGAGGGTGTAGCGTTGTAGTGGTCAGTTCGCCTACATGCTGTATAGTGACCTCTGCGTCTACCTCAAGCTCCCAACTTGGGCATTAGAAGACGCTGTAAATCGTCGATGAAGTTAAAGCAACGTAGAGTCGATGTATGAAACAGCTAGGTGTAGAGAAGAAACAGCCATGGCATGTCCAACCGCCACAGCTCGAAGAACAAGATGTGTATCCTGGACTAATTGGCGACATGTGAAAATTATTTCAACTTGTCAGTCTCCTTGATTTCTTGATATCGATCTGCATTACAGCTACCGGCACGGTGGCATCAATGGACTGATTCCGACTCAATTGTGTGGTCGCTGGTGTAGAATTTATCTCTACTGTTGCATCGAAAGTTAATTCGTTCCGGCTTTATCGTCAGCATTCTCATAGGAAGATTTTGTGGATCGTTGAGAGTGAGGCAAGTCTGCTGCTGCCGTGGCTGTAGCATTATTACCGTTGCATGATTGAAAGTGCGAGTTTCCTTGTTCTTTTCTATTTTGCAAACTTCCCCTCCTGCTGTTATTGTGACGGTTTCTGAGCACCCTTGAGTCGTACTTGAGTGAATCAGAATGGGGATGGTGCAAGTCAGGAATTTTCGTCGTCGATTCCTATCTCGTCGAATAGCGTATTCGGTACGCGAAGCAGGCGATAGTGGCTAGGGATGCGAATGGATAGGAGTTTTCGTAGCATGATCCGTAGTATGTGGAAGATGAAGCGTGGTATTCGAAGAAGAATGTACGCAGCTTGTGGTAGAGTAAGGAGTAGCCCGGCAGCAAAGAACATCACGAGGTAGTGTTTGTGATTCCAGCACTGAGAATTGTAGAGTCTCTCCCAAAAATTGTAGCACAGAAGTCCCGCAGATGGTATGGGCCTTGCAGGCAAGTCTGGAGTCGTGGTACATCTTGCCATTGTTTCATATTTTGATGGATACGGCGTGATCGTACATTATCAGTAAGTTCGGAAATGATACTGTCTGCGAGGTAAAATTCCTCAGAAAAACGCAATAAGTGTGGAAACATAATTCTGCGAGTTCAAATGCGTTGTCACTGCTTAAAAATACTCCTCCAACTAAGCGTCTCTGTTCAACCACATGAGGATCACTTTTTCTTTCTTTTTCTTCTGCATTGATTGCTGGGTATCCAGAAAATGATTTTGTCACTATTCCCCATGCCTTGATTGGCAGGAATGTTGATGATTCACTGCCGTTGATGGCGAGCATCGCCAAGGGATTGCCATATGAGTGGAACAGTCTAGCGTTCGGCGTGCATTGGTGCTTTGCACAGAAGCGTGAAGTTTCAGTGATCAATTGCCTCGGCAGTCGTTTCCTTCTTTTCTATTGATACACGTGAAATCTTTATCGTCTACATATTCTTTGACACTGATTGTCAATTCTTCCACTACGAGAATGTTGTCGTCGAATAGCTGAACTTGATGAAAGCGTCCCACTAGTCGTTTTTGGTCTCATAGCCAAGACATTTCAAAGGAGCATACTTGGCTTGGTGCAATTCGGACAGGGTAGTCCTGTCTGATTCACTGAAAGATCTGGGAGCTCAATTTCATAACGCAACATCAGTACCTCTTCTGACTCTTCGGACACCACCAACATAGATGATCAAGTCAATCCCAAAACCAGCAACCACGACGGTCACCTCGTCGAAGCAGACGCAATCAATAGACGGAATCCATCGAATGTGACTCAGCCAACCACCATACCTTCGTGCAACACGCCACTCGTCAACTTTGTCAATGCACCAGTACTGAGCAAAATGGAACTGCCTACATTCGATGGAAACATACAAGAGTATCCCGAGTTTTCGTCTCGTGTCGCAACTCTTGTCGGAAACAAAGCAGAACTCGACAGCAAGAAAATTTTCGCTGTTGAAGTCATGCTTACGAGGATTGACTATGAACTACATACAAGAACTATCGCTGACGTCCTAGAACTACAAGATCGCTATGGACATACTGAAGACACATTATGACGACAATGTAACAATCAGACATATACTTTATTCATGGTTGGCCGATCTTCCTTTCTGCGATCTCGAAGGATGCCACCTTCATAGCCTTCACAGAAGAATGTTTGCGTTCGTACGACAGTTCGCAGATGGAAACGATGACTCAAACGAAACGGGAGTGGGAGCGATCCTCTTCAACAAGCCTCCCCTACGCGTAAGAACCCAAATTTACGATAGAACGTCAAACTCTCACAATATTTCACCGAGCGAATTACTTCATCCTTGACAGATATCGTTTGGAAGGATACAACGTTTTCCGAAATGTCATCCTATTAGCCGGGCAGGATCAATAACACCCCTTTCATGCCTCTTCAAGAACTTCAAGCAGAAGATCTTCAACGTTTGAATACCGCAGCACCCAACGACATGCCCATTCTGCAGATCAGGCCAACACTTCTCAATTAAGTGCACCATCATTGCAACACCTCGGCTTCGACTCAAATACTTGAGGGAACATCGTTTATGTTTCAACTGCTTGTCTAATCGGCACTCAACAAAAAGCTGTCCATCAAAGCGCGTCTACAAATTCTGCTCAAAGCGTCACCATTCATCTCTATGCTTCAGCCAAGGCAGAAAGCAGTTCTCTTCAAAGAGGGCGAATGCACAACTACAACTTTTTCGAACTCTTCAACAATCAATACCGTCTCCTCCGCAGCCACACTTGTGTACAAAAGTCACCATCTTCAATCCACTCGACCCATCCCCAAGTGTGGACGTGACAGCATTCCTGGACTCCGGCTCCAGCCACTCATACATATGTGACGACGTTGCAAAAATTCTAAACCTGACAATTATCAGGTCAGAATACGTATCCATCTCTACGTTCGGCACAAGCACACCACTTTAGCTCACTTCATGACTGTTTGCGGAGGAAGCCCTCATATCGTCGGGGTATGGGCGTGCTTGATGGATGTGTATGTCATACGAGAGAAGTATTGCGGCAACGAGGCTCTCCCGAAGCCGCATCTGAGTGAGTTATAAGCGGTGTGGCAGAGGTTCAAGAGGCGCATGGAGAGCCCTGACATGACACTCAAGATGTGGCGTGCATTCAAAGTGTACCATAAGACCGGGATGAACAAATATAAAAGAAATGGCTGAAAGATCGAGCCGCCCCTCCGAAGGATACCACAAGATGGAGGAGCTATTGGACACAATAGGAGCCATAACAGGAGAGGTTGTCGAGCTCGGAGTGGGTACAGGCGGATGGTCCTTGGGTGTCGCGGAAAAGAATCCAGAGTGCCAGGTGTGGGAGATCACACTGCCCAGCAAAGGAGAAAGAGTGGAGGTCGGTGAGCGAGTGTTGGAACATACGCGAATCAGGCTGAAGTATGCAAATATGTTAGACGAAGAATTCGAGACTGTGATTGGCTCCTTATGGATGCAAGTGAAGGAAAAGAAACTACCGGTTACCTGTACAAAAACAGGGTTCGGTGAAAGAAGCCCAGAGTGGGCCAGGCAAGAGCGCAGGGATTTATTATCAAGATACAACACCCATGGGACGGAAGCAACGTGCGTATGAGCACAGAAAAGAGACTGGGAAAGGCCGCTTGCTGCGCTTGGAGAGCAGTTGGGACAGTAATTGTGAGATGTACTTAGTGTATAGCATACCAAATGACTACCGTGCTACGATAAAACAAGTTATCATAGACAACGGGCGTCGCTTGACGAGGTTCCAAGAGAAACTTTTCTGGCACGTGTCAAGGAGGCATTCTGAGGTGGTTTGACGAATGGGAAGAGCTGCAGTATGATGGCCTTGGGGGGTGCTCTGAGCTAGAACCTATGCGATTGGACGCGAGCATTCCACATATCAGCTCCATATTGGGCAGCCCTGCGACACCCTTGAGAAGGTATAAGTTTTTTTGGAGAGATCTGCAGATGGCAAGGTGGATCACTGAAACAGAAGATAATGTGCGCAGCCCTTTGGTGGCAAAACTGCAGCATATATACCCTTAGATAGAACCAAAAATAACGGCATGGGACAGCAACAACACCAGAGTTAATTGACACTCTGTTGCGGACGAAGATTAATGTCGTGGAAAACCATGATGAGTATCGTAGATTAAGTGTTTCGCGCGGTGCGGGACATCCTTAGTGATAGGCATGGGAGTATTTGGATGCAAACTTTCGAGGAAGTACAGCAACACGTTCTGGAGAGCAACCCACAAGCAGCCATGGGAATCCAGGAGCAAGCGTTCGCATACCGTAGAGAGGAGAACAAGCTGAAGGACATTGGTGAGTACGTCAAACTACGAGGGCCGGATGGAGAGCGAATATGGTTCATACGTGTTATGGAGCACTTACGGAAGCTGCGTACTGAATTATCAGAACATTGCGTGTACAACTCAGCCGCCAAGCGAGAAAGGAAAGAGCGTGTAGGAGCAAGAGCGCGTCCGTCATGGTTGATATGGTTTTTGGATGCAACGGCTCGATTGGCGCAGAAGCTGGTGTATGGCGATATTGTAGCTGCTCTTGAGACGCTTCCGTAGAGTGTATGCGGAGTCCCCATTACAGAATACGGGGACATCAAAGCGAAACGGATGAAGGACGCGTAGCCATAGCAGATGATATAGCAGGGGGGATACGAAAGTGTCGTTTGATATGTTGAGGTTGCAATGTTAGATGATAACAGAATTAATGGAGACTAAGGAACAAAAAAACTTTCTGAAGCTGTACCGAGTGTCAGTTTTTCCGGCAGTCACGATAGCTAGGTGGGAGCTAGTCGGAGACGGTGTAGAAACTGTGCTCGTTCAATCTCGTGGGCAAGTCGCGAGCGGAAAGGTGGACACGTATGTATCGAACACACTGATCAATATATGCATACTTCACGCACATACTACATGGGCTGAAGTCATCCTATAGGAGATGTGTATGAAACAGTGCCGGCTAGGATGACCGGGAAAGACCGATGAAACGGCGTTAGTGATTGGGGACGAAAGCTTACTGTTCACTGAAGAAGGCATAGGGCGGCTCGTGACGAGCGATCCGAAGTTCACCAATCTGATTGGAATGCCGCCGAAAAGAAAGCAGCCGGCGGAGCCTAGTGAGGTCCTATGGGAGATTGAGGATGTGCAGTTCTGCTCCCATTGGTATGAGCCGGTGGGGTTTGTGTGCGCTGATGGTGTACACAAGATATACATGCCTACTACGAGATCATATGCTGAAATATTCGGCAAATTGCTAAATGTTGTAGGTTCCTACGCTACGGAAGAGGCAGCTGAAGCGTGGTATCGCATGCGCTTCATTGATCTGCATATGATGTATCCTCATCTTCAGGACGTGTTGATCATAGTGAGAGCTTTGCTACTTAGTATTTCAGACAATTTACACTTTGAGTCGAAGGACCGTGGACCGAAGTGGCGACCACGGCAGCTATAACGACTACGAACTACTTCAAGTGATCCGGATCTCAATCACCCTCGTCTCCCATGCCAGAAAGACCAATTCTTCATGCGGCTACTGCCCAGCCATTTGAGACGCTCATCACTCTGATCAACAAGGATCTTACCTTCACTGCGGCTGCTGCCCAACCATGCGACACTCATCACCCTTGTATCGCCAAGGGCCAACTCTCCACAGCAGCTTCTGCCCATCTACCCTGCACTCGCCTCATACCAGTCACCGAACTCTTCACCCTCCTCATACCGGTTCATTAATGCCGTTTACGATCTTCATGTCTTCGATGTCTCTGCACACGCCTGTTGTGCTGTTGCCTACATAGTTCACACAGGCGAGATTCCACATGTAAAACCTCTTTCATAATGACAAAAACTCGACTAGCTCCACCTCATTAATCCAAAACCATTCCTCCTCCGGAGTTGTCTGCACTGGCAACTGGAGCAAAACTTATCACCTACGTCACAAACCAAGTGGATATTCCATTCGAAGAAAGATATCTATGGACCGACAGCACAGTCGCCTTGGCATGGAGAGAAAGTGGCAGACAAGTACCAGTATTCGTTCGCAGCCGCGTCAAAACCGTCCAAGACACATCGCTACGTCACTATCAGCTACATCTCCACGAACTGTAACCTAGCAGATATTGGTACACGGGAAGCCACATTAGCCGAACTTCAAGAACTGCCACTATTGTGGACTGGCCCTCCATTTCTCAAGCAAGGCAAAACGCAGTGGATGCGAACCCTTTCACTTATGCACTTGAAACTCATCGGGGATCAGGACGATGGCGCAAACGCTCTCGCAGCGATTGGTACAAATAGTGCCGAACACGACTAGTATGTTTACGAGTATGTCATTAATCCTACAAGATTTAGCAGATGGACCGCTTAACTCAATACTTTGACAACGGTTCTACGTTTTCTCTCGAAGAAATCCTGGACAGTCGCCCCAATTTTCAGAACTAACCCAACCAATCCAACTGAATCGAAAGGCAGGAATCATCCTTCTACGTCCCGGGCAGCATGAATTACCACCAACAGAAGAACAGGAGGAACAGCTATCTCTACTCATGTCAACAGTGATTCACTATGGGTGTCAACAGGCCGCATCAAAAACGTTAATCTCCCTCGAGATACACTCACTCCAATCTTTCTCTCGTGCAAACATCACGTCACTACGCTTACCATATTATATATACACGGGAAGAACAATTATTGCGGAATCAATTGCGCGCTGATACAACTACGTCAGAAGTTCTGGATCCCTGAAGGACGGTCTACAGTGAGAAAGACCATAAAAACTACTGCTACAACTGCAATAGATACAACGCGAAGCCATTTGCTCTGCCTCGTTTTCCTGCAAGGCGTTACGCCTCCTCAGTATCCATTTCAAGTGATGGGATTGGATTCTTCGGACCTATGCAATACAAATCAGACTACAACACAACGGCGAAATAGTGGATGTCACTATTCTCTTGCCCCAACTCACGCGCTATACACGTTGAAGTCGTTCTGGACATGACAATTGACTCAGTAGTACTTCACGTCCTACATCGGTTTATCAGATCCATCGAACGCCCTACGTGGATAATTCGAGACAACGCACTCTCGTTTGAGTAAGTGGCTGAATGCTGCTCAACACTTTCGAGTGCGACCATCGATAATGACATTATGGAATACTGCACACAAAAAAGGATAGACGTCAAGTTTATACCAAGTCTAAGTCCGTGGCAAAGAGGGCTATATGAAAAAATGATCGATCTCTTCAAAAGGTTGTTCAGACATGCTATTGGAAACGACATACTACACCTGCCTGACATCATAATGATAGCGAAAGAAGCAGAAGCAATTGTCAACACGAGGGCTTTGACGCATATCGCCGACGGTCTCGACTATATCCCTCTATGCCCTTTTGACTTCTTGCGACCATCCTCTACTTTGCGTCCCTTAACCTGCGCAAAACCCTGCAGATGTATGGCAACCACTGGGGAACAGTGAAGAAAAACTCGTAAAAACTCGAGCTGGCTCCGCACCTATCAAACCCTGGCCACCTTTTGGAAACGATGGTCAGCAGAAACCTCACTTCGTTTCGCTTACAACACCACTCACGAAACACCTCGATCAAAAATTCAAATTCAAAAGGAAGCCCCATCTCGGATGGCTTTAGTATCGGTTGTGATTTCCCATTTGAATATAAGAAGTTTTCGTTTCGAAGAGGTAGATCCACTTTCGTGGGATTCGGGGAACTCGTTAAAATCTTTGCAGTTGCTTGCATACTCTCGAATGTTCATCCCTGCTCTCTGGAAAAGGTTTTTGATGCGTGGTAGAAGGTTTTTCCTTCCTCGCTGTGTCGTGAGACGATGATGGATAGTTCCTGAGTGAAGGAATGGGGAACAGATTAGATCAAAAGGAACGCGAGTAAATCGATAAGTAGCGATGTTGTCAGGAGAAGGTGGTTTTGTGGGGTCCTTCAACCATAGGAAATGCGTGCAGTTTCTGGAATCCCGGTGCAGCCCGACTATTAGGAATGCCTTTTCGATATCGCTACTGGTGAGAATCTTCGGAAATCGGCAGCGTACCAAAATGCCTGTGAGGTCGGAGAGGAGTTCAGCGCCTCAGTGCAGCATTTCGTTGATGCTCGTATTTCCTTTGCGTTTTGCTGAGCCATCGAATACGCATCGTATTTGGTCTCTGTCTCATTTTTCTTACGTACTCCGTGATGAGAAAGGTAATGGCAAGGAGACTGCAGATCGCATCCTGGAACCTTTTCTATTATGCCTATTCAAAGTTGATCGACCATTATTCGTGATATTTCCTCATGTAGGCCGGATTTTGTCGCAAAGATTTTTGCAAAGTGAGCAACTTACAGTATGCCATCGGGTAATTGTCGGACAGGTGAAGGGTCCGATTTGAAAGGTTTACGGTATATCTTCCATTTTGTTGTCATACGAGATGTTGTCGTTGAAAAACTGGGGACATTCGTCATTGGCTTTCTGGTTTGGGTTGTTCATGATTCCAACTGATACCAGAGTCCAAAATTTGTGTACGAGCTCCCTTAGACTGTCGTAATTAGCAGGATGTTCCATGCTGTCTTAGAAAGAACTGGAACGGAAGCATTGGTCTTTTTGAAGTTAAAGCCTTTACCGGTTACAATGTCGCCGAGGTTGGTGTGACGTAGCCGGAAACCTTTCGGAAGCGTTCCGTATGAGAAATCCATTTGACCATCTGCTTTTGTGCTCCAGTTTCCGTTTAAATGCTGATCTCGTGATTGTTATAAGTGAGCTGAAGTGGTGTGCTTGTCCCAAACGTAGAGATGGGTACGCAATCCGGCCTGATAGTTGTCGGGTTTAGAATTTTCGCAACGTCGTCACATATGTATGAGCGGCTGGAGCCGGAGTCCACGAACGTTGTCACGTCCACACTTCGGGAGGGGTCGAGGGGATTGAAGATGGAGGCTCTTGTGCACATAAGTGTGACTGCGGAGGAGACGGTATTGATTGTTGAAGAGTTTGAAGTAGTTGTGGTTGAGCATTTGTCCTCCTTATGTTCTTCAGGAAGTTCTCTTTCTTCATTACTTGCAGCCAGTGCGTGAACTGTCGACGGTTTGTCGACGATCGTTGTTCCTGATGTGATGGAGATATGAAACTACTTGAAGGGAGCTTAAACTGCTTTCTGCCTTGGTTGAAGCATAGAGATGAATGGTGACGCTTCGAGCAGAATTTGTAGGCGTGTTTTGATGGGCAGTTTTTTGTTGAGTGTCGATTAGACAAGCAGTTGAAACATAAACGATGTTCCCTCAAGTATTTGAGTCGAAGCTGAGGTGTTGCAATGATGGTGCACTTAATTGAGAAGTGTTGGCCTAATTCGCAGAATGAGCATGGCTTTTGCTGTCGTTGGGAGCTGCGGTATCCAAACGTTGTAGATCTTCTGCATGAAGTTCTTGAACAGGCATGAAATGAGTGTTGTTGATCCTGCTCGGCTAATGATCGGATATGGCATGGCATTTCGGATAGCGTTGTATCCTTCTAAACAATATCTGTCAAGAGATGAAGTAATTTGCTCGGTGAAATATTGTGAGAGTTTGAGGTTCTATCGTAAATTTGGGTTCTTACGCATAGGGGAGGCTTGCTGAAGAGGATCGCTCCCACTCCCGTTTCGTTTGAGTCATCGTTTCCATCTGCGAACTGTCGTACGAACGCAAACATTCTTCTGTGAAGGCTATGAAGGTGGCATCCTTCGGGATCTCTGCTTTGGAACAGCAAATTTAGCTCTCTTCTCACACTTCGCTACTCACCCTTTCACTGTCCCCATTAGGTCCCAAAATACAATCTGCGCCTCGTCTCTTCGTCCTTCCCCCTAACCCACTACCACCTCCTACAAATACACTGCGTTGCAAAACTATACGACATACCCCTAATTTTGGGTTCCTGAAG